>JABTTQ020002732.1:0-527953 GCA_016081115.2 Rehmannia glutinosa | reverse complement strand
TTGTTCACATGGAAAGGCTTCCCATGTCCGAGTGGAATCCATTTCACCTCCATCGATGGCCACGACCAGGCCATACCCCAACGAGCTCACGAGCAGACCAGATCATTTATGGTCTTGTTCATGACATTCGAATATTCTGAATATGAACTCAATTCACCTTCTTCTTTCCATTATCGTAGCCGACAATGACTTCATCCTGATAGTCGATTGAAACCGCCAAATTTCATGTTCACTCATTTGGACATGACATACATCAATTTGTGATAGTCATCCTTGATCAACGACTTCTTGGCTGTGTAGACAGCCTTAGCAGCAGACTTTGGCTTGGCGATCTCCTTCCACGCTGCAGCCAGGTTCACTTCTTTTTCAGCAATCTCCTTCATCCCATCTCGGAAGGAAGGTGGCAATGAGCAAACTAAGTCCGCAAAATAATCTTGATGTCTTTGATGTGAATGCACGACCTTATCATCTCTGCGTGAACCTCGATTCACGTAGAACATTACGACCTCCTCAAGGTATGTGTGCGAGAATTCCATGGTGAGAAATCCTTGAGACCAGATTTCTCTAACTTTGCAAAATCTTAAGGCTGAGCTTTGTCAACACCCTGTTTCACCAAACCTTCAAAGTCCACATGGTACGAGGCATTAATTTACCCGCATTAAATGCAACAACATTTATATCCAATCATAGGCTAAATGTGTACGGCTTTATTCTCGACACCATAATTACGCCGACGTAATGCCCAAAAAACATTCCCGCCGCATGAAAACAATGTGTTTTTGTCACTTAGCTCATAAATAACTCAAACTATCTTCCCAAAGTGACTTGACTCTGCTTCTCTCTTCTCATGGTGATTACTCACCGTCGGCCTAACTCAATACAACTGATTTCTCGTCTTGGCTATTTCATTTGGTGCGAAATGAAACTCTGCTTTGATTTTCATTTTTTCTTCTTTGACTCTCTTTGATTGAGTCTCTAACTTAGCTCAATCAAACCTGGCTCGTTCTTAAGCTCTTCAAATCTTGATTCACATAATGCTTAGTGAATATGTCGACTAATCTTGCTCGGTTGAGATGCATTCCAAAGTGAGGTCTTTCTTTTCAACATGATCTCTTATAAAATTATATTTGACATCAATGTGCTTTGTTCTTGAATGCACATCGGATTTTGTGTAATTGCAATAGCACATGTTTTATCACACATAATTGGAATCTCCTTTTCTTCTATATCATAGTCTCTCAGTTGTTGCCTCATCCATAGAACTTGGGCACAATAGCCGCTGCCTCTGCAATGTACTCTACTTGAGATATGGATGTAGCTATTGAGATTTGTTTCTTGCTAAACCAAGAAATTAGTCAATTTCAAGCATTTGACAAGTACGATGTACTTTTCTTGTCCACTCTACATCAAGAATAGTCTGAGTCGAGTAACCAGCTAGCTTGAATCCTCCATCCTTTGGATACCATAAGCCAACTTCCTGGCATCCCTTCAAATACCTTAGGATTCTCTTGCTTGCATTCATATGGCTTTCTTTTGGTGCGGATTGGAATCTAGCACTTACACCTGACGGAAAGGTGATGTCTAGCCTACTTGCGATTAAATAGAGCGGTGATCCAATGAGAGCTCTATATCCGGTTTGATCTCTGACTTTTCCATTTGCATCCATATCCATCTTGATTGATGTATTCATGGGAATCTTCACTCGATGACTTCTCTTCCATACCAAATTTCTTCATTAAATCTCTGGTATATTTGGTTTGACTTATGAAGGTTCCATCCTTCAATTGTTTGACTTGAAGACCTAGGAAGAAAGTCAACTCTCCCATCATACTCATTTCAAACTTCCCTTGCATGAGTTTGAAAACTTGTCACTGTGCACTCTTTGTTTGTGGATCCATATATGATGTCATCCACATAGATTTAAACAAACAATATACTCTCCCCATCTTGAATTAAGAAGAGTGTTCTATCAACCTTGCCTTTGGTTAATCCTTTGTCAATTGGAAACTAAGACGTTGTGTCATACTAGGCTCTTGGTGTTTGTTTCAATCCATACAAAGCTTTCTTGAGCTTGTAGACTTTATCTCAAATAGTTTTACGCTCAAAACCTGGAGGTTGCTTAACATAACCCGACTTCCAAAATTCCATTAAAAATGCACTCCACATCCATTTGATACACAAGTGAAGTTCTTGTGAGCGAGTATAAGCAGAAACATCCTAATTGCTTCCAATTTAGCAACATGAGCAAATGTTTCATCAAAATCTATACCTTCCTCATGGAAATACTCTTTGCTCTTAATCTTGCTTTATTTCTTACAACGCATCCTTCCTCATTCAAATTCATTCCCAACTTTGTTGCTTTCAAATTGATTCGACTCTTCCAAAGCATAAAATTTGAATCCAATGTGTCATCCAATGATTGAGACACATCTTTGGGCTCTATCTCGGGATATGAAACAAGTAAACATAGCTTCATGTTGGGCTCTAGATCTTGTTCTTACTCCATCTCTAACATTTCCAATAATTATTTCGTGGATGGTCTCTCCCATCACACATTTGGTTGGAGTAAGTCTGCTGGATTGATTAGTCTCGCAGATAAGTTGTCTTAAATAGCTTCAACATCTTTCAGTGCAGACTTCGAGCTGTCTCTACGAGATTCACTATCTCATCTTCATCGGGTTGAGTGCTCTTACATCAACTTCAAAGATAGGGACTCTTCTCGCATATAGTTGGGTGATTCTTCTTCTCCTAAATCATCTATATGTTCTCCATTCACATTAGGTTCATCAAAAACCACATGGATAGACTTTTATGTGACCATAGTCCTTTGTTTAGCACTCTAAAGGCTTTACTCTCAAAAAAGTATCCCAAAATGATTCCTTCGTCCGCTTTAGCATCGAAAGCTTTTAAGTTGTCCTTGCCATTGTTGTGAATGAAACACTTACATCCAAAGATCTTAAAGTATCCAACATTTGGCTTCCTCCCCTGTCCAAATTTCATAGGGAGTTTTGGACAATTGCATGTTAATCATACACATATTAAAGTGTAGCATCGGTGTTGATGGCTTGACCAAAATCTCTTAGGCAATCTAGCTTCATCTAACATTGTCCTTGCGAACTTCCTTGAGAGTTTTGATCTTTCTTTCAGGCTACTCCATTCTTTGTGGAGTTCTTGCAGTGATAACTCATGAGCAACACCATTTTCAACACACATCGAGTTATAATCCCATTGACAAACTCGGTTCCTCATGTCAATGGACCTTATCTTAATAATGGTTTGACTCTTTCTCATCAGTGAGGCAATCTACGCAATGTTTCCTTCTTTTACACATGAAAATAGTCCATGTATATCTTGAATAATCATCTACCACCACTAAGGTGTATTTCTTTCCACACGATTCTAGTTGGTTCAACAGACCAAATAAGTCTATCTGCAATAGATGCAATATCCTTGTTAAAGAAGAACTTGCTTTGTCCTTGAAGGATGATTTGATTTGCTTTCCCATCCGGCATGCATCACAAATGCTTTCTTTCTTGTATCTTTTAGAGTCAGTAATCCTTCCACAAGATGACTCCTTGCAAGCTTGTTAATTGACTTGAAGTTCGGATGACTCGAAAACTTATGTCACATCCAACTTAATTCGGATGTACTCCTTGCTAAGAGACATGTGCTTGGTGTAGCAGTTGATTAGTCCACTACATACATGTTTCTCTACCTTGTTCCTTGAAGCACAATTTCATTTGATTCAACATCCTTGATTTGGCAAATTCTAGCCTTTGCCACGAGTTGGTTGATCTTGCGATTGAAGTTAAGGCCTTCAACATATGCACATCTGTGATTTCCAATCCATTTTCCTTATGGATCTTGTGCCTTTGATTTCCCCTGGGCTTTATTTCCTCCAAATAGGACTTTTGCACCATTGATTTCCTTGAACTTTGATGATTTCTCTTGTTTCTGTCATATGTCCGAACAACCACTATCCATGTACCAGGTTCCTTGGCACTCAATTTTGCTCCCTAAATTTGCAATCAAGGAAATTAATTTTTAGGTAACTATACTTGCACTGGTCTAAGGGGTTAGTCTTTATAAGATGTTCCAACCAATCTATAGCCGATGATCGGACTCTAACAAAGTTGCCATCTATCAATTTCATAATCATAATGCACATTAGCAAATTTCTTGGGGGTTTTAGGATCATACAGACTTTCTCTTTTGTCTATATACTGTGTTTGTTTGAGCATTTGCTTTCTTGGGGTAACGATGGAATTTCTGTGCTTGTTGGATTTTGTGCCTGGGTGCATATGTGTCTTAGTAATAGCTCTTTTGCATTGGGAATGACCTATGATGAGGTTGAAGTCTTTGCCACTTTGGCTTATATCCCATAGGTCTTGGTGATATCTCATTTGGTTATTCCAATCGGCTTTTCTTGGATAGTTTCTACCATTCCCATCATATGATCTTCTTTGCTTTGAAATCTATGGGGCTTTTGGTAGCTCACGTATAACTTTCACAAAGTATTTCTGTTTGAGTCTCATGGACCTTTTTGAATTTGATTTGGTATCTGTTAGCATACTCAATGGCTTTGCTTTTACCTTGCATCCAAGGCCGAGTATAGTTGTGATTGTGTTTTTGAGTGGGTGTTGGTTCAACATATGGTGTTTTGGATTTTTGGATTCATTTTATTTCTTGAGGATCCTTTTTCCATAATCACTCTTGGAACTTGAGCATGCACAAAGTTGAATCATATACCTATCTTGTCCCCACTTTCTTTACGTATCGTTATAAGTTTATCCAATGATTTGGATGCCTTAGTGAATGAAGCAATCACATTTTTAAGATATTTTTCCCTCTTTTCTGTAGCGACTAATTTTCTGCTTGATCTTGGCAACTTGACTCTTTGGTCACTTTGTGAGTTTTGGCATTTAAGGCTATTTTCCTCATTTAATAGTGTGTGAGGTTTTGATGTGCTCAAAATCTTTCAACATTTTGCCAATTGAATCATAAAGATCTGTGGGTGATGAACATCGCTATCACTAGAATTTGAATGGAATGAGTTAGAGTGTACCTCATCTTATTGATCTTTTGGATCTTGTTCTTTGTGGCCAGGGCATATCAAAGTCTTCCTCTATATCACTTGAGTAGTCTGATTCACTATATATGAGTCTGCTGGTTCCTTGCACTTAGTTGTTTTAGCAGTCTCAGTAGCCAACATGGCTTTCTTCTTTTCTTGTCTCCTTTCTCTGAAGACCTTTCTATCCTCTTCATTTATGTATGTGTTTTGCCGGGATAAGGATAGTCAACAACAAAATGTATTGGTTGTATGTAGTTCCAACACAAGTTCTCGGCTCTCTGCAAGTTAGCTCTATCAGTCCTCTGGTTTTCAGCTCTCTGATATTCAGTTCTTTGATGTTCTGCTCTCTTGGGAGGCCTGTCCTCCCTTGCTTTGGAGGGTGCTGAGTGTTTTCTGAGGATTCACCCTTGTTCCTTTTGTAGTTCTTATTGAAGAACTTGTTGAACATTTTTACTATTAGGGCAATCACCTCTTGGTCTATTGTCTCATTTGGCTCGACTTTCTTTCCTTCACTAGCCATAAATGCACTGTCTTGGGCACAACTATCTCTTCCTTTCCTTTCTTCTCATCTCAAACTCATATGCTTTGAGATTAGAGAATAGTGTAAGTCAAGTGCTCTGATAATCTAGAGGGGGTGAATAGATTATCCCAGTTTTTGATTTTTCTCTCTTTTAAAAGACTCAAGCAAAGATGAAATGTAAGGTGCGGAAAGTAAATAGCACACGTCGATTTATAGTAGTTCAACCCACCTAGGGCCTTTAATCTACTACCACCCCAAGATATCCTGGTGTAGGTCCCAAGGGGTGTAAGTGTAAGGTTTAGAAAGGGGTTGAATAAACCTTACCAAATTTTCGATTTAGTCCTTTTAAATCTCTGAGTTAATTCTACACAATGTGTCCTTGATGGACAATCGAATTAGTCACTCGTAGAGTTAATCTTTCAAATGACTTTTAGCTGAGCTGATGGAGTAACTCACAGCTTTGTTGGCAAATTTAACTCACTGTGGTTTTATTTTCATTGGAAGACTTAACACCCTTAAGTTTGATTAAGCAAGATATTAGAGCTTGATTTAGTACTTGTAAATTATCAAATGGATAGCAAATTTATCAAAGATATAAGCAATTAAAAGTGCAGAATTTAAATGCTTGAAATGTTAATGACACAATAAAGTTTTTATAGAGGTTCGAAGATGGGGTAATTCTTCTACTCTCTCTCTCCAACTCCTGGAGGAATCCACTAAGTAATGATCGGTTTACAAAGTGGTAACAGTCCGATACAAGTCTTGATCACAACAGCCAACTTGATCCTTTGGGACTCGGTCCGAGACGCATTGATCACTCACCGGCTTCTCGTGCGACTCAACTTCTTCACAGGCGGATGCCTTGCTACTACACTCACTTGCTCAAGCTCTTTGGATTTGATCACGAAGCCCTCCAAATGCTTAAGACTTAGTTCAACCTCGAACTTTTCTACAATCCTTCCCGAAAGTAGACCCCTTTCTTCAAGAGTTTCCTCTTCAACTGATTGAAGTTCTCTTTCCTTCACGGTGAGTGTTGGATTGATGTACTTCAAATGTAGGCTTGAGGATTGAGATTGTTTGATTTTTCTAATGTGCTTGTGTATCTCACGTATGTGTCATTCATGCATACTTTTCTCAAACTAACTCCTCGGCCTTTTATAGTGAACTTTCAAAAATTTGCCCGTTGAAGAGATAGGCTTATTTTTGAAAGTCACTTTGCGTCGTTGGCTTGCGATTCTTGGAATTGCCGTTTCCTCGTATGAATTATTCTTTTCACCTTTTCGAGTTCTCACACGGTGTAGTGCTTCCCATTGTTCATTCCTTTTGCACGCTTCTGGACGAAGGCACTCCAAGAAAGGTTGTATGGAGATATTACTTGTTTAAGTAAATCTCTTGATTTACTCGGCAACGTTCTTTTCTGATTATCTCGACTTGACGCATTTCCTTGCTTTCCCCAGGTGACTTAGAGTCGCTTCCAATCGTGGATGACTCTTCTCGTCACTTCAACTTGAGACTTGGCTTTTCTTGAGTTGACTTAATTGATGCTCCACTCAGTGCATCTCACCGCTTCTTTCCGATAGTGTTCCGTCTACTCTTCTTTGCCATGCCATACTCAAATTGTCTCACGTGAGTCTTCCCTTCCGTCTTGATTGTCTTCTTGCATGTTAGGGCGTAGGCGTGAAATGTCTTGACTCGGCTGCCACACTCTATTCATTACAATGCATTTTACATCAAGAATTGGGGTGCCAACTTTCTATTCTAAGTTTTACATGGCATTCATCAAAATCTAAACAATAAAATTCTAACAATTTCCCCCTTTTTGATGATGCCAAAACTTAGATCATACAAATATGTAAATAACAAAGATACATACTGAGATAGTGTATTGACATAGAATGTATGCGCAGAATCAATCTTTTTATTGATCATATCATTCTTGTACTTAACACAATCATTTACAAGGTGTATCGAGTATATAATGTCTTCACAAAAAAATTTATAACTCTATTACGGAAGACTTACATTGTATGTATTTACATAATAAAATACATGAAGGGTTGGACAAACAACACTTCATCTCCTTCATCTCCTTCTTTCATCTTGATCAAGATCTTCTTCTCTTCTTCTCTTTTTTCGTCGTCATTTGCCTTCTTTTTCTTCTCATATGCCTTCCCGACTTCATCTTTCCTTAGTCTTTCCCGTCTCTCCCGCCATAGCCGAGTTTGTCTTTTGTTTTCTTCTATTCTCTTTGCATACTCGGCGTTAGTTTTAGCCACTCGCAAATTTGCCACTTGGTCAAGCCCAGCCAAGAGATCCCTCCTTTCTTTCCGGGATCTACGTATTCGATATTCTTGGGCGGAGGCCTGGGTCTCAAGCTTCTTCCTCCACTTTGCTTTCTTCCTCTACCTGGGCGTATATTGTCTCTTTCTTCCTTCCTGGTGATTGACTAGCGAGTGACCAGTAGAGTGATCGGAAGTCTCTGCATCGCTTCTTTACACAATGTGAGACCCTTTTCCCAAGACAAGTCCCAAGCTTGAGCCATGGACATATTTGCAAAATATCCTTCGATTCGAGCGTTTTGAATTCGTCAACTCGATCTTGGCTCTGTCCCGACATCCGAAATGGCATACGTGTCTCTGTCAACCGGAATGCCTCCATGTTCTTTCAAGATGTTCATCACCCTGGCATCCATTCTTCCTTCCACTTCCTTCATCCCCGCTTCAATTTCTTTTCTCTTCTCGGCCATAGATACAAAGAAGTCTTGGAGTGCAAGGTCACTTCGGGGAGTTTGCCGCTTATAATGTCACCGTGTGTGAGGACCTGTTGGGGTTTGTGCAATCATCAAGGTCATATCTTTTGATCCTTCCCCTCCAGATTTTCCTTTCTTGATTTCAAATTTTCCTCACCGATTTTCCTTCTCACCGCTCCTTCTCATTGCTCCTTTCTTTTCGACTTGATTTTTGCTTTAAGGTATTCCTCTTCCCCTTTTTGGCATCATCAAAGGATAGAGGAACCCAGGAACATCTTTGGCAAGCATGAAGTCGAGTCTTCTCGATGGTTGAATTTTGCTTCAAGTCTGCTGCGTTGTATGCGGACGAAATTCGATCTAGTAGCGTTGGATTCTGCTTTGAAATCGGCTTCATCTCACCATGAGAAGGCTGAATTTTCTTGTCATGTGTTCTTCCAAACGCCGTATATCATTTGCATTAAAAGCTCACGCAGCGACTTGATCTCGGCGGTGTGAGCTTCATGCATATGCTCAATGTGTTCCTCGGCCGTTTTGCATCAACATTCTCGGCTCTCCACACTGACTTGTTAAACAAGGTTAAAGTATCTCACTGTTCCACACGCATTGATTCTTCTTTGTTGCCACCATTCCCTTATTCGAATCAGTTATGCCTCTTAAGTCACCATAAGGGTGGCATCTCTTATTGTCCAGCGCATGTCCAAAGAGGCTGATGCCTCTCCATCTTTTCAACTTCAAAGAAAGAGTGCCTTGAACACTTCTCGAACTTCAATTGATTCTTCATTGCGGTGATGGCCATACAAAGATCGAAATCAAAATCAAAATCGAACAATGGTGCCTGAGTGAAAAAACAGAGCTGGTCTGTGATAACGTGCTTGCTCGTTTTCGACTCTTCGTGGAGTTCTCGTATCTCCGGTGAAAAGGAAAGATTCTACAAAAGATTCATCACCGCCGACTGGGATCTGTTCGATGATGAGCGGTGCGCGTGAAGTTCTTTTGGGAATCGATCCAGTTGTAGCTTGAGGAGCCGGAGCGATGGTTGCTTTGGTTCACTGGGTTTGGTTGTGAAATAGACCCGACTTCTTGAGCCTCAAATATGTCTTAACAACCGTTGGTCTCAGCTGATTTTTCCTTTTCATTGACTTGTCCTCGGCCTTATCGGCAGCGTCATCGGACGATGATGAGATTTCTAGTGGTGGCTCATCATCAAAGTTAAAAGTTTGACGTAGTCTTGGGATCGACTTACTCGTGCTTGGAACACCCGCACCGAGTCTTTTGGATTTGTCATGGGGTTGACTCGCTTCTTCTTCGTCTTCGATCCTGAAAAGTGACATCGGGTTGTCCTGGGAATCATGAAGTGCGCCGATCTCCTTCTCGGATGGGTCGATGATTGCGGGAGGGATGTTCTCTACTTGACCTCTTTACCCCGTGAAGTCTCAACCTCCCGTGGCCTTCATTTCTCCAAATCTCTCTTTGCGCGAGGCCTTGTCCTCCCTTTCGACAGTGTCACTGTCTTAGGGTCTTCTACATGGCATCCATTGAGTCTCAACCCCATGGATTGCACTTTCATCGCCTGTGTTAACTCCCGGGCTGTACATTCCTTCTCGTGCCTCGACCGCATCGGCGGCGTCATTAGCCTTGAAGCGAGCGGTTGGCACCTCAGGTGAGACAGTCTCAACTGTCGAGCTTCGTTGATGGCAACTTGTTGTTCTTCTTGTGATTGTAATTTCTCTTCTTCGCCTCCTTGCTTCTTTGTGGAGTCATCTGCAGCATCCTCCGACCTTGCTGCAGTGGAGGGAGTTTCCCCTCAGCCGGCGCACCAGTGAGTGACTTGGAGTGGGGTCACTCGTCTCCCGGACTCATTGTTGCAACCGATGGTTCAGCTAGTTGGGGCGGTGGTAGCACACCTTTAATAGGGGTTGGCTCATGGGGTCCCCACTAGCCCAGTTCATCGCCATTTCCTTATTGCCTTCTTCCGAGTGAGTTTGGGGAAGTGGTAGCGACAACATCGTGGCTATTTGCTCTTGAACCACTCCCATAGGATCGATTTCAGTTGTGTTCGGAGGACTCTCCTGGTCCCTCCATTAGTCTTTGCTCGTGAAGAATTCTTGATTCATGCAAGTGCTTGCTGCATTTGTAACTCTTCCGTGGCGCACATTTTCCGGATCCTCATCACCGTCCCGAGAAGACATCAAGAAGAGGATGGAAGTGTTACGTGCCGAGATAGGCGGATGCTTGCCTTCTCACGTGCTTCGGCTTCTTGACTTGCTTTGCTCTCTCCCCTGTCCTTGTAGATCCGCAGGATGTCTAAGCGCTTGTCCTCATCAAGTCTTTGAGCACGATAGTTAGTCCAAGGAAATTTAGCGATTCTCTTCTTCTATGAACTCCTTTGTTGGAACTGTTCCTTTGACTTGCTCAACTTCCATTTTCTCCACTCACGCAGACGATTTTGGATGTCCGGGTAAGGTGGAGATAGGATCATTACATCACTATCTCTGCTTGGGCTGGTTCTTCTTGTGTTTAATTTGTGTGAGCTACAAACGGTGTCTTTGGTTGCCTCTGGCTGATCGCCTTCAGACTTGGTCGTTTCATCAACTACATCTGAGACTCTACTTCTCCAAAGTAGTCTCCTAGATTTGTGCTAGGTGAGTAATCGACTCACCGGTTTCTCTGTTCGGACTACTTGACGAGTCTTCTTCTCTCTGGTTTGTACCAGGGGAATTTACAGTTCGAGGCGGTGTCCTCTCGAGTCTTGGCGGGGGGCCTCGGTGTTGTTTGTTTACGAGGAGGCCGCCTCCAGGGCTTGTCGATTCTCCTCCTTTTGACGATCGGAGAAGGTATTTGTGAGTCCTTCTCGACCTCTGCTGCGGGGGCGGGTGACACGGTTCTTTGGGGCGGGAGCATGTTTGGTTTTCTTTGCATGCGGGGGCGTGATCTTCTTGCGTACCGCAGGGGCGACTTTCTTCTTAATTTGGAGAGGAAGCATTTGTATCTTGGTCACCGATTCCCCTCCACATAGGTCATAGGATATTCCAACCTTAGAAACGGTTTTAGTCCGGACGTTTCCAACTTTTCCGCGATTTTCTTCACCAGGGTGTCGTCGGACCCACGCTTCACCATTCCGTCGAAATCCACCGTCGAACCGTGTGGATTTGCTTTCCTAGCTTGGTAAAGTCATAAGTTGGTGCCATTTCTCGGGATTATATCAAGAAAAATCTCGAAAATTGATTTGAACGTTGGTAGGGTTTCGAGAGTAGTTTGCCTTTGCTTTTGAGAGAAAAAGATGAACAGTTTTAGAAGTGTGAGAGAGAAACTGACGAAAATGGTTTAAATATGGTTTATGAAAGGGCGTGCGGAGGCGGTTTTTGAATTGTGATCGAAATCAACGGCTTGGATTTCGCACGCCTATTGAGCATTTTACGTCTCGTATTTAATGCGGCATTTATATCCAATCATAAGCTTAGTGTGCGCTTTATGTCCGTACACATCATCATTATCTTTGACGTGTTCCTTAAAACATTCCCGCTAAGTTAAAACGACGCATTTTTGTCACTTTGCTCATAAGTTATTCAAACATCTCTTAGCCGATTTAACTCTACTCCTCGCAGCTTCTCTTGGTGACTCACTATCACCGACTTTCGTGTAGTCATCTTTCCAATACAAATTGATTTGAGTTGATTTTTGTTTTCAACTCTTTTTCACTTCTTTTCTGTTCTAATACTCTTCTTTGATTTGTTCGAGTGTCACCACACTCAATAGCCCCAACTCATGCTTGAGTTCTTCAAATCTTGACTCACATAATGGTTTTGTGAAGATGTCGCTAGTTGTTTATCGGTTGAGATGTATTCCAAGATAATGTCCTTTTTTTCAACATGATCTCTTATGAAATGATATCGACATCTATATGTTTTGTTCTTGAGTGCAACACGATTTTGAGTGATTGCAATGGCACTTGTGTTATCACACATGATTGTAATTTCTTTTTCTTCAACTTCATAGTCTCTCACTTGTTGTCTCATCCATAGGACTTGGGCACAACAATGCCCGTAACTATGTATTCTCGCCTCGGTAGAGGTGGCTATTGAGTTTTGCTTCTTGCTAAACCAGAAATTAGTCTGTTTCCTAGCATTTGACAGTGCACAAGAAGTGCTCTTCCTGTCCACTCTGCATCCGAAATAGTAGTCGAGTCTGAATAGCCAATTAGCTTGAATCCACCTTCCTTTGGATACCACAGGCCTACTTCTTGGCTTCCTTTCGGGAATCTCAATATTCTCTTAGTCTTTCTTTATTATATGGCTCTCTTTTGGAGCAGATTGAAATCTTGCACATACACCTACAAAGAAAGGTGATGTCCGCCCCTTCTTTGTGAGATAGAGCAATGATCCATAAGTGCTCAGATCTTGTTTGATCTACAGGCTTGCCATCCGCATCCATGTCCATTTTGATGATGTGTTCATTGGTATTTTTACATAAGACTTTTCTTCCATACCAAATTTCTTCATTAAATCTACGGTATATTTTGTTTGACTTATGAAGGTTCCATCCTTCAAATTGTTTCACTTGAAGTCCAAGGAAAAATGTCGGCTCTCCCATCATGCTCATTTCAAATTTGCTTTGCATGAGGTTTGAGATTTTTCACACACTCTCTTTGTTAGTGGATCCAAAAATGATGTCATCCACATATATTTGAACAAGCAAAAGATACTCTTTTCTTGTCTTGAATTCTCGAAAAGTGTTCTATCTACTTTTCCTTTTGTGAATCCATTTTCGCTAGGAATTGTGACAGGTATCATACCATGCTGCGGGTGCTGTTTCAATCCATACAAGGCTTTCTTGAGTTTGTATACCTTGTCTCTAAGAGTCTTCGCTCAAATCCTGGAGGTTGTTCAACATATACTTCTTCTTCCAATAAACCGTTTAGGAATGCACTTTTACATCCATCGATATACAATGAAATTCTTGTGAGTCGCATGGGCAAGAAACATCCTTATAGCTTCCAATCTTGCTACGAGGGCAAATGTTTCATCAAAATCTATCCCTTCTTCTTGGCAATATCCTTTGGCTACTAGTCTTGCTTTATTTCTTACCACGAGCCTTCCTCGTTCATCTTATTTCGAATACCCATTTGGTTCCAATAACATTTTGATGTATGGGTCTTTGCACTAGTTCCCATACTTTATTTCTCTCAAACCGATTCACTCTTCTTGCATAGCTTGAATCCAATGTGTGTCATCCAATGCTTGTGACACATCTTTTGGCTCTATTTGCGAAATGAAGCATGTGAACATAGCTTCTTGTTGAGTTAAGGATCTTGTTTTGACACCTTCTCTCATATCTCCAATGACAAGTTCTCGTGGATGGTCTCTCAGCCATCTTACATCAGGTTGGAGTAAGTTAGCTGGATTCATCGACTTGCGGTTGTGTTCTTTGTGGTCGGGCTCTTTCGTGGTCACTTAGTTTGCAAATTTTCCACCGCTTTTGAGATTCAGCTATCTCATCTTCTTCTCGAGTTGATAATCCCACTTCAGCCTTCAAAGTAGGGACTCTTCTCGTATGATTGGATGTTTCAACTTATCGATTGACTCTTCAATGTCTTCTCCATTTACATTTGGCTCATCGAATACTACATGAATGGATTCCTCTCAGTAACCATAGTTCTTTTATTGAGTATTCTGTAGGCTTTGCTTTCAACAGTATCCTAAGAAGATACCTTCATCACCCTTAGCATCAAAAGCCTTTAGGTTGTCTTTGCCATTGTTGTGGATGAAGCATTTACATCCAATATTCGAAATATGCAACATTTGGTTTTCTTCCACCCCAGGATCTCATAGGAGTCTTTGTCACCGCTCTATTTATCATACATCTGTTTTGGGTGTAGCAAGTCGTGTTAATTGCTTCACCCAAAATCTTTTTGTAACCCCGCTTGACTAACATGGTCCTTGTTGCTTCTTTGAGGTTCTGTTCCTTCTTTCTGCAACTCCATTCTCTTGGGAGTCCTTTGCTGGCGATAGTTCATGACCAATACCATTCTCAATACAATCATCGAGTTATTATTCCATTGACAAACTCGTTTCCTCTATCGATCTTATTTTGATAATGGTTTGACTCTTCTCATTTTGAATTCTCTTCATCACCGTGGTAGTTTTTGTAGGGTTTCTTTCTTCTTGCACATGAATATTGTCCATGTATATCTTGAGTAGTCATCTACTACCACCAAGGTGTATTTCTTTCCACTTATCTTTGGCTGGTTCCACTCACCAAATAGATCCATATGAAGTAGATGCAATATTCTTGTTGAGGATGGGCATGTCTTTTCTTTGAATGACGACTTGATTTGTTTTCCCTTCCGACATGCATCACATATACTCTCCTTCTTGTATATCTTGAGTCCTGGAAGTCCTTCTACAAGATGACTTCTTGCTAGCTTGTTAATTGTTTTGAAATTCAGGTGACTCGACTTTTTTGTGCCACACCAACTTGATTCAAATTTGTGCTCTTTGCTAGTAGACAGTCTTTGGGTGTTGCGGTTGACCAATCCACTACATACATATTCTTCTCGTCTATTTCCTTGCAAAGACAACTTCATTTGATTCAATATCCTTGATTTGGCATACACCCATGTTGAATCCAACATTGTAGCCCTTGTCACGTAGTGGATCGATACTCGATGGTTGAAGTTGAGTCCTTCAACATATGCAACATCTGTGATTTCTAATCCATTCCTCTTGATGGATCCAATGCCTCTTATTTCACCAGGAGCTTCATTTCCTCCAAATATGACTTTGGCTCCTTTGACTTCCTTGAATTTTGACAGATTTCTCTTATTTCTGTCATATGTCCGAACGACCACTATCCATGTACCAGGTTCCTTGGCACTCGGTTGTTCCTTGAACCCGCAATCAAGGAAATTAAGTTTTAGGTACCCATACTTGTGCGGGTCCCGAGGGGTTAGAATTGTAAGATGATCCAACCAACCTATAGCCAAATGATTTGACTCTAAGGGGTTGCCATCTATCGATGCCATAATCATAATTAATTCGCAAATTGCTTGGGGATTCTAGGTTCATACAAAATGTCTCTTTTGTCTCGTATGCCTGCATATGTGTTTTAGCAATTGCCTTCCTTGGGTAATTGTGGTGCTTTTGAGTGTAGTGCCTAGGTGCATGTGTGTGTTTGATGAAAGCTCTTATACTTTTGGAATGGCCTTTGTTGAGTTCTAGGCCTTTGCCACTTGGGCTTATATTCCATAAGTCTATGCCGATAGTTCACATTGTTCCAATCAGCTTGGCTTGGATATTTTCTACCATTCCCATCATATGTATTTCTTTTATGGATTTTAAAATTTTTGGTAGCTCTGTTTCTTCTTTACTGAGTATTTTCTATTAGGAGTTTCTTTGAGGACTCAGTGAATCTCTTCTCGCTTGTCCTTTCAAAGATACTCAACTTGTTTTTTCCTTTTCCTTTGTAACCAAGGCCAGTTTGCTTAGTATTGTGCTTTGGAGTGAATGTGTGTGCAACATTTAGAGTTTTGGGTTTTTCGGACTCTTCATGACTTGAAGATCCTTTTTCCAAAATTACTCTTGAGGTTTGACATGGCACAAAGGAATTAAATCCTAAGCTTTGTCTTGTCTCCACATTCTCTTTGACTCATAATAAGATCATCCAATGATTTAGATGCCTTAGTGAATGAGGCAATAACATTTTTGAGGTCATTCTCCTCTTTTCTATAGCAGCAATTTCTCGCTACTAATTTAGCATTTTCAGCCTTTAAACTTTCATTTTCAACTATTTGACTTAGAGTACTCGGCTCCTTAGTCGACTTTGAGTTTTGACTTTTAAGTAGGCTTTGTTTTCCTCATTCAATAGTGTGTGTGAGGATTTAATGTGCTCAAAATCTTTCATCATTTTGCCTAATGAATCATAAAGATCGATAGGTGATGAAGTGTGTGTGTCACAGTCACTATCACTAGTGTCGAGCTTGTTGAATTAGATTGTACCTCATCTTCTTGATCTTGTTCTTTGGCCATTAAGCGGATCAAGGCTTCTTCTTCGAGTCACTCGAGTAGTCGACTTCATTTGCTCTCTGAATCATCTCTCTTGACTTGGTTGTCTCAGCTTCTCTGCACCATCATTGCCTTTTTCTTTTCTTGTCTTCTTTCTCAAGACCTTTCTTTCTTCTTCATTCTGTACTTGTTGACTACTGGATATGAGCAATCAATGGCATAGTGACCTGTTGTCTACAATTCCAACATAGATATTCACCTTTTGATCGACTCTTTCTACTCTTGAGTTGTCGAATGCTTTGATACTCAACTTGTTGATGATCTCATTCTCTTGGTTGGCCTATCATCCTTGATTTGGAGGGAGTTGAGTGTCTTCTCGGAAGATTCACCCTTTCCTCTCTTGTAGTTCTTGTTAAAGAACTTGTTAAATCTTTTAACCATCGTGGCTATTTCTTTCCGGGTCAATTGCCTCTTTGACCTCAACTCTCTTCCCATCTTTGATAATTAGAGCAATTGTTTTGGAGTCTTGTCTCTTCCTGGTCTTTTCTTCTCGGCTCAAACTCATAGGCTTTGAGGTCCGAGAATAGTTCATGGTTGGATGTCTTTGATAGGTCCATGGAATGTCTCGATGCCATGACCTTCATTTCCCATTCAATTTGAAGACTTTTTAGGATCTTCATACACATTTCTTCATGTATATTCCTTTCCAAGTGTAGACAGCTCATTTGTGATTTACAAACCGAAAGCGTCCGATTGATCCAGATTCTCTCCTGAGATCATTTTGAAATTTTCAAACTTCTGTACGACTCGATAATTTGTTTTCTTTGATTTGCTCGAGCCTTCACAAATTAATGTCGGCTTGTCCCATTTCTTTAGCCGTTTTGCATGATTTGACTTTGTTGAACATGGCTTTGTCCAAGGTTTTGTAGAGGATGTCCTTGGCTACATTATCCAGGTTGTATCTTTTACTCTCATCATCATTTGTCCACTCGGTTCTTGGTTTTTCAACCATGACCGTGCGGCGAGCAACATCTTCTTCTCATTCAAATTGCATCTCTTCGCATACCGTGTTCACTTTTAATATTTGTAGAGGCCCATCTTCTATCACTATCCACATCTCATCATGTAATCTTTGATAGATGAGCCTCGCATACGAATTTTCCAATCACCAAATTCTTCAATGGTGAACATAGGGATGCGTGTTAGATTTGTTTCCATGATAATGACTTTTAATAAAAAGAGTTTTGAAAGTTTAAGTACTAAAGCGGACTTTGAAAATTTTGGAGATCTAGTTCAAGAACCGGTGCGGAGGGTTCAATGAACCAACCGCTCCGATACCACTTGTAGGTCCCAAGGGGTGTAAGTGTAAGGTTTAGAAGGGGGGT
Source organism: Rehmannia glutinosa (assembly GCA_016081115.2). Classification (NCBI taxonomy): domain Eukaryota; kingdom Viridiplantae; phylum Streptophyta; class Magnoliopsida; order Lamiales; family Orobanchaceae; genus Rehmannia; species Rehmannia glutinosa. The sequence continues at coordinate 510,228 of JABTTQ020002732.1, read as the reverse complement.
GAATAAACCTTACCAAATTTTCGATTTAGTCCTTTTAAATCTCTGAGTTAATTCTACACACCAATGTCCTTGATGGACAAATGAATTAGTCACTCAAGAGAGTTAATCTTTCAACATGATTTCGGTGAAATGTTGATGGAGTAACTCAAATTTGTTGGCTACAATTTAACTCAATTTGTGGTTTTATTTTCAGGAAGACTTAACACCCTTAAGTTTGATTAAGCAAGATATTAGAGCTTGATTTAGTACTTGTAAATTATCAAATGGATAGCAAATTTATCAATGAGATATAAGCAATTAAAAGTGCGAGAATTTAAATGTCTTTGAAATGTAAATGACACAAAGAAAGTTTTTATAGAGGTTCAAAGATGGGGTAATTCTTCTACTCCTCTCTTCTCCAACTCCCGGAGGAATCCACTAAGTAATGATCGGTTTACAAAGTGGTAATCCAGATATAAGTCTTGATCACAACAAACCAACTTGATCCTTTGGGACTCGGTCCGAGACGCCTTGATCACTCAAATTGGCTTCTCGTGCGACTCAACTTCTTCACAGGGCGGTGCTTTGCTACTACAGCTCACTTGCTCAAGCTCTTTTTGGATTTGATCACGAAGCCCTCCAAATGCTTAAGACTTAGTTCAACCTTGAACTTTTCTACAATCCTTCCTGGAAAGTAGACCCCTTTTCTTCAAGAGTTTCCTCTTCAACTGATTGAAGTTCTCTTTCCTTCACAGGTGAGTGTTGGATTGATGTACTTGAAATGTAGGCTTGAGGATTGAGATTGTTTCAGTTTTTCTAATGTGCTTGTGTATCTCACGTATGTGTCATTCATGCATACTTTTCTCAAACTAACTCCTCAGCCTTTTATAGTGAACTTTCAAAAATTTGCCCGTTGAAGAGATAGGCTTATTTTTGAAAGTCACTTTGCGATCGGTTGGCTTGTAGTTCTTGGAATTGCCGTTTCCTCGTATGAATTATTCTTTTCACCTTTTTCGAGTTCGACACGGTGTAGTGCTTCCCATTGGTTCATTCCTTTTGCACGCTTCTGGGTCGAGCACTCCAAGAAAGGTTGTATGGAGATATTACTTGTTTAAGTAAATCTCTTGATTTACTCGTACGGTTCTTTTTTCTGATTATCTCGACTTGACCGCATTTCCTTGCTTTCCCCAGGTGACTTAGAGTCGACTTCCAATCATGGATGACTCTTGTCACTTCAACTTGAGACTTGGTTTTTCTTGAGTTGACTTGATGATGCTCCACTCACCGCATATCACCGCTTCTTCATAGTGTTCCCGTCTACTCTTCTTTGCCATACTCAAATGTCTCACGCAGAGTCTTCCTTCCAGTCTTGATTGTCTTCTTGCATGTTAGGGCGTAGTTGTCTTGACTCGACTTGGCCAGCTCTATTCATTACAATGCATTTTACAACAAGAATTGGGGTGCCAACTTTCTATTCTAAGTTTTACATGGCATTCATCAAAATCTAAACAATAAAATTCCTAACATCCGGATGGATTTCAAAAAGAAAAAAGATTTTATTAATTTACAAAAATTAATACAACACCTTGAGGATTACCACAACCCTCTTTCACCACCTTGAGGATTACCACAACCTCTTACAACACCTTGAGGATTACCACAACCTCAAACACCTATCACCTAGATCACCCAAGTGTATTCTTACCACAAGAATACTCACAAGGATGTCTTGTGTTGAATGATGACCAAAATCAAGATTACAACTCAATAATGATTGAAGCAATATGAGTACAAGTGTAATCAAGAATTGAAAGCCTAGACCTCAAATTTGTGCGGTGAAAGTGCTTAGGCTAATACAACAAGATATATGAAATTGTATGCTTGATTGCTCTTTTGCTTGTATAGAGTGTTTTATCTTGTTGCTTGAATGAAGCCTCTACTTATAGGAGAGGACTTGGCTTTCATTTCCAGGACATTGGCTCCTCCTTGGGGAGTGATTTGCTGCAAAAGAAACAATTTAAAATGATCAATATAGTGTTAGAAATCAATCCCACAAAATAGGGAAAAGTTGTCTAAAAACGCACCGGATAGTTTCTTTGATAAACAGGGGTTCGACCGGTCACGCAGAGATAAGATTAAAATTAAATTCTGCGAATTTTTACATAGGGGACCGTCGCCTTTAGTCGTGACCGGTTGGAGTTGAAGAAATTACGAAACAGAGAAGTCTCGAAACAAGAGGGCAACTCCCAGTGCACGGTCGCCCTCACCGGTTGCCCACCTGGTCGATCGGTCGCCCTCCCTTTTTTTTTTCTTACGTCCCATTTCTGTTTCAAAACTCAACTCAGTGCGGGTTGCCCTATGAGGCGACCAGGTCGAGCAAAACAAATGTGTTGTCCAATTTTTTATCGAAAATAAACTCCAAAAATACTCCAAAATATAGTAAAAACATTTTAAGACGATCGGAAGTATTTAGACAACATTTAGGGACATTGTTTTGGTTTAAAAACTTATTTGAACAACATCGAACAAAATCATCAAAATCATGATAAAAACATTTATCTAACAAATAGCTCATGGTTAGATGTTTTGGAGAGGTCCATGAATATCTCAAGGCCATGACCTTCATTTCCCACTCACCGGAGGTACCTTATAACTTTCATGCAAATCTCCTTCTGCGTGTACTCTTTTCCCAAAGTCGAAAGCTCATTGGTGATTTATATAAATCATCCATCCGGCTAATCCAGGACTTTCACCTGCAATCATATTAAAATTTTCAAACTTTTGGTACAATGATTAATTTGTTTTCTTTGATTTGATCTGATCCTTCACAAATCAAAGTAAGTTTTCCCCAAATTTCTTTGGCTGATTTGCAAGATTTAAATTTATTAAACATAGCTTTATCCAAGGTTTTATAAATAATGTCCTTGGCAACATTGTCAAGATTATATCTCTTTCTATCTTCGTTGGTCCATTCACAATGAGGCTTTTCAACCATAGCAGGTTTGGGCTCTGTTGCTGCATCCTCTCCTTCAGCAGGAGGTGCTCTTCTTACAGTAGTGTTGACCTTTAGGAATTGCAGTGGCACATGCTCAATCACTAGCCACATCTCATCATGCAAGGCTGATAGATGAGCCGGCATATGAATTGTCCAGTCCTCAAACTCTTCCACATTAAACATAGGATTGCGAGTTAGATTTGTTTCCATGATAATTACTTTGCTTTTGAAATAAAATCTTTGAAAACTCAAGTGTTGATTCTTTTGAAAAGACTGAGATATAGTTCAGTAACCAGTGGGGAAGGCTCAATGAACCAACCGCTCTAATACCACTTGTAGGTCCCAAGGGGTGAGTAGTAAGGTTTAAAAGGGAGGGGGATTGAATAAATCTTACCAAATTTTCGATTTAGTCCATTTAAATATATTCAGAGTTTTTACACAAATCAGCTTAGTCTTTGAGGGACAACTGGATTGGCTAACTCAGCAAAGTTACCCACTCAACGGACTTGATCGAGTTGTTGATAGTATAACTCACTGGTATCGCCTAACACTTAAAATAACATTGATTTGGTTTTTTGATCGTGGAAGACTTTTCACCCTTGTTGTTTTAAACTTATTTTACAACACTTGTTATAGCAATAGTTATTATCAGTTGAGTTCAGCAATTATAACTTAACAGCAGATATAAAAGATATGCAAGAAATGAAAGTGATGCAAGTAAATAATACACAAGCAATTTTTATTGTGGTTCGAGGATGGGGTAATTCCTCTAATCCACACTTCTCCAACTTCTGGAGGAATCCACTAGGTAACAAGATCTTGGTTACAAAGTGGTCAACGATCTGAGTCGACTTTGATCACACCCGGTGCTCACGGGACTCGACTTCTTCACAAAATAGTTGTCTCGCTCTTGGCTCCTTCAACTCTTGGATTTGATCACACAACCTTCCAACGAGTCCAAAGCCTCCTCGGTTCAAACTTGAACCTTACTACGCTCCTTCAACCTTGGATAGTAGACCCCTTTTGTTCTTTAATGAAATTTCATCTTCATTGGTACATCTCATTGGTTCCTTTCTTTTTACACTCTTTCAGCAAAATAGCTTTATTGTTGGCAGTTTGACACATGCCTATTTCCAGCAAAACTTTAACTTGTTTTGACAACCGATCTCTTTCAGCTTTCTTCAAGTCTTGTCTGTCGCATACCCCTTTGACATTCGATTCCAATCATTTTGGAATAACTTAGCTGTCAGTCAGCTAACTAAGACAACTTTTCTATCACTTGACTGAACCTTCTCTTGGCTTCACACAACCGACACACAGTTGGGTCTTCTTTCAATCTTGATCGACTCTAGTAATTTTCAACTTAGTGACTCAACTCCGCTTATTCAAATTTTATCTATTACAAGTTGAATTACATAGAAAATGGGGTGCCAACTTCCTATTCCGAGTTTTACATGGTATCATCAAAATCTAAACATAATTTTTTCTAACAATATCCCCTTTTTTATGATGACAAAACTCAAATAAATATAGCAAAGTAAATAGTGCGAAGAACAAAGAATGTATGCGTAGAATATGTCAATTTTATTGAACATATCATTCTTGTACTTTACAAACGCACTTTACAACGCTTTTACAAAGTATCATATACATTGTATCGAGCTATACTATCTATACAAATGTATCAGAGCTACGACCATTTCATACATATGAATCAAAGCTTATTACAATTTTGTACAGATGTATCAGAGCTTGAACTCAAAAAAAATTACAACAGGTATTAGAGTTGCAAAGCTTTACAGAATACTTAAAGATTTTATATTTACAGCTATGTAAAATACATTTGAAGGGGTTTCAACCATCTTCAATTCCTCGGTTGTTTCCTTCTTCTCTCTTCATCCTCAGCTCTCCTCCTCTTCCTGCCTTTTTTTTCTCTTTTCTTTTTCTCATAGGCTCGTTTAGCAGCAGGGTCCTCCTTTCTCTGCCTTTCTTCCCATTCGCGCGTGAGCGTTTCATTTTCAGCTTCCTGTCTTCTTCTAGACTCTTCATTCTTTCTCTCCACTTCAATGTTAGCAAGAGTATCGTACCCGCCCGGTAGTTGACTGCCTTCTTCTATGGATTAACATATTTAACGTCTGTAGGTCTTAGCCGTGATGGAGTACCCCGCCTCTTCCATCACTCAAAACCTTCCCCTTCTTCGGTATGACTCAGCTTCTCCTCTAGGAGTGTGTTGTACGGGTGTTTTCCCAGTCGACTGACTGCTTGAACTTTGCTGCCTCTCAGTTGATTTGCATAAGTCGAGTCCTTTCTCCCAATACAAGTCCCACGCCTGGGGTAGAGTCATGTTCTTGAAGTAACCTTCTGCAGCTAGAGTTTGAAACTCCTCTAGTGATCTGGGTTCAGATCCTGCATCAGGCATCGTGATTACTCGAGGGGGTCTTACAGCTGGGGAATCTTTCAATAATCCAGTTGGGGGGCCTTTGAAAATATTAAAAAAACTGAAAATATTAAAAAATCAAATTTTATGCTCTACATGAAATCCTAAATGCAATGCAAAATGCAACAGTACTAATTTACGCATTCTTGACAACCCCTCCCCCAAAAAAAAAAACTTAAGATATACTTCGTCCCGAACATATGAGGAAATTATCAAAAGAAAAGTGGAATGTGTAACAAGTATTTACTGAATCACTTTGGTGGTGGAGGTGGGGGGTAGTGGCCCTTTGATATGTGCCACTGATCCATACGAGACATCATCTCGTGCATGTACTGCTGCTGTTGGGTGATAGTATCGAACCTTTGTAAGTATTCGGTGTGGTTCTCATCAACTGTGGCTGACAACTGATAAGTATCATCTACTAACTTGCCCACATCGGCTTCTACCCTTTCAAGCTTATCACTCATGCTCCATGATCAGTTACCCCCTTGTCTAGAGGATTCCGGCACATCCCTTTGTTGCATAGGCTCATCTTGCTCTTCCTGAGCAGCAGTCCCCTGTTCACCTCTCATTAGCCAAATACCCCTATTTCTTATAGAAGTAGCTTCCGGGTTTAGGAGCCTAAATCTAGTTCTATCCGCATGATTTAACTAGTAATTGCGCCCATCAAATTGAATCATTTTCATTGCATAAAACAAAAGCAGTCATATCAATTAGTTTTGCCCCATTGGCCTCTGCATACCCCTCAAAGCTAACATTAAAGTGCTCGGCTATAGGAGTAATAAGCCCACCAATACAAATTTCTCCCCTTTCTTGTTTTCTTAGTCTATCAAATTGCCGAGCTATCATAATCCTGGCATTCGGCACAACCTCCGTCCCCGACGCCATGCACCAAATAATGAACAACTCATATATTCTTAAATCCCCTTTGCTATCCTCCCTCGCAAACACCGTTTCCGCTAAAGCTCTTTGGACATATAGAAATACGGTGTTCCGAATGCTAGATGCGTTCAAAGTACCGAGTATAAATTCGTTTACCCGTTTTCTCCCTCCAAAACCTATCCTTATCAAAATCTTGAGTTCTTCTACCCCATAAGCCGAGTTCTATATATCGCATTTAAATCATCAATTGACAACTCCCTCGGCTCATTTGCTAATCGGAACCTAATCCCCATCAAATTTTGTTTTTGGACTACTAATTCAAAACTACTTAAGAACTCAATCGTATAAATTGAATAAGTAGCCCGATGCCCATTAAATAGTTCATGCCAAACTATACGACCGCACATAGCCCGAAAAATCTTCCAACAAACCTAAATTAGCAAGAGTAGTTTCATCGGGGTACCTTGTATTTATCCATCGTCGGTAATAGAGCACCGCCCATCTAGCTTGGTGTGTTTCATCCGGCAAGATGACATTAGAAGCCTCCAGTTCATTGGCCGCATACTCCAATTGTGGCTCGGGTTCGAACTCTGTGTTGGATTCCTTCTTCTTCTAGTATTCCTTCTTGTTACTCTGTCTCCCTAGAATCCATGAAAACCAAGTTTATGAAGTATTAAAATCTAAAATTTGGAAATTAAAAAAATCCCTAACTTGGTGAAGAACTTGTAAAAGTTTGAGAAATTGAAAGAGTTTGGTGATGGGTTTCTTAAGAAGGTGAAGAATTTGTATTTTTGTGGTGTGATTTGAAGGAATTTGGAGGGGATTTAGAGAAGAGTTTGAGTGTTTTGGGAGAAACTTTTCGGGTTGTAGGGTTTGGATAGGAGGAAGTGGGATAAAAATTGAGTTTGGGAAGTTAAAAAGGAAAGAATCCCAGTCTGTGAGAGCCACACGGCCCGCTCGTGCGGACCAGGCATCCGTTTCTCCTGTCTGTCCAACTCCATACACTGGCCGTGTGACAAGTCCTGCTCGTTGAGTCGCACGGCCGTGTGACTAGGTTCACACGGCCGTGTGATGAATTTTTGTACTTTTTTTTTTTGAACCCAAAGTTTGCCATGACGCCTCCTACACAACAACTCACAAAACCAAACACAACTAAAAATTAAGTTGATACTAAAAAATGGAATTAAAATTCAATTAAATTGAAGGCGGTCAAAATAAATAAAAAAGGAAATAAATTGGGTTGCCTCCCATAAAGTGCTAAGTTTTATGTCTTGACCCGGACTTCGGATCTCTCTTTTTTTTACTATCGTTGAACTTGGTCGGTTGAAATCGCCCTCGTAATGTCTGTACCATCAATCGATTTAATGTCATTGCACTATTCTCTCGGATTTAGTTCCGTGTCGCTTGGAATTTGCCTTTTTGATATTGGCCTCCCACCGGAGTAGCGATCTGGGCTACTTGTGTTTCTAGAGATTCCAATCTTTCATTTACGTTCGTGTTCAATCGAGTGACTTGTTCTTCTATCATGTCTATCTTTGCTTCATCCTTGTTCGATCTTGCTCTAGTTTCTCCGATAAATGAGGATAGCATCTCTTCTACGATGCTTTCTTGTCACTTGACTGTTCGCCTTGATTACCCACATTAAATCCGGAGGTGGCTGCAAAATGTTTCATTATTAGCATATGAAAAGTTCTCATGGTTTCGCACCCGGATGATACTAATTGGATGTCGATTATTTCTATAAATGTTGTTGAAGTTCCTTTGTTGTCCCATAAAATTTGCCTCTTCTTTAACAACCGGAAGATCTCTTGAGTCACTTGTTGCATCGCATCCGTTTCATGTTTAGAACGGATGCTTGTTCTCTCGAGCATGGCAACTTTCTCATTATGAACCTCTGCACACGTCGGACATTGGATCTCTCGGATGGCCACTTTGGTAACTATTATTTGCCATCTCCTCTAATAGTTTTAGTGCCTCATTTGAATATTTCCTTAGTAGTGCACCCCAGGATGCGATGTATCTATAATAATTCTTGTGTTGCCACTTAAACCATTATAAAAATATCGAACTTTGTTGGTAAGCGTGATATCCATGTTGAGGGCACTTCCTTAGTAATTCTCTCGAATCTATCCCATGCCTCATATAATGGCTCAATCTAATCTAAGCGCCTAAACCGGGTGATTTTAGATTCAATTGCGTCGTCTGACTAGGAGGAAAGTATTTGGCTAAAAAACGCTGACTTAGTTCAACCCAATCTGATGCGGGTGGTGTTAGACAACATAACCATCCCTTAGCCTTATCGTGTAGAGAGAATGCAAAAAGGCGGCATCCAATGGTATCCTTAGAAACACCATTCATCTTAACAATGATCGCGATCTCTAGGAATTGTGTCGGATATGTGTTTGGATCCTCAACGCCTCTTCCCCCATACCAATTTTGTGAGACCATCTGGATCAATGCAGGTTTTAGTTCAAAGTTGTTTGCATTGATCGACAGACGGGCCACACTCCCATAAGTCCGACTAACTTTCGACTGGAAGTAGTCCCTAATCGCTTTCTCGCGGGTCTTTCCACAATCTAGACCTTTACATCCGCCCGAGATGGGCGTTCCTCATTGTTTATGTTATTTTCGTCATTCGATTAGTCCCATCCGCCATTGCTTTAGATCTTTTCCTTAATTGTTTTGTTGTCTTCTCGATTTCTAAATCAATGGATATTGGCGGGTATATCTACAATGTGTCATGCACTATCCGCACTTAACAAAAACAATGTTAGAACCGAACAAATAAAATAATTTTTTATAAAAATCAAAAATCAAAAAAACTAAGAAAATAAAATTAAAAAAATAATAAATAAAAAAAGATTTTACAAAGAGTCAAAAAAGAAAAAAAAAAGAAAATAAAAATATTTACAAATAGCTTCAATTAAGATTGAACTACTTATTACTATGTCTAAGTAGAATCTTTCAATCCCCAATGTAAAAAACGTTTTCGCCAAAAAAATTGTTTGGATCTCTATACGGCAAGTGTACGGATAGTTTATAAGATAATGGCAAGCAATGTCGTATTCCTCGAGGGATTGACTATGAAACACTTAGGCTATAATAACATCGCATTCCAATTTTATTCAAGCAACCGAAAATCAAGAGTTTCTAAGAAATAATCAAAAAATAAAAATAAAAGAAATAAATTCGAACTCCACAAGTCTCTTCAACAAATACGAAAGCAACCCTAGGCACATAATCACAACATGCTTCTTCAATATTAAATTCAATTAATGTTTAACAAAACCAATTCATACATTTTCATGGGTTCAATTCCTAAATTAGTCTATTCTCCCTCCCTGGCGGTGCAAAAAAAGTAGATTAATAATAATTGTAGATCTCCCGATATGTTACAACTATTATTAACTCCCAAAATATCTATGAATTGAATGACTCCCCACAAACAGTTGTAGGTCTCCCGACTCGTTACACCCGTTTATGTCCTAATTTGATTTACTGTCTTTATTAGAACCCCTCTCCCGGATTTCGCACTAACAAATATGACATGATAATTATTGATCGGATAATAAGCAATTAAGAATAAACACTCAAATTCATAACATAGAACACATGAATCAATTAAGAAAATAATCAATCAAGATTTAACATGAATCCACAATTTTGATTATGTCCTGGGATCTAAAAGATTAGCCAAACATTGATAACAAATTCATAGACAAACTTGAAATCAACATTGTGACATCGTTTAAGTACAGACAAGAGATTTAAACTAAGAAAGAAAATTCCTTCTTGTCAGGATGGATCCTCCTTCCAAGACTTCGAAACTCCTGTGCTTCCGTATATGTAAAAGGCCTTGTGGTGTTCTTCGTAACCTAGCCCTCCTCTCTCAGAAGACCTTTGATTTGTGTAATCCTGTATATTTTGGTGTGTTGTATGTTATATGAATGAATGAATATTTGTGCAAGCCTTGGATGTTCTTTTATATAGGTGCTTGGAGAGATCATTTGTAGAGTTACGTTTGGAAAAGGACACACAAATCCGCCACAGACACCTCGCACGGACTGTGTTGTTTCACACGGCCACACCACACGATCATGTGGTCCTACACGGGCCGACCGTGCGGCTTGGTTTTGCCCCTGTTTTCTCCCGAACACTTAACACGGTTATGTTGCTTCGCACGGACATGTCACACGGTTGTGTCACCCTGCACGGGCTGACCGTGTGGTTGGTTTTTGTCCGTTTTCTTCATCTTTTCGATCTTCTCTTTGCACTCGTCAATCTTATTCGGGCCTTCTAATGGATATCTTTTCATTTATGCTATGTTTCCTGTAAAAAGTTACAAGAATACGCAGTATCATGCCCTTCTAAGGAAACCAAGTAAAATAAACTTAATATACATGCAAATGCATCAATAATGTATCAAAATAAGCCATTAAATGCACGTATATTTTACATGTATCATTCTTCTCATACAACACCTGGTTTGAGTAACTTAAATCCAAGGCATGTGTTATTGAAGCATTCTTTAAGAAATCCAGAAGCCACTCTTCTTCTTCAATCATTTCTGGCCTCTCAAACTTATATCGGCTCTTGCTCATATTCCACCTTCTCAAAATATACAACCTAGCCTCAATATCAGGATAAACTAGGAACTCAACTTCTTCAGGCACATCTTCATCTCTGACAGCTCTCTCTTCTTCTTGTGGCCTAATATCTACAACAGATTCACCAATGGTCTCCACAGTTGCTTTTTCAATGACCATCACAGTTGTTTCCTTGACCATTTCTTCTTCTTGCACAATCGACTCTTTCCATAGCGATTGACTCTCTAGCTCTTTCTTCAATAAGAGGAGCAGTTGCACTAGCTTTCTTATCCTAAATCCACTAGGAACGCCTTTCCAATGGAATCTCAATAAATTCAGTTTCTTCAGAATCTTCAACTTCAACCCCGATGACTAATTCATCAAGTTCATCTCTCAACCCACTCTTGGGGCCGAGTCTTCTACTTCTTAACAAATTGGCTTTATAGGAGTAGTTGTTCTGCGCTTCTTTATCTTTGGGCAAATCAGAGGCGGAATGGATTAGTTGTTTCCCCTCGGAAGTACCACCTTTCTTTTTCGCATGGTCCTTCTTCTGAGCAGCTGATAAGTTGCCCTTAAATAGATGTTTATTCACATGAAATGGCTTCCCTTTCCTCAGAGTCAAACCTTTCTTCTCAAGCAAGTACCCCAGGACTAACCAATCGCCCAAAGTACTCTTGAACTTTCCTTGACTACCTCCACATTGTGTACATTTTGACCACTTTGTCAAATATGTACTCACTCCATTGACTTCCAAATCTCTTAAGATGGTTGCCATTCATCGACTTAGCGAGGGACGGTGATTGAAATGTAAAATTTGATGTCAACATATTTGGCCACCACATCCATAGGCTTGAGGGACTCTTCCTTGATCATGGCCTTTGTGGGTGACGCATTATACTTAGCAAAAGAAACCTCTTCAATAGCAATCTCCTCCCAAATTTTCTGAAGATCGAACTCATAGTCCTTCGGCTATGTGAGTCCACCGCTAGGAAGATGGAGGCGTTTATTTAGGTCGGTTGTAGATATCGTCACTTCTTGTCCATTCACGAGAAGAATGAATGACATCATCATGAACAGGGCGTTCACGTAGAACATCGCCATTTCTTCAAGGTAAGTTTGTGGCATCTGCAGAGTAAGAAACTTAAAAAGTCCTAATTTTTTCAGATGTTTCATAATTCTCTCATCTTTTCCTTAGTCTAACAACTATTTGACCAGACTTTCGGCATTAATAAGTGCACCAGTACACTTTCTCATAAAGCTTAGCGAAATAGAGAGCGAACTTGATGCTTTCTTGGGTGCCATGATAATTTTCGAGAGATAGAGATTTCAAACGAGAGTTTTCTTGAAATGAGAACTTTTGGATTTTTGAGAGAGTTTGAATGTAAGTGAGGAGAGAGAGAGAGAGTAATCTGTTCGATATATATGAAGCATGAAGATACATTTTTTGGATTGTGCAATTTGAATTATGATCAACAATTAGGATTTATCCAAAATATAGCCTTTAATTTCTTGCATTAAAAGCCCACAACATTTATGGCCAATCATAGAGTTTTTGTAGCACCTTTTACTATGTTGCATTAAATGATGTTGACATAATCTCCCGAAAAACATTCCCGCTTTAATAAATACGACCCGTTTTGTCCCTTAGCCAATAAATATATATGTTGACCCATTTTGGCTTGCATTTGACTCTGCTTGTCTATCATCAATGGTATGACTCGATTGTTTAGTTGACTCAACTCGGTGAATATCCAATTTGAATGATTTTACTCTCTTGAATGAATAAAACTCTTAAAATGTGATTTTTTCAATTAAAACTCTATTGAATGAATCTTCCGAGCTTATTAACTTAGCTCAATTAATCCAAGATCATTCTTTAACTCTTCAAATCTTGATTCATATAAAGGCTTTGTGAATATATCGCCTAACTACTTCTCGGTTGAGAGATATTTTAATGTGAGGTCTTTCTTTTCAACATGATCTCTGATAAAGTGATATCTGACATCACCATGTTTTGTCCTTGAGTGCAATAATAGATTCTGAGTTAAAGAAATTGCATTTGTGTTGTCACACATAATAGGAATTTCTTTTTCTTCAATGTCATAGTCTCTCAGCTGTTGTCTCATCCATAAGACATGGGCACAATAGCTGCCTGCAGCAATATACTCAGCTTCAGTTGTTGATGTAGCTATTGAATTTTGTTTCTTGCTGAACCAAGAAACTAATCTGTTTTCAACCAATTGACATGTGCAAGATGTACTCTTACCTTAACCCTACATCCAACATAATCTGAATCTTAATATCCAATCAACTTGAAGCCTCCTTCTTTTGGATACCACAATCTAACTTCTTGGCTTCCTTTCAGTTATTTCAACATCTTCTTAGCAGCGGTTATATGACTTTCTTTTGGTGTAGATTGAAACCTTGCACATACACCTACTACAAAGGTGATGTCAAGTCTGCTGCTTGATCAAGTAGAGCAATGATCTAATAAGTGTTCTATATCTTGTCGATCAACTCCATTTGCCTTCGCATCCATATCAATTTTGTTGATGTGTGAATTTTCACATATGACTTCCCTTCCATACCAAACTTCTTCATCAAATTTGTTGTATACTTCGTTTGGATTATAAAGGTTCCATCCTTCACATGTTTCACTTGTAGTCCTAGGAAGAGTTAGTTCTCCCATTATGCTCATCTCAAACTTTCTTTGCATCGCTTTTGAGAATTTATCACATAGGTCCTTGTTTGTGGATCCAAAAATGATGTTATCCACATTGATTTGAACCAGAAAGATATTCTCTCCATCTTGAATTTTGAAAAGGGTTCCATCAACCTTTTCTTTGGTAAATCCATTGTCTATAAGAAATTGAGACAATGTATCATACCAAGCCCTTGGAGCTTGTTTCAATCCATAAAGTGTTTTATTGAGCTTGTACACTTTATCTCCGGTAGTCTTTTGTTCAAAACCTGGAGGTTGATCAACATAGACTTCTCTTCCAATAGTTCATTAGGAAATACACTTTTCACCTCCATTTGATAAACTCAAGTTCTTGTGTGCAACATAGAAATAAACATCCTTATTGCTTCCAATCTTGCCACTGAGCAAATATTTCTTCAAAATCTATATCTTCTTCTTGGAAATACCCTTTGGCTACCAATCTTCCCTTGTTTCTAACTATTGTTCCTTCTTCACTCATCTTGTTTCGTATATCCACTTAGTACCAATTATATTTTGGTGAGCAGTCTCTTTAAGTCAATTCCCAAACTTTGTTTTTTTCAACTGATTTAACTCATCTTGCATAGCTAGGATCCAATGTATGTCATCTAATGCTTCTAACACATCTTTCGGTTCAATATGAGATATTAAACAAGTGAACATTGCTTCATGTTGAGTTCTTGATCTTGTTCTTACTCCTTCTCTAACATTTCCCTTGACCAACTCGGGTGGATGGTCTCTCGGCCATCTCACATCGGGTTGGAGTAAGTTAGCTAAGTTGTCTTTAACAACTTCTTCTTGATCATCTTCATTCAATCGTAATCTTTCCAGCTCTCTTTGAGATTTAGCTAACTCATCCTCATCGTGGTCGAGTCTTCTGGGAGTTATCTAAGAATAAGGACTTTCCGAATAGTTGGTTGATTCATGTTTTCGATTAACTCATCAATGTCTTCGCATTGACATTTGGTTCATCAAAAACCAAATGAATTGACTTGTGTGACCATTGTCCTTTTATTCAACACTCTAAAGGCTTTGCTTTCAGTTGAGTATCCAAGGAAGATTCCTTCATTAGCTTTTGCATCAAATACCTTCATATTGTCCTTGCCATTGTTGTGAATGAAACATTTACTCCAAAAATATGAAATATCCCACATTTGGCTTTCTTCTTGTCCAAATTTCATAAGGGTTTTGGACAATTGCATGGTGATTATGTATCTATTCTAAGTATAATAGGATGTGTTTATAGCTTTAGCCCAAAATCTCGTTGGCGAGTCGACTAACATGGTCATTGCAGCTTCTTTGAGTGTTTTATTCCTCCTTTCTCGCCACTCCATTATGTTGTGGAGTTCTTGCAAATGATAACTCATGAACAATTATATTATCTACACAATACTAAGCTATAATCCCATTGACAAACTCGGTTCCTCTCTCGGATCTTATCTTGATAATTGATTGATTCTTTTCATTTTGAACTCTTTTCATTAGTTGAGGAAGCTTTTGCAATGTTTTCTTCTTTTTACCCATAAAGATGTTCCATGTGTATCTTGAGAAATCATCCACCACCACAAGGGTGTATTTCTTTCCACCGATACTATCCGGTTCCACTGATCCAAATAAATCCATGTGCAACAGATGCAAGATCCTTGTTGATGAGGAACTCGGCTTTTCTTTGAAACATGATTTGATTTGCTTTCCTTTTTGACATGCATCACATATGATTTGTTTCTTACACTGAGTTTGGTAATCTTTCAACCGGATGACTCCTTGCAAGCTTGTTGATAGTCTTGAATTGAGATCACTCAACTTCTTATGTCATAACCAACTTGCTTGATTGTGCTTTTTGCCAATAAGCATGTGCTTGGTGTACCAGTAGACCAATCTACTACATACATATTCTTCTTTCTAATTCCTGATAGCACTATCTCATTCGTTTCAGCATCTTTGATCTGGCAAACAGCCATATTGAATCCAACATTATATCATTTATCTGATACTTAGAAAATTGAAGTTTAGCCCTTCAACATATGCAGCATCTATAATTTCTAAGCCATTTTACTTGATGGATTCAATGCCTTTGATCTCCCTGGAGCTTCATTTCCTCCAAACATGACTTTGGCTTCTTTTGATTCCTTGAAGTTTGATAGATTGATTTTATTCTCTGTCATAAATCTGGAACAATCATTATCCATATACCAGGTTCATTGACACTCAGTTGTTCCTTGAACTTGCAATCAAGGAAATCAAATTTTAGGTACACCTACCTGTGTGGGTCCTGAGGGGATAGTACTATAAGGTGTTCCAACCAACTTATAGCCAAGTGATCTAACTCTAAGGGGTTGCTAACTTTCAGTTCCATAGTCATAATAAATTTTAGCAAATTGTTTGGGTGCTTTTGGTACATACAACCTGTCTCTCTTTCGTCCGTATGTTTGTGTATGTATTTGTGTATTTGCTTTCTTGTGAAAATATGGAAATCTGTTGTGCATTGTATGCATTGTATTTGGGCGCATAAGTGTGCTGATTTCTTTGCCTTGGGAGTGGCCTATATTGACTTTGAGTCCTTTGCCACGTTGGCTTATTTCCCTTAGGACTATGCTAATATTTCATTGGTGCATTTCAATTGGCTTGATTTGGATAATTTCTACCATTCCCATCATATGATTTCTTATCAGAAATTTCTGAGATTTTTGGTAGTTCTATTTAGACTTAACAGAATACTTCCTGTTTGGAGTCTCCTGATGAACTTTCCTGAATTTCGTATCAGCTGTTCTCTCAGCATACTCAGTTGGCTTCTTTTCTTTACCTTTGTATCTAAGGCCAGCATATGTGTGCTTATTGTGATATGTGGGTGCAATATATGCAGTTTTAGATTTTTGGATTCCCCTATTGCTTGAGGATCATTTCTCTAAAATCGCCTTTAGAGTTTGAGCATTCACAAAGGAGTTGAATCCTAAGCCTGCTTTGTCTCCAATCTCTTTTTGAATCATCTTTAATTCATCTAATGTTTTAGATGATTTGTTGAGTGATGCAATAATATTTTTAAGCTCTTGTTCTCTCTTTTCTCTTGCAGCAAGGTATGCTTTTACCTTTGCTATTTTAAATTTCAACTCTTTGTTCTCATCAGCTATGTGACTTAGAGTACTCGCTCTTGATCACCAGAGTTTTGCTTTTGAGTTGGTTGTTTTCCTCATTTAGAAGTGTGTGTGAGGATTTAATATGCTCAAAATCTTTCATCATTTTGCCTAATGAATCGTCAAGATCAATTGGTGATGATGTGTGTGTCATGATCACTATCATCGGTGTTTGAATCGAGACGAGTTCAAGATTACCTCATCTTCCTACTCCTTTGCCATGAGACAAATTAATGCATCTTCTTTAGTATCGGAAGAGTAATTAGCTTCACTCTTTGTCGACTCAATGTTTCTTTGCACTTGGTTGTCTCGATTCAATGACCATCATAGTTTTGTTTTTTCTTGTCTTCTTTCCTTGAATACTTTCTTTCCTCATCATTCCTCCATTTGTTGAATGGTAGATAGGGTCGATCCAACTCGCAAAAATGACCTGTTATCTGCAATTCCAAAGACAAGTCTTCCTCTTTCTTCTCATCTCTCTTGGGGTTCTCTCCTATTTTCCTTTTGAGGAGATGAAAGCCTTTTAGAGGACTCTCTTTTGTTTCTCTAATAGTTCTTGTTAAAGAAATTGTTAAATCATTTGACCATCAAGGAAATTTCTTCCTTGTCAATGATGTCTTTGAGTCGGTGACTTGGATTCTCTTGTTATCCATGCGGTTGTCTTTAGTGCAACTATCTCATCTTGGCCTTTCCTTTTGAGCTCGAATTCATAAGCTTCTTCAAATCGAGAATAGCTGATGGTTTGAAATATTTGTTAAGTCCATTAAATGCCTTAGAGCCATCACCTTCATTTCCCACCCAATTGGGAGTGCTCTCAAAATTTTCATACACATTTCCTTCGTGTATATTCTGTTCCCTAAAGCGAGATAATTCATTTGTTATCTCTTCAAGCCATGCATCCAATCGATCTAATTACTCTCCGGTCATCATTTTGAAATTTTGAATTTAATCGCAACTATAAGCTTGCTCTAAACCTTCACAGATTAAAGTCGACTTTTCCAAAGTCTCTTTTATTGTCCTGCTTAACTTTGTTGAACATGGTTTTATCCAATGTCTTGTATAATATGTCTTTTGCCACATTATTCAAGTTATATCTCCTTATATCCAGCATACGAATTTTTTAGTCGTCAAATTCTTCAATGTTAAACATGGGAATACGAGATAGATTTACTTCCATGATAATAACTTAGATGAAACTTTAAAAATAAACTCAATTGTTGATAATTTTGAAAAAAGAGATCTAGTTCAGTAACCAGTGCAGAAGGTTCTTTGAACCAACCGTTGTATTACCACTTGTAGGTCCCAATGGGTGCATAGTAAAGTCTAGAATGGGGGTTGAATAGACTTTTAAAAATCAGAGTTAGAAGAAAACAACTAAGTCTTTTAAGACAGGTGTGTTAAGCTTCAGCAGGAGAGTTAACCACTCAACAGTTCCTTGAGAGAGCTGTTGATAGAGTAACTTCAATTTGAATAAAGTTAACCTTTTAGAAAATCAGTTTTCTTGTTATACAGTTGAAGTCTTACACCCTTTTTAAGATTGGTTTATCAACACTTATATTTTTTGAGCAGTTATTATCTTGATAAATAGCAAATATTGCAATTAAACAAAATGCAGAATTTAAAGTGCAGTAAGAATAAAGAACACATATATTTTATAATGGCTCAAGGATGGGGTAATTCCTCTACTCCACTGTTCTCCTACTACAGGTGGAATCCACTAAGGCAACAATAACTTCATTACAAAAGTACGGTCAAGATTTGCTTTGATCAAACAACCTAATCTTAGGGACTCGACTCTTTGCAAAGCGCAAATGCCTCACTACATCAGCTCTTCGAATCTTCAGGGATTGATCACACAACCCTCCTTTAGAATTCAAACCAGGTTCGACCTTGAACCTTACTATACTTCATTCAATCCTTAGAAATATAGACCCCTTTGTTTTCACAAATGTTTTTTCTCTTCAACTTGATGAACAACTTCGATCTTTTCATTTGAGAGTGTTGGATGAAGTGTCTTTAATTTTGGCTTGAGGATTTTCAAATTTAGCTTGAGAGAGTATTTGCAGTTCTTGCTTTCCCTTGGATATTGCTTCTCAGTTCTGTGTCTTGTTTTCTCTGAAAAAAATCCCCAGTCTTTTGTTGTAGGAGTTTGATTTTGTCTGTAGAAGAGATAGACAAAATTTTAAGCTCTTACTTAGTATTCGTTAGTTTATCTTATTTCTGTAGCTTTGATGTTGACCCAACCTTATTTATCTGATATTTGCAGGCTTCTGAAAAAGTGTCAGCATTCTGCAAGTTTCCCATTTGCTTATTCCTCTTGCACTCTTTCAGCGGGAATACTTTAAAGTTGCAGGTCTGTCTTCATTACCAAAATATGCAGGTTTCTTGGCTT
Organism: Rehmannia glutinosa; assembly: GCA_016081115.2. NCBI lineage: Eukaryota > Viridiplantae > Streptophyta > Magnoliopsida > Lamiales > Orobanchaceae > Rehmannia > Rehmannia glutinosa. The sequence goes on along the minus strand of JABTTQ020002732.1, from coordinate 491,107 downwards.
TAGTACTACGGACCTTTTCAGTTGCCTTTGAGTCCTTCAGCTGCTTTACCCCTTTGACTTGAGTCATCTCCATCATTCCTTGGATTGACTCTGATGTAACTCTTCTCAAAAACTTAGCTGATGTACTTGGCTGAAAGTTTTCTTAACAACTCAGTTTCAACTCAGCTGATTCTTCACTACATCCTTCTGCAAGTCTTCTGCAAATCTACTTAGCTGCTATTTGACTCAGCTAGTATTATATCTATTACAAATTTGAATTTACATACAGAAATAGGGTATGCCAACTTCCTAATAAAAACTTTTCTAAGCATCATCAAAATCTATATAATAAATTTCCTAACAATCTTGCAAATTGTTGTTGCATGGCCTCAATTGTGAAATATCTTCCTCCAACCTTATTGTCCGACGTCTCTTCCGTGATATATTCCTCACAATACACTTGTGTATCACTCAAGTAGCGGAAATATCCCCGGATCGGTGATCTGGTTTGATCTTACCTAGAGCTTTATAACATTGACTCAATGGTATATGATCAGCTAAGAACCTTGGTATGGTGAACGTCACAAGATATTGCTCAATTATCTTGATAAGTTTTTAAACAATTCAAAACACTACAAAGAGAGTTTCAACCTCACAAAGTCTCGTAAGTTACTCCTAAGAATAACCTTAGGCAAGTGCACCTATCGTTTTATAGTTTAGTTTACCGAGTACCTAGTGTATTCCCACGAGGATTATTAGTACTTGTAATAACCGTCTTATTGTTATCTAGTCTATCAAATTTCAGATGTTTGTTTTGTAAAAAGAAGAAAATAAAAAATTTAATTAATCAACAAATTACAAATGATTGAATAAAAGAAGATTGTAAAATATGAGATCAAGAGAAAAAAATGTGTTTGAATGTAAATCTCTCTAGAATGTTTTTGTGGTTTTAACAAAAATAAATACCTCTTGAACCCTTAACCAATTACCATCCCTTTTCAACATAATCTCATTCTTCATGGACCGTAGAAATTCCTAAATTAAGTGAAACCCTCTTTCAAGGCAAAAAACTCCTAATCTTAAGTTGATTAACTGAAATATCTTTGTAGTTAAAACCCCCAAGATTGCATTACAACGATTTATGAATCCTAATATTAGGATTGACCCTAATTCGGAACATTTATGTCATCCTATATCTAGGATTGTATGCAACTCCTTTCACTTAAATTGGTTTATCTCACCATAAATCTATCGATTATCCGATGAGGAATAAAATACAAATCAATATACCAGAAATATCAACTTGAATCAATGAAGCATAATATAAGTGAATCACACAAAATATGAAGACTATATTAAAAACATTCAACCCTAATCACAAATCTATTCTAGAGTTCATTACATTCAAACATTAAAAGTTTAGCTCAACATGATTTTGACAAAAGCATAAGCTACACAAGAAGATTCAAATGATATGGACATGATTAAGTTATCTTTTATCAAGATCACAACAAGACTTATTTTTTGGTTGTCTTCAATGATGCTATGCTCCAAGCCTTTCTCTCAAGCTCTTCAATCTCCAAATCTATTTTCCCTCTCTTCTCACAATATGTAGTTGATGATCAAAAATCTAAATATCTATGTATGTGAATGAATTACTTCTTCAACCCATACTCTTGGTTTTTATAGACATTGTTTTTGTGCAAAAATACATTAACAATGTCATCCTTGATAAACAATTACTCCATTTCCTTAGTTGGGTTGTTGAATCCTTATTTTCATGGGATCGTGTGGGAAAGCAAGGAATGAGGTGTAAATGTGCAACTTGTTTCCATGTGATCATGTGGGAAAGTAAGGAATTAGTGCAGCACAATGAGGTGTAAAAGTTGCACAAAAGTTGTCAAAAAGCTTGGTTGGTGATTTTTCTACAAATTCCACCAGAAATATTTGTTGGAAAGTGACCCGGAGAAGGCCATGTCGAGAAGCATGCCCACAATGATGCATTATGCATATCTTGAATAGCCTAACACAACAGTGTTGGCCAACACAGTCTAGCCATGTCAGAAGTTGTCTCAATCCTCAACTCCTTCATTTTCACTATGTTTGAACATAATTGTATTGCGTGACACGCCCTAGCCGTGTTGGGCCTAAAAGGCCCCAAAATAATGTGTTCAGCTTGGGATTTTGAGAATTTTTGCATGATAAACCCCGGGGTATATTTTGGTATGAATCCATGGCCCAAAATTCAACAAAAATAGCTTCAAGTGATCTATCTACACCAATAAAATTACCTCACATAATATGAACCATGTGCAATCAAAAACCTCGAAACTAACAACAAAACAACCTAAATCATACTCAAATAAATAATTAATGCATGCATAAAAAAGACACTCGATCATATATCAAAATGTTGATTTTACACATGGTTACATTCCCTTTTCATAGGTGCAAATTGACTCTTAAAAGCCTCCCACAAAAATCAACACCTTAGGAGAATTATAGACACATTCTTAACTCTATTAACTAAACTTAGGGAATAAAAATGACTCTTGGTCCCAAAACATAATGACACTTGACTAATTAGTGACTCTTTGACTCATTAATGCGGAAAATGAGTCATTCTAGACAAAATGGAGGGACACTCTTCTTGGGCTTGAGGTGGTTGACGAATTTGAAGGCCCATGCATCCCAAAATAAGTCTTCAATTTGGATTTTAGCTCCATCCCAAAGTAACTCCTTTGTACATTCTCTTTAATTTCAGATTACAAGATTCATCAAAGCTTGCTTGATTTTTTTAACTCTTGCCTCGTGGTTGGACTTCCATGAATCTTCAAATGATCTCTCTTGCTTGGAGTTGGTTGGTTGGGATGGTCTCCATCAACCACTAACTCCGGATTGATTGGTTATGTTGATAACGGGTTGAAATCCTACCCGCACAAAGCTCGCTCACAAACTGATTACTTATTTTGTTATAACGATACAACTACATCGTGGGAATTTACCAGGAAAAATATTAGTAGCTAAATCTTCCAACAACTCTAAGATAATTGTTCTTTATAAAGTTGGTAGTGAGTGTGTTTAGTTAAGTCAATTATATAGTACATGTACAAAGTACCTATAAATTCAAATAAGTTACAAACGCTCTTACTATTATTTATGGGGATTGTAATAATGAACTTCCAAAATGGATTATGCAACGTGCATTACACAAGTGAAAAGTGGATGCATGAAAGGTGACAACACCAGGTATATTTCACAAAGTTTTTAACTCGCGTGAACTTTAAAAAATGGAGGGATAGATGTATAACAAATAAATTCTTGACACAATCTTGTTGATATATTAATAAAGTTCTTATCCACATCTATGTTCGAAATTGTTATACAATATAAAAATAAGAAGAGTTAATATAAAACAAGATCAATACATCAACTCAACAAATTAAATTTCTTGTCTCGGAGAGAGCAAAATCATATTCGATGCATTGTACTCTTTTTTTTTCTTTTGTCTAGTTTTATCCTATTGGATTTTTCCAGCTTATAGTTTTTAACGAGATAACTTTTGCACATGGTTTGAATTTGAGTTAGGCACTATTTTTTTCCTTCTGACCACGGTGATCCGTGCAAGAGGAAGTATGGTGCCATATGTCCAAACCACACGTCTAAATGTGGACTAAACACTAATGCTTCTGGATCATGGTTTACTTACAAGTGTATAATTTTGTGCATGTGGTGTAGTGGTCCGCCTTCGAGATCGGCGAATATCCCCACAAGTGATCGTGAAAATATTTTCACTAAACTGCAAGTGTACAATGTAGCTAGCAGATAGAAGCGAGCAAGATCGTATTCCTCAGGGATTGAATATAAAACACATAAAGTACAGTAATCTCGTACTCTAATTGTATTGAAACTATCGAAAATCGAGATGTTATTTATCTAAACTAAACCTAAATTATCAAATAAAAATATCTAAGTATTGTTATAGATTCGAATTTAACAAAAACTTAAACAAATACTACAAGCAACGCTAGAAACATAATCTCAACATGCTTCATCAATGTTAATTCCAATTAATGTTTCATCAAAATTAGTTTTTGTGTATCTATGGGTTCAATTCCTAAAGTAGTTTATTCCCTCTCCCGAATGGCACATAAATCATTGATTAATAAGAATTGCGGTATCCGTACTCAACAATTAATATCAACTCCCAAAATCTCTTAGAAATTAAGTGAACCCCCACAAACCGTTATAGGTCTTCCGACTCAATATACATGTTTATGTTATGAATTCGTTTTTCGAAGTTAGATCTCATCTCCCAAATTATGAACTAACAAATAATACATGCAAATTATTGGCCGGACAATCTACAAGAAATAAGCACTCGAATTCATAAATAGAACACAAGAAACTAATTAAGAAGAAACAATAAAATTAGATGAATCTACGATTTCGATCATGCCCTAGGATCAAAAAATTTTAACCCACATATTTGAAAGCAAATTCATAGACAAACTTGAAATCAAAAAGTTTGACATCGAATTAAATACGAACAAAAGATCTAAACTATGAGGATAGAACCCTTCTTGTGAAGATGGATCCTTCTTCAAAGACTCGAACTCTTGCGCTACATAGATGGAAGAGGTATTGTGTCGTTCTTCGTTGTGTTGTGTATCTTGCCTAGAAGTATGTAATATTTCGTGTGTGATTGTATGTAAATGTGTGCCCACTTTAGGGTTTGGTCGTTCTTTTATAGATGCTTTAAGCGATCCCGATAGAGTCCCGACGAAATTAGGAAATAAAATCAGCCGCAAAAGCAGAATACATGGTTATGTATTAATACACGGTCGGGCAGACCGTGTACTTTGTCTCTAAAAAGCAAGTTGCACGGATGTGTAAAATAACACGGAACAAACTACATGGGTAGGTCGTGTACTATGCAAACGTGTGAATTTGCTCTTGGGGTCTTCATGTAATTTGTAGCATCTTTTTTAGCTTTCCATAGCATCTTGAATCAGCTCAATATCAATTTTGTAGGAACATTATGGCCAAAATACTAAACCACGCCGATGTTGAAAATTGTTGACCAGCGTTTGGACATTTTCAAAAGCAATTTCCTATTATTCGACCGTCCATGCTTATTTCCTTCACGTATTCATTCTTTTATTTATTTCTTTCTTTTCTTTCAACTCTAACTTCTCATTCCGCCCTTTTTTCTTCTTTTCACGCTTAGGCCCTTGCTTTCTTTCTTTTGCCTTAAGCTCTCAATTCTCAATTTTTTCCTCATTTGCTCGATTTTCTTTTCTTTTCTTTTCAACATTTTTCTTTCTTTTCATGTTTGATTTCAAATTTGCTTTCTTTTCGAGCTTCAACATTCACCTATTCACTGCCCATCCCTCTTTTGCCAACATTTGTTTTCAAAATTATACCCCATCTCCCTCAAACATAAACATCTCTATAAGCTCAAGTTTTGGGGATAAGGATATGTTAAGTTTAAAGCTCAAAAATGTGGCTAACAATAAACAAGGTTAAGGCTCAAATTGGCTAACTAGGAAATCATGAGTTCATAGGTAGGCTTTTTAGGCTAAATAGCCTTAAACAAAGAAAGCCTTAAATCATCTTCAAAGATTGCACCCACATGGGAATTCAATCAAGATACCATTGCAAGTTCTAGAATTCTATCAACATGAATGACACACTCAACAAATAAGACCGCATATGATAAAGGCGGATTATATGCACAAAAGCGCACAGAGCTTATTTTTTCTGATCATGCTCCAATACCCCACTTTCTCAATCAACCAAACAAGTAAAAGACATCTTTTCAAAAATTTATGACATATTCACCAAGTATTTCTTTTCATGAAATCAAGTATTTCTAGTAAAACATATGAAAGCATTCTATACTAATCCATGTCTCTATCTAACTCACACAAAGCGATAAACATGCTAAAGCAATAAACGTGCCTACTAAAAAAATAAAAACAAAATTTTTTAAAATTTTTATGCAATTTTTACATGATTCCACGTGCAACCTAAATGCAATGCAAACATGCAACAAGATAAATATCGCGCCTTCTTGACACCCCCAAACTTAAATTATGTTTTGTCCGAAATCATAAGGAAGTTATCAAAAGAAAGAGAAAAACGCAGTAAGTACTTACTTCTTCTACTCTTTGTGGCGGAGGATAGTGGCCTTGGCCACTTTTCCATTGCTCCATTATTTTCATTAGTTCCAATACTTTCGCTTGAAAACTGTCAAAGTATTCATACAATTTCGCACCTTCAGTAGGAAACAATAGTTCCTCCACCATTGGATGGGTCTTGTTTGTGCCCTGGAATGCATATTGAAAGTGGTCCGGAAGAGATTTACGTTCTGGTGAAGCATGGAGTTTTTCCGTCAAATCCGTATGGGGCAAGGGCAGTTTGCACGACGGGGTCGTGTGAACTCACATGCCCGTGTGCATCTATCTTAGCTCCTTTCTTGGATACGTGTTCTTCCGCTAAATCTAGAGAAACCACATATTCATGTATATCTTCGTTAGTAACATCGAAACACATACCTTGAGACCCATTTAGGTTGCTCATCGGAACATCTATCTTTGGCCCTTCGGGGACAAAAGTGATTGTAGGCTGCTCATCTCTTTCTTTCTGCACTGTCTTGGTTGATATCTTTAGGCCTTCATATTCAACACCACTCCTCATATGAATGGCATTACATTTCATTGATATTTGAGCCACTGTGTCTCCAAAGATTCCAATCTTGTGTTTATATTCGTATTCGGTTGAGCAACATGTTCCTCGATCCTATATATCTATCTTTGCCTCATCGTTCTTTAATCTTGCTCGTGTCTCATTAATGAATGAAGCTAACATCTCTTCCAGAGATAGCTTCTTGGTATCCATTGTCTAAACTCGCTAATGAACGTATAATCATGCACTACCTTGCACTCAACAAAAACAATGTTAAAATCAAAACAAAAATAAAAATAATGTTTCAATTAAGATTGAACTACTTATTTTATATTTATGTAGAATCTTTCAATCCTGCATCGGTGCCAAAAACTTGATCGTGAAAATCTTTTCACTAAACTGCAAGTGTACAGTGTGGCTAGCAGATAGAAGCGAGCAAGGTCGTATTCCTCAAGGATTGAATATGAAACACATAAAGTACAATAATCTCGTATTCAAATTTTATTGAAACTATCAAAAATCAAGATGATGTTTATCAAAACTAAACCTAAATTATCAAATAAAAATATGTAAGTATTATTATAGACCCGAACTTCACAAAGACTTAAAAAAATATGAAAAGCAACTCTAGAAACATAATCTCAACATGTTTCATCAATGTTAATTCCAATTAATGTTTCACAAAAACTAGTTTCGGTGTATATATGGGTTCAATTCCTAAAGTAGTTTATTCCCTCTCCCGAGTAGCACATAAACCGTTGATTAATAAGAATTGCGATATCCTACTCAACAATTAATATCAACTCTCAAAAGCTCTTAGAATGGAAGTGAACCCCACAAACAGCTTGTAGGTCTCCGACTAATACACTGTTTATGTTATGAATTCATTTTTTGTAAGTTAGATCTCATCTCCGAATTTTGATTTAACAAATAAGACATGAAAATTATTGGCCGGATAATCTACAAGAAATAAGCACTTAATTCATAAATAGAACACAAGAAACTAATTAAGAAGAAATAATCAAATTAGAATTAACATGAATCCACAAACGATCATACTCTAGGATCAAGAAATGTATCCTAACATATTTGAAAGCAAATTCATAGACAAACTTGAAATCAAATAGTTTGACATCGAATTAAGTATAGAACAAAAGATCTAAACTATGAGGATAAAACCATTCTTGTGAGAATGGATCCTTCTTCAAAGTCTTCAACTCTGCGCCTTCGTAGATGAAAGAGGTTTGTGTCGTTCTTCGATATGTTGTGTATCTTGCCCTAGAAGTATGTAAAATTTTGTGTGTGAGTGTATGGAATTGTGTCCCCAGTTTTAGGGTTTAGTCTTCCTTTTATAGATGCTTTGAGAGATCCCCGGTAGAGTCCCGATGAAATTAGGAAACAAAATCAGCCACAAAACAGAATACACATTCGCTTTGTCTCACGAAAAGCAAGTTGCACGGACGTGTAAAATAGCACGAAACAAAATACACGGGCAGGTCGTGTAATATTACATGGTCGTGTACATTGAAAAAACGTGTGAATTTTCTCCTGGGGTATCATGAAAATTGTGGCCTTTTCTCTAACTTTCTATACCATTTTGAATCACTCAATATCAATTTTGTAGAGAAAGTTATGTCCACAATACTTAACCTTGCCAAGATCTTGAAAATTGTTGACGCGTTTGGGCGTTTTCAAAAGTAATTTCACGTTGTTCGACCATCCATGCTTCTTTCCTTCATGTATTCATTCAAAGATTTGGTTCTTGACATATTCTTTGGAACGTGCTATCGTTTTTATCCAATATAGCTCCGTTTTCTCTAAAAATTCACAAAGATACGCAGATTAACCAACCGAAATACACTAAATATTCTTGCAAATGTATCAAATATATATCAAAATAAGCCCTTAAATGCACGTATATTTTACACGTATCAACAAGCCAAAACAAAACTTACCAAAGATGCGCTTATATGTGGAGTTTCTATGTGATGGGATCCCAAAAAAGATGCACCTTGTTGGTATGAGTAGTACCTATCAAATCTCTTTAAGATCTCGTTAACTACACAATATCATACATGCATAGTATCATAATCTTTTTTCTCCCGATATGGGATCAGTTCATTAATATTTTCCTCAATCTAAAAGTCTCACAAGAGTTGCACTTTGTCCATGCCTCATGTATTTTTACATCGGCAATCACTCTCATTCTTCTTGACCCCGGGCATCACTTGTGATACCAATTTATACATTCATGCAAATCATCAATGTGTAATAGTGGATAAAGAGAAGACTTTGCATAAACATGTTTGAATTGAAATGAAAACGTATATTTTCTTCACTATATATTTGCATTACTACTTTATATTGCTTATACACTTTGTTTTGTCTTACCCGAATTTATTCATTTCTATCTATTATTTGATCACACTACATTCAATTACGTAATTGCAAATATATATTATTTGGCTATCATATTTTGTAACATTTTACCCTATCTCGAGCAACCTCCTATAATTGTTTTCTTAAGATGGAGCACATTGAGAACTATGTAAGTGAAAATTACCACGCACATACTGATCTTACTTAAAGAATCCTTGATTTCTTATTGAAGCTCACTTTAGTTTTGTCGTTATTTGTAAATTATTTTTAAGTTATAGAATCATTGTGTATCCATAATTCATTTTAGATTTGTACATTGATTTGTCTAATTACAAATACTATTCTTAACTTTTATCTTAATTCCAAAAGAAAAAGTTATCTTCAATATTAAAATAGCATACTTTTATTTCTATTATACAAATTACACCTATTATGGAGATATTGTAAATAAACACAGATATCCAAAAAAGATATTTGTAATTTTAAAAATACTTGATTTTTTTTTTTAATTAGGTTAAATCTCAATAATGGTTTTTGTTAGTTTTTTTTTAAACGAACTAGCACTCGGAGGGTTGGGGATTGAGGCGAGAATCCCCTACATGTAGATTAATTAAGCAAAAATATCATATAATGCACCATATACAATTGTCCTATTAAGGAGGAGAAGATCGAAAATAATGAAGAACAACATGATAAAATGAAATCATATCCTACCAATATTTGAAGGTAAGGTAATCTAGTTGATCCATCCTAGTCAATGATAACAGAAAGTGTGATGTTGTATCCTCGTGATAAAAATGAATACTCTGATAGACAACACTTGACTCTTCCAAATGATCACCGGTCGGTTCTTCTATCTGTTGAATATGGGAAATCAAGTACTACAAACTAACAAGAAGGATCGTAATATGGGTTAGTTTATGATGAATCATTAGAAGACATAATTGACTAAGGTGATGATAGCAAACATGCGTAGAAAACCGACAAAAATATTGTAATTCAGTCTCTAATGCTAGTAACTCGCATGGAAACTAAAAGTACCCTATAAAGAAATATGGAAAGGCAAGAGAAGCTTTCCACGGTGGTCTTGGATCAAACCTACTCCGATGCTTGATCAAAGTGTCTTAATCAAGTTGGACACGATCAAAAGGACCATCGGTGTTCATCTTGATCCGATAAAACAAGAGCACACCAAATCACCATTAACGATCTATCAAGGTTAAGAAGTTACTAAAGGGATGCAACCACCCCGATCCGGAGGGCGCTTTCTTGAAATAAAAGACCAAAGATACTACTTGATCTCATATAATAGTAGATGCCTTGAAATGAATGTGATGATGATTTACACTATTCCTTTCGGTCCATATAAACCAATATATCAAGCAAGGAACGAGAAAACTCAAGTGCCTCGTGTGTGATCTTTGTGTGCAATTCCTCCAAAAGCTGAGGAATAATATCATATCAGTGGTGTGTGTGGGAGTGAAGTGTCAAACTAAGGGAGAAAATGATTACACACAAACTATACAGCAACATTCATCAAAAAGAGACGAGAGATGGATTCAACCTTCAGAGTGGAATTCAAAGAATGAGAACACCTACAACATTGATGAATGCCTCGAGCCTGAAGCTTGGCATCCATCGGAAGCATATTCTGGATAATGTACCAAAGGAAAATGGAAATGATAGGGATGAGAGTATCGTTCCAACTGGCGCTAAATAAGAGGCTCTTTGTTTTTCTCAATTTGATAAAATCTCAGGCAGAAAACAGAAAATCCACCATGAGGGGTAAGCAACCAACGCATAACATCCTCACGATTAGCCAAAATGGATACTCTGAAGATCTCCTCAATTAGCTGCAAAGGAAGCCCATATCTAAAGATCAAGACATTATGCAACCTCTTTAAGTTCCAAGTCTGATCACGTATAAAAAACAAACTATAAAGTAATTTATTTTTGTTACTTATCCGTAATATAATTTGTAGGGATACTAGAGCATGTTAATCAAAAAATAATTTGTCAACGAAAACGGCAATCAAGTTCAACTATCAAAAGCAGTAGCCACACATTTTATCTTACCAACGACAATAGGTTTTTTCTTTTGAGTACAAATTCTGAGAAGTAAGTGAGCTAGGTGGGAATTGAACCCGATACATGCTAGCATTTTACAATGCTTTACCACTAAAGCTACTAAGCGATTCTCTTCCAAGAACTATAGGTTCTTTCACAACAATTGAAACAAACTTTGATACAACAAGTATCAAAAGGAAAAAGTGAGCCCATGATTACCACTCTACTCCAACCTATTAAGTTCAATCGGGCACTGTTCCAATATTTTCATAGATAATTACCACAAAAGATTGTGGGGTATCTACAAAAAGATCCGGAAAATTTTCAAAATTACTTAAACTCTCTTGAAGTTTAATTTCATCTTTATATGTATGGAGGGAATTGCAATATTTTCAATTAATATAAGGGATATTTGAAATACCTTTTGCATATGAAGAGGGTAAATAGAAGATGGAATAAACCTCAAGAGGATTTCTCTAATTATGAAACTTATCTGGATTTTTTGTAGATACCCCAACCTCATTTTTTTAATTAGTCTTTCTTTTCATGTCAACAAAAATTAGTTTTGAATAACAATAACTATCAACCTGTTATGAAAACAAGAAATGCATAACAAGCTTTCACCCCATTTACCCCTACCTATTTTGCCCCTCGATGCATAGTTGGACTGGCAAAGGAATGGGACAAAAATCGCACAGAAGGTCATCAGTATGGTTCGAACTTTAGGGAAATCATTTAAGCATTCATGCTTCCATCTAGGATAGAACCTTAGTGGCAGTCAGTTATCTAACCATAACTCTAGCCAGGTAAAGCACATCCCCCGGTGTAACCCGGTTTTCAAGCTTATGTCCGACTATGCCAGTGTAGCAACTCCGGCCCTTCATTATTAACTCAAGACGATTTATGCAATTTTAAAACTTCTATGGATTTTTATAAATACCTCAAACGTCATGTTTTTTTTTATCTTTTTCTTTATTTTTTTTGTAATTATCCCTGGCTTTCAATTCAACAAAAGTTAGTTAGAATAATGGCAATAATCTTATAGAAACAAGAAACGTGGAACAAGCCTCCTACAGTAAATCCTTGGTGGTAGTCAGTTAATCCTACCACAACCCTAGTCAATCCAGACACATCTCGTGATATAACTTGGTCACAACAATAAGGGTCGAGTTGCTACCCAAACATAGTAAAGCGTCAAATTTGAAACTAGGTTATCAAAAAAAAAAAAAAAAAGGAAGAAGCATCCAACTGAGTGGCTTAATGGAGTATGGTGGTTTTGTTGCAGCAGAGGTCTCAAGTTCGAATCTCCACCTCTACACCACTTGTTCGAGCCTGACACAGACTTGCACTTGCTTAGTGCAGTTTTCCTAGCTAGCATCAAAAAATCGTTTGCATGCTATTGTGTCAAGCCCGGGGGTTTGCCTAGTAGTTGTGGACACAATAAAGAAAAGAAGAAATGAGGACCACGTTAACCACACATGATGTCCCAAAAGCATGAATATTCACCATTTGCCTTTAACCTAAGAATACGTCCTCTAGTGGCCATTTCATAAGGAGTGGTTGCATTTACGAACGAAGTCATAATCAGAATCAGTATTGGAAGTTCCAGGCAGCCGCATGTCAAAAGCGGGGTATCTTACCTGACGAAGTTTGATTTCACAATTGCAAATAGTCTATTACACTTGGCCAAATCAGAAAGGGAAAGATAGATCAGATGCATAAGAATGCGAATAACACAGAACTCGCTCCTTAACATGCAATAAATTTGCATAATATCTAAATCTGCAATTGAAAAGTATTGCCTACGAGAGACTAAGCAAGCTACGAAAATAAAAAATAAATTAAAAAAAAAAAAGGAAAAGAAAAATCTACTAAAGAAGACCTCAATCTAGGATGGGAAAGCAAATGTCCTATAAATCTGATATTAGCATTTCCAGCTCAGCATGTTGCTGAAATTCCCACCACACGTATTAGAGGAACTGTGAGGTTTAATTGGGGTGCATTTTCATGGAGTTTGGCCAACCCATATTTGAATACATTGGCATATTCTGTACAGGCTGTCCAGCATTAGAGTAAGGTCCTCCCGAGCCACAATCAAGAGGTGGTGGACTAGTACCATCATTCTCCTCCGCCGACTCACTTGAACCACCTGGGGAAGGAGGGCTGGCCTGTGTTGCTGGTGCACCGAAATTCAGCATATTTGAAGATGGAGGAGTAGAAGAAGACGGCCCAGTTTTCGATTTTTTGCCTTCTGCAATGAAGCTTCCAACCACGACCTGGAAAGAAAATATATGATTTAGATGATGGGCACTGACGGGCAGAGGACAGGTGCATTGTAAAACGGTACCTGAACGGGGGAAGCAGCTTTAAGAATTCCAGCAACTCCACCACCCAATACACGACCATCTGGCCCAGCTAATGATACACTCAAACCACCACTTCGACTGCGGCTACCGTTACTTTCTGACATCAAGAAGGAGCCAGACAAAGATATGATCTCAAACCGCCCCTGCAAATTGATGATGGAAGCATTATACTAAAAGAACAAATTGAAACGTATAAACTAAGAGGTTTTTGCCTGAGCTTTATAAGCTCTTAAATATCTTATGCTTATACGCACTTTAAAGTTAGGTAAAAAAAATTTAAGAGTATCTTGTAAGCTCCCAAAATAAGATGTGAGGAGCTTATAAGCTGTTTTTAAAAAAGGTGGAGGACTGCAACTTGTATTCAAAATAACGTCTTATTTTAACAACCTCCTTTGATCATGACAATCTTAATTACAAAACTGTCATTACTAACATCTTATAAGCTCTATCATCTTATTTTATCCAAACACTTCAACAACTTATTTTTAAAATAAAATCTAACATTTTATAAGCTCTAAAAACATCTTATAAGATATAGCTTATAAGATCTTTAAATTAGCCCGGCCAAACACCCTAAATTATAACAAGGATAGTACAACTATTTTAGGATTTTTGCATTGACATAGAATAAAGAATTCAACCGCAAATGTCAATATCTAAGTTAAGAATGTGTTAGAAGCATCTAGGGACCAAAAGATTTCACGCATAACATATTAAGAGCTAATTAAGCTTTTGGAACCATTTCCGTAATTTATTATAAATTTCAATCTTCCGGGTTCATGGACTAATCCCTTCTATAAGGAACATCTACGAAGATAAAAGTTTTTCAACGACATTCATTAGAACAATAAACAAATAAGTACTTCATTGTGCATGTAAAATTTAAAAAGAAAAAGAAAGAAAAAAAAGTAAAACATTCCACATTATTGAAATTTTCAAAAGGTAGATCAGAGAGGACTGATTTTGGATATGGTAAATACGTGTAAAGCAACCAAAGAAACATTTACAATGAACTTCCTGCACACAAACTAGATAAGAAGAGTTTCTGAGGATATGTGACAATTAACACTTTTAAATGCAGTAGAAAAGCTCATTTTGGTATGGCGGTCGAAACTGAATTATCCCATTCAAATACAAGGAATCTCTTGAGGAAAATAAAAATAATGTCTCACCATGCTCAAAGAATATAATACTGATAGGCATGGACCTTGAATTTCAGTGAGGATGTTAAGAAAACAAAAATTCCTCCGTGGTTACAAAGAAAATTGCTTGTTTCTCAATAACATACATATTTCAATTTGGTACTTATTTTTGTTTTCAAAAGAAAAATAATGATATTTAGTTTAGTTTACAATGCTTTTCCTTTCCAGTCACTTAAATCCCAAATCAATTGAAAAAGTTTTCAGACAACACAATATATTTTAAGCACATAATCCATCTATTACTGAGAGAAATGGGAGGATCTGGCAATACATAAAATATCAAGTGGAGTGAACAGAAGACTTACTTTAAACAAAAAGCTCACTTATATCCACAATAAAGGTCACAAGATAAAGAACAAAGGGAACAATGCTTCAAACCTCTTTTATATACTAGCATCTCACTTCAATATGAAAATCTTGTTAGACTTTGACAAGACAAGATAGGTAACAGGGCCCAAATGATGTGAAACAAGCTGCTAGAACTTTCCCGACAGGTCACTGAAAGGAAGAACGCTATTCTGAATTTCAGAATTAGGAGGTTTAAAAAAAATGAAGATAATGGGCCAGTCAGAACTCAAAACTAGTGAGATCAAGGGCAACAGAAGCTAATAATGTACATAGTGAACCTAGTTAATGAGGGCTTTTTGGTCAACTATACTTGGTATTGATTTTGTGGGCGCAGGAAATGAAAGTACAAAGAGTTGTAGAAAAAGGAAAAAAGTACACAAGCGAGGATAAAGAATCCTTCTAAGGAGATCATTTTTCCAGTAACACTAAAAGCAATTCTTCTTGTAATTAAATACATCTTAAATTGGTAACAAAAATCAGATACGCATTATCTAGATCACTACAAGGATATCGATTTTCGAAGCAGCAAGTGTCCACCATGTACTTATCATCCAAATCTAATCTGCAATCTAGTTCATGAACAAAATACACAAAGGAATCTATAGGGAGGGACTCGAAAACCAATGCAGGAGACCCTTCTAATTTGCTTAACAGAAGCGTAACTTGGTTAAGATCAGTGTTTTCAAAGGTGAGACATTGGCAGATGCATGTGCATTGTGCCCCATGTTCCAATTACCACATTAAAACTTTAAATAAGTCAGTAATTTACGAATAGTAGGAAAGCATTTTGGAAGAAAAATAAACACCTTAAGGCATTGAATAGCATCAATAAGAAGGATAGACATTAATAGCCCTCAAGATAACAAATTATAATATGAAAATTGCTTCACAAATTTACAAGCCAAAGATAAATAAACACGATTTTTTGAAGAATGACAGTCTATATATTTTTACTTTTAAAAGAGTTGTTGATTATAATTTTTGGGTATCTAGACATTCCAGAAATAAAAAATCAATTTATATGTATGGCTGGTCCACTACTCCTAGTTATTTGGGGGCTCTTGAGGGCACTAACACCAGCGCATATGCCTGCACTCAGCGCAAAAGATACAGCCACCCACGCTACAGCCACCCGCATTCCCTCGAGGTCTCGCCCCAAGCTTGTAATTTAAATCACTGGTCCAAAACTCTCATGTAGGACAACTTCCCTTTCTAAGCCCTCCTAGTATGGTCTTTCTGGTGCATGCAACAGAACTTATGCGCCAAGAGTTTGGTTTAAGAGTGGGAACATGGAAAGACAGATTTCAGTGAGAATATAGAGGAAAATGTTTTGAAAAAAAGGTCAAAATATAGAGATCAATAATTTAGTGAGTTTTTTTGGAGAAGCTTTGTGATGCAGAGAGTGCAAGGATCTACAAGTGAAAATATAATTGGAGAAAAATAGAACGATGCAGGCTCCTTGGAAGATAAATTTACAGACTACAGTCATAATCAATCATTCACTAAGTAGAGACTATCTAAGCATTCACCAGTTTGGTGCATTTTAGAAAAATTCCAACAAATCCTGCAAGTTGCAGAAAACTCTATAAGGATTAAATCTTCTTAATATTGGGTCAAGTCAAGTCATTCTATGTGAAATCACTGTGATTAGTCCATAGGTAGTAACCTGTTTGGCTGTTTCATAATAAAAATTTGGGGCCTGTTTGTTTATGTTTCCATGGTCCATTTCCGGTTTAAGGAGTTGGAAATAGAATTTTGAGAATTTATTGGTTTTCGTGTGGAAATTGGGATTGTGTTTAGATGAATGAATTGAAATGTGTTTTATGTAGGGTTGGAAATGAGATTGTGTTTGGTTTGAGTAATTTTGAAAAATATTATTTTATGTATATAATAATTGAAAAATTGGTAGTGGTGGGGTCCACTTCATATTTTAATTTGAATATATAATATTATATTTGTAAGATTAAGTTGGTGGGTCCCATTAGATAGTTATAATTTAAAAATAGTAATATTTTAAGTAGATAAAGTTGATAATGGTGGGTCCCACATATATAATTGGGTTAAAATATGATAATAGTGATTGATAAGTAATGATGAGTGATGTAGGGTAGTGTATAGGTTTGAGAATATAAATTATAGGTTTGAGATGTTGTTTTATGTGAAAAATAGAAAATGAAAATGATGATTTCCATTGGAAATTTTATGAACAAACATGATTCCACTTTTATGTATAGTTGGAAACGGAAAGAGGCCATTGGAAACATAAACAAACAAGGCCTTGGACTCCCTCACTCCCGAGGGCTTAGAGTTTTACAAAATCTATGTAAACCCTGATATAATCTCCATACCATACAGATTGGAGCATTTACAGAGACAGAGACTTGAGAGATGTAGCGATATTAATGTTCCCTCAGTTCTAAGCTCTTGTAAAGGGAATTGGTATATATGGGAGTCCATATAAAAATTTAATGAGCATGTTCCATTTGGCAAAAAAAAAAAAAAAAAAAAGACGATGATGCAGAGAGTAAACTGAATGATGATATGAGAAGCACTTTTACAGCCATTACACAGGATAGAAGATACATATAAGATGACTTAGGCATTAATACTTTTTTCAGATGTATTAAGTTTATGATTGATAGCTTTGACTACAAGGTTCCAATGAGGAAACACCGAAGATTTGTGTAGCCTTTTTCAGAGGCTTAATTACCCCAGCAGAGGAGTCCCAAGAGGACTCGAAATTACTTGAATTTAATCCAACAGGTTGATAAAGCAAAAGAGAACTCCGTTGACTTTGAGAATGCTATCAACCCTTGAGCCAAAAACAGGTCCAAAAGAAATTTTAAGAGAGTTTTTCTGATGCGAATCAGAAGAGTTTTATGATGATCTTTCCCTTGTTACTAATGTTCAACCACCAATTGCCCTGAGTTTGAGACCATATTTCAGCTACAGCTGAACTGTTGAGATAAAGGAGGTGAGCCAGTAATGAAGGCAAAACTTGGAAAAAGAACATTTGATGAACTTCATACAATTGGAATGGAAACAATTAAGAAGAAATTTTGAAAGGCGTGATGCATACTAAAAGATTAAAAATCACCGTATGAGGAGAATTTTCTAAGAGAAGTACATTCTTAGGTCAAGAAACGGCATTTATTGATGTCATTCCAAATGAGTTTTGTATGGTTTAACTAGGTTCCTACCCACACCCAATAACAATTAAATACCAAACCAACCTTAACTAACAAGTAACAATATCAAATTCAACAATTAAACAATTTCAACAATCATATAAACAAGGACTGCATATTCTCATTTAGACGAGCTAAAACTTGTTCCAAATCCACCTTATTGCATAATCTGGTTTACCATCTTCTTGTTCACAATTCTGCATTTCCTTTACCAACCCAGAGGAGACACTCTATACACGGTTTTTTCCTTCCAAAAATTCTTAACAGAGAAAGGCTTCTTTCAGCAGATGAAGGGTAGTCACAAGACAATACTTAAGAGCTGTTGATTGTAGACTGCTATAATTTCCAAATCCTAATCGAAGGCATACCAAAATGAAATATAATATACAGACAACTTCGGAACTAAGACTATTGGCTTACTCAATATAAGACCATTTCGAGATGTTATATGACAGGCCAGTTGCAACCAAAGAGCCTTCACAAAGAATATGAAGGTGTACATCCTATACTTACCTATATGTAAGCATATATTTATTGATAACTAATGTAGAAATATAAATGCAAGCATTATCTAGCATTATCTAGCATATCTAGCAGATACGATCCTCTTCTCTATATAAAGGCATTCCTGATACAAGAATGATATTGATGTATCATAAATAAATCTAACATTAAGCATCATAACGGAAGGTAATTCAGAAGTACACACCTCATACGTCACTGTGCCGCCGGTCATTGCTGGTTGGCGTAGGGTAACATTACAGATAGCACCATTAGCAGATAGAATGCAAACTGTGCGTGGTCCTTGCTGCGAGAAAGCCATAATTTTTGAAGCTATGTCCTAAAAAAAATGAGAACAATTAGAACGTTAGATAACATTATCAGCCTTTCTTCAATACATAAGCTGGTCTACGTTGCTTTTTTCCTGGATTTTACGGAACTTTAAATATTATCTAGAAGCTGGACTCGACAGCTTCTTTATTTATTTATTGCTTTTACTTCTTCTAGAGATGATGGGCACCTTAAGGCAGGAGCTGAGACCTGGTACTATACATCCCCTAGAACGTTAAAGACGATTACCACTAAAAATGGACGAAAGTCAGGGCAAAGCTAGTATAGTTCAGTTTGGTAACTTTTAAACCATACAAAAAATATAAATCCAAAACAAATGTACTTTGATCCAAACATTAATGCCTGAATATAAATTCAAACGAGTGTGAGCACGGGTGGTGTTAGCTAGGAAAAGCTCAAACTCATCAAAGTTTATTGTACTGATCTATCTCTAAGCCTAAAGTCCCCATCTCTAGTACATGAATACAAGAAAAGATAAAGAAGTAAATTTTTAAACTTATATAAGCCTAAAGTAACAAACCCTTATATAATATATAAAACAAAGAAAGTTAATATTCTCTGAAACCCCAACAAAAATCATCCCTACTTTTCGATCTTATACTGATTGACATTGGAAGGAAACCTGCTCCGAAATTGACTGGTGATCAGCGTAAAAGGAACAATGCATGCTCCATCTTAAACATCTCCAGATAAGGCTAATTTTTCTAACAGAAATTTTCTTAACCGAAACTGCCATCAATGCGAAGTAGTTATGCAATACCACTCTTTAACAATTGTAACTTTGTATCATCAAAAGATTTCCATTGCCTTAATATCAAAGCAATGTTTCAACTTCTAATTTTCAGATCAATATAAGTTTTTGAATTGCAAGATTGAATGATTTTCTATATAAGGTGAGAGTACTTTGCCAAATCAAAAGGGTTCAACGATTTGAGTCATAAGATTATAGGAATTTTATACAAGCTTTGGTAAATTGTTATGTTCGCAGCTGGTCCCATCATTTCTTTTATTCTGCTTTGCAATGCTTTTTTCTAAAAACTTTGTTATTATTCTTTTTATGAACATAATAAAATAACTTGGAGGTGTCCCAAGGTACAACAAATTATGTCAGGTAGTGGCTATCTACTAATTTGAATTTCCATCATACTTGGAATTTTTGAGTGCTCGACTTTTTAAGAATGCTTGGTTTCAAAACCTTCTTATGTAATTATGCTCCCATGTGTCCATGTCCATGTAGAAAGAAGGTCTGCTAAAAGCACCAATGTAACATATGAAAATGGTTTAGGGATTATCATGTTGTATTGAATGGATGATATGCATTCATCATTAAAAATGCTGAGATTGAATCATGTTGCAGCTACTCCTGAAACTGATGAAAACCTAAATACTAGAGAGATAAGCCATTAATGAAGCAAAAGACGAAATAGAACACTTGGCACCTAGAATGCGGATTGCACCTGACCAAATTTATCACAGAATCACATGATCACATGCAGCTTTAACAGCTTCGGAGTAAACCAGTAAACAGATATCAGATAAAATATTCCATATCCGTACTTAAAACGGCTTTTGGCTACCTAGATCCATCTTCCTCAACCACTCTAACAAAGGCCTCATTAAAATAGGCGTACTAAAAATATCTAATTAGATGGAATACGCCTACAAACACTATGTGGCAAATAGGACGATTTGCAGTATTATAGAAAAATATTAATACATCCAATACATGGCACTTTAACTTCTAAATAAACGACCAACTAGGTAAGATAAATAAACAAACAAAACATAAACAACCGTGTGTAAATTCATGTAATAACGAGACATGGGCTCTCAGAGCCAATTGCCAAAAGAACTACTACAACCACTTTGCCTCATATTTTCACCTTTTTCTGCCTATAACTCACCAAAATATGGATTATTTCCAAAATCTCGGATACCAAAAAGAATACAGTTCTGAAAACTTCAGAGCAAAAACCAAAACAGGAAAAAAATAAGGAAAAGGGAAAAAAAAAGACGCGAATCTTGAAGTTCGCCCTCCCGTTGTTCCCACAAATAATATCTACAACTAAATCAAGCAAAAAGAATGTGCTTTGGATAGGGATCGCAACAGAAAACCAAGAAGCAAAGATATTATAAAAAAACTTGACAAATTTTAATATCACAAAACCAGCACTAGCAATTTACCTCTCCTGAATCTACCGTAATTACATGGGGCGTAAAACCGATTCCTGGCACTCCTGGCCACCAAAAGAGGAATATTAGTATCACACCATCATAAGAAATGTACATATTGATTAATAAGCACAGCAACAAAGGTTAAGATCAAAACCTAGAGCATCCAACTGCTTTTTCCCAGAACCTGGAGGCCTACCGCGGTTGCGTTTGGCGGCGGTTTCAGCCGACGGAGTTCCACCACCCCCACCGGAATCCACATGGCCCCCACCAGACGAAATCTGGGCAACAGGCGCAGGGGACAGACCAAGACCGATGCTGTTATCCGGCGAGTATTTTCTGGGCCGGCCCCTTTTCTTTCTTGCCGGCTCAGGATTGAACCAGCCGCCACCGCTGCCGGAAGGTGATCCATCAGAATACTGATTCTGATGATCGAGCGGTTTCTGGGCGGCGGAGGCGGCAGGAGCCATGGAGTTGAAGGGGAAGCGGGGTTCTGTTGGTGCATCATGGCGGTGTTAGCGGTGGCGGCCGAGGTGGTTGTTCCGACGGAATTGTTGCTGTTGTGTAGTGGGTATGGAATGTTGGACGGATGTGGTTGGGTTTGGGTGTGTGGGCCCATTAGGACGGTGTGGTGGTGGTGCTGCTGTTGCTGGTGGTGGGGGTGGTGGTGATTCACGAGAGGTGGCGGAGCGGAGGAATCTTGGGAATCCATGGATACGGTGTGGAGAGGAGTATCTAAGTAAATAGTATTGTGTAATGTATGGGGAAATTGAGAATGCAGGTTGATTTAGGAATCTAATTACGACTGAGTTCCAAATGTGGAGACAGAAAGAGAAGAGTACAAAGTGAGAAGAAAACCTGGGCAGGTCAAGAGACGGGCGATCAGGGGAAAATAGGGGTCGGGGGCCCTGGGGTTTTTTAAGAATTAGGGTTTTATATTTTCTTGTATGTGCGAGGACTTTATTGTATTTTGGACTTCTTAATATTTTATTTACAATCAATAATTTATTTACTTACAATAAATTGAAGAGGAAGTTTGATGGGTCAAAAGTTACTCTAAAACCATAGGCAGTGAACCTATCGTTTTGTAGTATAGATTATTAGTCTGAGTGTCATTCCCACGAGGATTATAAGTACTTAATAATTACCGTCTTTTTGTTATCTAATCTAGTAATTTTCGAGTTTTGTTTGTTTAAATGGAAAATGAAAAATAGAGAATTTAAGATAATTGCAACTTACAAAAAGAAATCAAATAAAAAGAGATTGTAGAATGAGAAATCAAGAAATAGAAATGTGTTGAATGTAAATCCTCTAGAATGTTTTTGTGATTCAATCAAGATAAAAATACAACCATAAGCCCTTAAAAAAACCAACCTCTTTTAATAAAATCTCATGTTATGTGGACCGTAGAAATTCCCGATTTAAGTTAAACCCTTTCTCAAGGCGAAAAACTCCTAATCTCAAGTTGATTAACTGAAATCTCTTTCTAGTTAAAACCCCAAAATTGCATTATAACGATTTATGAATTCCCATATTAGGTTTGACCCTAATTCGGAAGATTTATGTCGTCCCATATCTAGGATTGCATGCAACTCTTTTCACTTATATAGGTTCTTTCCCACCATAAATCTCTCGATTATCCGATGAGGAATAAATATCAAATTAATATACTAAAATATCAACTTGAATGAAATAAACATGATATAAGTGAATCACACAAGACATGAGAATTTTATTAAAAACATACAAACCTTAATCACAAATCCATTCTAGAGTTCATTACATTCAAACACTAGTAGTTTAGCTACTCATGATTTTGACAAAAGAATAAATTACACAAGAAGATTTAAGTGTTGTAAACATGGTGTACTTATCTTTCTCAAAATCTCAATGACTTCTTCCTTTGATAGATGATGTTGATCCAAGCCTTCTTCTCCAATGTTGCTACAAGCTTACTCCTCCAAGACCTCTTGATCCCAATTCCACTCAAAATGTTAAACACAATGAATCTCTATATGAATGAATATTACATGAATGATTTTCCAACTCAAACTCTTGCTTTTATAAGCACCATCTTGTGAAATACCATATTAACAAATGCCCCATTTCCATGCTTGTTAGTTGAATCATTGTGTGCACATTCATGGTTGAGTTGGTTGAATCATTGTATACACATGATCATACTTCACTTCCGTTGGTTGAGTTGGTTGAATCATTGTGTCCACATGACAATTGAGGAGGAAATTGAGTTTTGGTGCGGCAAGATGAGGTGTGAAAGATGCTCAAAGGTTGTCAAAAAGCAAAAGTCTCCATTATTTCCGCCAAAAGAAGAAAATTTGTTGGTGGAGAGAAAAACACGGCCGTGCTTTAAAAAGCGCGGCCAGGCCATGTTCGTCAAATTTGGCGAACACGGCCGTGTTTATAAACACGACCAGGCCGTGTTTTCTTCGCAAAAATGGGATTTTCGGCGGTGTGCTTTTAAACACGGTTTGGGCGTGTTTTGATGATTTACGTGTGAAACACGGCCGTGCTTTGTAAGCACGGCCCGGAGCGTGTTTTTCTTGTTTTTCTTCCTTTTGAAGCATGTCCATGTTTCCCAACACACTAGGGTGTGTTCTGCACGAGATTGAGTCTTCTTGCCTTCTTTTAGACTTTGTTTTTCGTTTATTTTCATACGAAATCATACGAATTTGCTTCAAGTCTTTACCTTCATCATTCAAAACAAGCCAATGTGATTTTTCTTGATTTTATTGATTAATGAACTAAAAAGTTAGAGAAATTATCTAAAAGATTTAAAAAAATGTGAACAAAAATGCACTTATCAAAGTTAAATTTTACCATTCAAACCAGTGTTTTAAATACCGTTTGAGTGTTTTAAATATCGTCACTTGATCAAAATAGCTAAGCCATCGATGAACGGTTCAACTAGTTGGACCTTGTTCAACCGCGGGTTTTAATAAAACTAATTATATTTCTAATCATAATTAGTATTATAAAATATCAATGTAATATATTGATATAAAAGGAAAAGTTATATATATTTTCAATTCCTTATTTGTTATTATGTAATTATTTGATTGATTGTCTATGCCTATATTATAGAGGTTTGTCCAAATTTAGAATATTTTTTACCGATTATAATTCTTATTTGAATTGGTTGAAATACAAATAATTGATTTGAATTTTAAAATAAATATTGAATAATTGATTTGAATTCTTGTTTGATTTGAATGGCATAAATATGTTAAATATTAAGTTTATAATTTTAATTTTTATTAAAAAATGTTAAAAAAATAGAAAAAAATAGCTAAACCAAATTAATCTGGTTTTGGTCGATATGGCTTGTTTGACCGTTTTGGCGATTTTGACCAAGTATAACCACAAAAATAGTATTTAGGGTCTTACCGTATCGGTCTAACCACCAATATCCGGTATAATCGGTTCAACCGAACGATATGGTCTGGTATTTGAAACAGTGCTTCAAACTATTTGGTTATCGACCAAACTTTCCAACTTGCATTTTACCCTTGAACTCCATCATTTTGCATGCTATCACATATTGGTCGTGGTCGTGGAATCGTCCCAAAGTATTTTGTCAGGTGTGTCTTGCACGTAAGGGCAAAATTGTCTCTGCTTCAAATCTATACAAAGGTTGTTACACATTGGCATCTGAACTTTGTACGATTTCACTTTGCCTAAAAAAATTGATTTTAAATGTATATACACATATTTTATCCTTTTTAATTTCATATCCACAAAAAATAAATTCCATTAGTATTTACTTAAGTTATTAAATCAGTTATTGTGAAATTTCGTGTTTCTAAATTTCTTGTAGAATTATAATTTACTTACCATAATTTAGTTTATTATTATTTTAAATGAAATTATAATTTAAAATTTTTGTTTAATTTCTTATTGAATTATGAATTCTATTCTTTATTCTACTATATCCAATTATTAAACTAAAAATAGAAAATAATATAACGAGAAATCAGAAAAACATAAGCGATTTATCACCTTTAAGGTAAATAATATTATATACATACACAAATATAAATTCTATTAGAATGGATTTTCAAAAATAAATTAGTTTAAACTCAAGCAACGCTAAAAATGAAAAATTAAACAAAATAGGCATAATATGTTTAAATTGGGTAAGTAGATGCTACCCACTTGGGTAGCTACCCAACCGGGTTTTATACCGTTAGATCAATACATACACACACACATCCATATGGGTGTGTGTTAATCCAATGGTGTATAACTCGGTTGGGTAGCTACCCCAATGGGTAGCATCGACTAACCCGTTTAAATCATATGTTTACAAATCTTATGCAATATTTTACACATAAAATTAATAATCAAATTTGTGAATTGTATAATACTTTTATTTTTTAATTTTACTTGAGTTTATACAATAAAAATTAAATGCATCATATCATATTCAAATTGACTTTGGTGTATATTTATAATTTTATTCACCTCAAATTTGACAAAAAAATAATTTAAGTTTCTAATTATTCCATAAAACTAACAAAGTAAATTAAGAAAATCGAACTATAAAATTTACAAGAAAATTAAAAAAGAAGAAATTTAATTATAATATATTATACTTGAGGTAATACTAATTAAATTTATCTTTAATGAATAAGAAATTAGAAAAGAGTTGAAGTAAATGATATGGTAAAGTGAAATCGTGCAAAGTTTGAAATGACAAATTGAAAGTCAAACAAAGTTATATGGCAATATGTAACAACTTTAGTAAAACTTTGAGATAAAGACGAATTTTCCCTCGCATGCAAGGCACGTGGCGGAAATATTTGGAAATATTTCACCAGCGGTGGCCAATGTATGTCACTATTCAATATCCGTGGAATTTAAGGGGGTAAGTGCCAATGGGAAAGTTTGAAAAAACTTCTATTAATGCTTGGGTTTCAAAAACTCGGTTAATGAATAAGTTATTATTGACTTGGTGTCTTAAAGTCGACGGTCATCTAGTCCTTAAGTTTGAGCATGTAGTGGAAATAACAACGATGCATGCAATAAATTGAGTGTTGTGAGTGGATTGCAAAAATATAGATACGGAAAGTAAATCAAAGCAAGAACGTAAGATTTTTAGAGGTTCGAGAATACTAAAATCTCTCTACTTCCTATGTTCTCCTATCTTAAAGTATTGATTATAGTCAAATTGAGTGATGCAAAACAACACTCAAACACTAGTGCCAGCAATAGCACACAACAATTTGCATATTCACTCCAACTACTCATTAATTATACAATCGACAATAGTGAGCTTCTAGAAAGCGGTGATCCTACTAGTGTCAGTAGCACTCTCTCGTATGACTTAAATTCTACTCATGTTTGGTTCGTCATTGGTTCCAAAAACCTAGAGTAAGTTCTCTTCTTAAGAAGCAAAATGTTTTCAACTTGTTGTACATAGAAACCACTTTCAATAACGCTCCGCTATAAATGTTGGTTTTAAAATAAGGTTGAGATTAAGAGATTATATTTTATTAAGGATTGTCATTTGTTCGCATGCTCTGTAACACCCCATATATTATTCTATTTTGGGTTAGTAATTTTGGACTTTCTATATTTTAATTTTGGCCTAACATAGAAATTCCTTTATTGTAAGCCGATGATTGCTACATTGGTAGGCTATTTTATGAGCCCATTTTATTAAAACCCATATGTGTATTTTACTTGATTTAAAAATCAGAAATTTATCGAAAAAGGACTCCTCATGTTTTATAAAAAAATTATCGTTAGAAAAGAATATTATTTGCACATATCCAAATAGATTTAGCCTAAATACATGACCTAATACAATAGAGACTCTCAAGCCTATACATTTATATATTCGAGATATTCCAAGAACTCACGATTATTTCACACACAAACAAAACCCAAGTCTCAAATCTCACTTTCTCAAAGCCAAGCCAAGGTAAAGAACATATTTTTTTCAGTTTCCATCATACGACTAACTCCATACCATCACCATCAGTCTTCCGATGACCACCCAACCAAAACTGTCCCTCCGCTAGAATTATTCGCCCAAAACTAGAAAACACCCAAAGCCAAAACCACTCACCAAGTTCTTCACAACCAACCCGTCGGAACCCGAAACACCCAAACCCGCATAGCTCACCACCGTCGAAACCCCTCACGAAACCAACCTCACGAGTTCCACCGCCGACGAGAGAGATAGAGATGAGAGAGATGGAAAAAGCAGAGAGAGAGAGAGAGAGAGAGAGAGAGAGACAGAAAAGAGAGAGAGAGAGCTTTAGAAATAGATGAGAGATATAGAGATATGTAAGATGAGAATGAGGGACGATAAGTTGATTTGAGGAAACGGGGATGATTTCATTTGAAATTAGGAATTTAGGGTGCATATTAAGAGTTTGGGGTTTAAAGAAAATTGTTTGCTGCAATTTCAATTTGGGGAAGGGGAGACTGACTTCTACCTTTAGGTAATTAGGATTTTTTTTTTTGAAATAAAGGTAGGTGATATTGAGAAATGGAGAAGAATGAAAAAAAAAGAATTAAGAAGGAAAAACAGAGAGAGATGAGTTCGAGAGATTAGAGTTTGGCCTTTGAATTTGTATTTGGAGAAGATGAGTGTTGATTGAGGATTTGTTCAATTAGTAGCTTTTGGTTTATATTAAGGATGAGACCCCATCTTTCCAGCAACTACAAATATACCCCTCAAGCTCCAACACTTACAAATCTGCCCCAGATTCAAGCCTTCTCATTTTCTTTTAACCACAATTTCATTTACAACAAATATTTCTCTTCTAATTAGAGTAAATCCTAATTTCCCAAGGCCATGTATTAAGTTAAGTTTATTATTTTTCATGTGTAGGAAACGATACTTTCAAGATGTAGGATTTTTCGAGCTCAAGCAATTTCATATTTTTTCCAAGTTACGATTGCATATTAAGGTGGGGTTTAATGCTTATTGCCTACTTTAAATACTTTGTTATAATTGTTATATGTATGGGCATGTTAAACATGAAATAACACGAAGATTACTTAATTGTACAAACACAAAGGTACTTAATTGTATATACATGAATGTAGGTCCCAATGGGTGTGGTGTAAGATTTAGAAGGGGTTGAATAGACCTTACAAAATTTTTGAATTTAAGTCCTTTAAAATAATTCAACGAGTTGACTCAAACAACTCGTGTTCTTGAGTGACTACTAAATTGGCTATTCAAATTGAGTTACCCACTCAACGGACTCGATAGAGTCAAGATAGTATAACTCGGTACTTTGTTTAACCCAAATACTTAACTTGGTTGGTTTGGTTTTTAACAACGGAAGACTTAACACCCTTTGATTTGTTTTAAGCTTGTTTTTAACACTTGATTTTTAGCACTTGGTTATTTATCGGTTGGATAACAAATATGATACTAATAGCATATATAAAGTAAATATGCGGAAGGTAAATTTCTTTGAAAGTAAATGACACAATTATTTTATAGAGGTTCAAGTTGGGGTAATTCTTCTAATCCTCTCTTCTCCAACTCCTGGAGGAATCCACTATTTAACATATCAATTTACAAAGTGGTGAATAGTCTCGAGAGACGACCTTGATCACACAAATGCTTCTCTTTGCGACTCAGCTTCTTCATAGAGGGCGATTGCCTTGCTACTTGACTCACTTCTCAAGTTCTTGGATTTGATCACGAAGCCCTCCAACAAACTTGATAGTGGTTCGACCTTGAAACCTTCTTATAATCCGGACTTGGAAAGTAGACCCCTTTGGTTTCTTCAAAAGTTTCCTTTTCAACAGATTTGAAGTTGTCTTTCCTTCACAACTTGTGTTGGAATGAGTTCCTTCGAGTTTCAGGCTTGAGGATTATCTTGATAAGCTTTGAGAATATTGCGAGTTATTTGCTTGAATATTGCTTTCTTATTCGTGGTCCAGGTTACCTCTTCTCAATAACTTCCTCAACCTTTTATAGTGCACATTTGAAATTTTGCCCGTTTAAGAGATAGGCTAATTTCAAATGTCACTTTTGTGGTTGTTGGCTTGTCTTGTCTTGGTTTGCCGTCTTTGATGTAGAATTTTTCTCGTATTAATGGCATACCAGCTTTACAGGTATCTGACACAAGATGCAGTGCTTCCCATTGGTTCATTCCTTTTGCATAATTCCGGGAAAAGCACTTTTAGACCTGACAGCCTTACATGTTACTATATCGAGTAACATTTGTGACTTTATTCAACGGATCTAAGTCGATTGTCTTCACTTGATCCTTGTCTTTACCCCGGTGACTTGAGTCGGCTCCAATCATAGGATTGACTACACCGTCACTATAATTGACATGCTTGCTCCTTAAGTTGACTTGATGACATTTTACTCAATTTGTTCCTCACCGACTCTTCTTCAATCGAGTCCTTGACTTTCTTCTTGGCCACACTCGGTGACACACAACAAAGTCTTCATTCCAAATCCCCGCGATTGACTTCTTGTAATCTTGGACATAGTGACTTAACTCGGCTCTTTCACCTATCTATTACAATGCAAATTACAAGGAAAATGGGGTGCCAACTTCCTAGTTTAAGTTTTACATGGTATCATCAAAATCTAACAAATAAATTTCCTAACAATTTCCCCCTTTTTGATGATGCCAAAACTTAAATAAGTAAACAACAAAGAAAAATACGACAAATGCAGTAATAAAGAATGTATGCCTTGAATGAATCATTTTATTGATCATAGCATTCTTGTACTTTACACAGCTTGTTTACAACAAGTATCAGAGCTATATAATTATACATGTCAATACACAAATCTAAGCTAAGATACATATAGAGTGAAAATTACAGGGAAATTCACTGAGCTTATTACAGAAGACTTACACAAATGTATTTACAACAAAATACATGAAGGGGTTTGCAGCAACACTTCAACGCCTTTGCTTCTTCCTTCCTCTCTCTTCTTCAGCTCTTCTTCTATCAGCATCAGCTCTCTTCCTCTTTCTTTCCTCTTCTTCTCTTTTCTTCTTTTCATAGGCCCGTTTGGAAGCAGGGTCATCCATTTTCTTTCTCTCGAGCCATTCTCTTGTTTGCCTTTGATTTTCCTCTTCTTGCCTTCTTACAACCTCAGCGTTCTTCCTTTCAACCTCTAGGTTGGCAAGGTGATCATATCCAGTCCAATAGATTAGACCTTTCTTTTCAGGATCGACATAAGATACGTCTTTTGGGTTTTGGTCGAGGTTGGGAACCTCTTCCACCACCACCACCACTTCTTCCCTTTCCTAACTCAGTTCTTCCACCTCTGGGAGTGTCTTTGTCGGAGTCTCTCTCGTCTTTCGGTGAGAAAGTGATCGGCTGGAAGATCATTGCTTTTAAATTTGATTTAACCAAATCTAACCCTTTCTCCCAATACGGATCCCAGGCTTGTGGGAGAGTCATTCCTTAAAAATAGCCTTCGATTCGAGTTTAAAACTCCTCCATCGAAATGGGCTCGATCCATCATCGCATCGTAAGTTCTCTTGGGGGTTGAATCGCAACATAGTCCTTTCCGGCTGGAGGACCACCATATTATTTCCTTATCTCTTGAACGCGGTCTTCTTGTTTCTCAGCTAACTCATCAAATTCAGCTTCAATGACCTTTCTTTTATCTGCCATGGCCACTGCAGCTTTCTCGATAGGGAGTGTCATGGGTAGCTTGCTGAGAATGGAGGCAGTGACTTCACCCAGCTGTGGGGTTTCATCGTACATCATTTTCAAAGGAAGATTTTAGGAACTTCCTTCCCCCTCAGCTTTGTCACCTCCGTTCATTGCTTCTTTCTTCAATTCCTTAAGGGGCTCCTCTTCCCCCTTTTTGGCATCATCACCAAAGGAGAGAGGTATCCCAGGAAACATTCCACTGAGGATAAAGTCCAGTCGGCTGTTTGTTGAGTTTTGCTTGGAGTCTGCTGCATCATATGCCTTCCGAAATTCTGAGCGTGTAGCTTTCGACTCGGCTGTTACGATCTTCATTTCAGCCATGAGAAGGTTGAATTTCTCATTCATATTGTTCTCGAGTCGGAAATTTCATTCTTGTGAAAATGTCTTTGTGACTCCATATCCGACTTGTGGGACTGTTCTATCCTTGTAATATACTCCTTCATTCTCTTTTGGTATGAAGAATTATCCGCACACCATACAAGCATCTTTGAAAAGAGTGATTTGAAGTAACGGACCTGCTCCGCTCTCATGGCAGTCTGCTGTTGAGCCCACTCCCTTATGTGCACAACAACCCCTCGCAAATAGGCTGTGAGGGTGGCATCTCGAATGTCCAACCGTAAGTCTAAAGAGGCCTGGTGTCGTTCCATCTTCTCAATCTCGTCGCAGATCTTCTTGAAGATTGCACGGAACTCAGCTGTTTGGTTGGATTTAGCTGCTGGCCATTCTGCATCAAAATTGAAGTCTGCTGGTACAATCGTGTCTGTGGGAATGACCGGCTCTTCATGCATTGTGTATTTCCATAACTCCATGATGATTTCTTCTTCCATGTTGGGCAAATTCTTTGAGAATGGGAATATATCTTCGAACACGCCATCGCGCACAAATTGTATTTCCTGAGTTTGAGGTGCATGCGATGAGTTAGCTCTTTGGGCCTCGGCTACGGCGGCCTTCATCAAGAAATGTCATAGCCGTTGAAGCCTGTGGACGGAGTCAGTAGGAGTCGTTACTCTACGCAGCCGGGGAGCTCGTAGAGAAAACTCGATCCCACCGGGGGACAGCTTTTGGTGGTTTGCCCACCGACGAGCCTCACCGCCTTAACAGCCTTCCTCGGTCTCGGTGGGTTTTTCCAATTGAGTAACCTTGTCCTTGGGTCAGTATCATCGCTTCATCGGAGGATGATGAGACCTGGTGTTGTCTCATCATCGAAATTGAATCTCATAGGAGTCGTCTTCTCACCGACTTGGCCCCGAGATTGCGAGAACATCTTCACCGGGTCCACTATAGGATTTTCATGTTGGGTGGACTCGGCTTCATCCCCGACTCCGGGAATGATGTATCAATGTTGTCTTGGGAGTCATGAAGGGCACTAATTACCTCTTCCGTGGGTCGCTGCTTCAAATTGAGGGATGTTTTTATTCCATCATCTTTACTAAGGGAAGTCTCAACCTCCATTTGGCCTTCAATACCCCAGCAGTCTCAACTGCTGCAGGGCCTTCTGCAATCCCTTCGACAGTCTCAACTGTCTTATGGTCTTCTACTCTCCCTTCGATAGACTCAGCTGTCTTAGGGTCTTGGACAATGGCATCCATAGGAGTATCAACCCATTGGATTGCACTTTCGAGCCTGTGTGTTAACCCCCAGGGCTTCACCATCATTTACCTCAGCTGCAGCAGCAGCGTCAACGACCTTCAAAGCAGTAGACATTTCAGTTGAGACAGACTCAACTGTCCGAGCATCGTTAATGTCACTGTTAGGAAATTTATTAAGTAGATTTTGATGATACCATGTAAAACTTAAACTATGAAGTTGGCACCCCATTTTTCTTGTAATTTGTATTGTAATAGATAGGGCTGGAAAAGCTGAGTCAAGTCAGCCATGCCAAGGAATACAAGATGTCAACTATGGACTGGATTGAAGACTCTGCTGTGTGTCAGCTGAGTATGGCCAAGAAGGAAGTCAAGGACTCGACTGAAGGAGCGTCAGCTGAGGAACAACTGTAAGAAGTGTCAGTCAAGTTATCTCATAAAGCCAAGTCTCAAAGTTGAAGTGACAATTGAGTCATCCAATGACTGAAAGCTGACTCAAGTCACCTGGGGTAAAGACAACAGTCTAGCCAAGACAACTGACTTAGATCCGTTGAATAAAGTCAAGAATGTTACTCGAGAATAGTAACATGTCAAAGCTGTCAGGTGTAAAGTGTTAGACCTGCATTGTGCAAAAGGAATAAACCAATGGGAAGCACCGCACCGTGTCGGGAAAATCTGCAATGTTGCAAGACAATTAATACGAGGAAATATCAACATCAAGGATCGCAGACAAGACAAGCCAACGAACACAACCGACTTTTGAAAGTAGTTTATCTCTTCAACGGGCAAAATTTCAAAAGTGCACTATAAAAGGTTGAGGAATTTATAGAGGAAAAAAACCCGAACCACGAACAAGCAAGCAATATTCAAGGAATAACCCGCAATATTCTCAAGTACATTCAAGCAAATCCTCAAGCCTCGAAACTCAAGAAAATTGATCCAACACAAGTTTGTGAAGGAAAGAGACAACTTCAAATCTATTGAAGAGGAAACTTTTGAAGAATCAAAAGGGGTCTACTTTCCAAGGAGGATCAGAGAAAGGTTCAAGGTCGAACCAAGATCATATTTGTTAGAGGGCTCGTGATTAAATCCAAGAACTTGAGAAGTGAGTCAAGTAGCAAGGCAAATTTGCACTGTGAAGAAGGCGAGTCGCAAGAAGAAGCCACTGTGTGATCAAGGTCTCCGGCTGTTCACCGGTTTGTAAAATGCTCATCTGTTACTTTCAGTGGATTCCTCCGGGGAGTTGGAGAAGAGAGGATTAGAAGAATTAGCCCATCTTGAACCTCTATAAAAATATTTATGTCATTTACTTTCAAAGATATTTACTTTTTGCATCCTTACATCATATATGTTGTTAGAATCATATTTGCTATCCAACGATGAATAACCAAGTGCTAAAAATAGTGTGTTTAAAACAAGCTAAAATCTAATCAAGGGTGTTAAGCCTTCTGGCACGATAAAACCAAACCAAACCAGTTAAGTTTAGGTTAAACAACCGAGTTATTCTATCAACAAACTCTATCGAGTCTGTTGAGTGGCTAACTTAGCTGAATAACCAACTCAGCTGTCACTCAAGGACATAGCTGTTTGAGTCAACTCTGTTGTAATTTTAAAAGGACTAAAAACGAAAATTTGGTAAGGTTTATTCAAACCCCCTTCTAAACCTTACTCACACCCCTTAGGACCTACAGTCACTCTACTGTTCTTCGATTTTTTTACCTTCGCCTCCTAACTACAATTGTGTGTCTTCCACAACAACCTCCAACCCAGCTGTGGTGGAGAGAGTTTCCCCCTCAGCTGGCACACCAGCTGAGTGAATGAGAGCGCGGCCACTCTGCTCCTGAGACACGGCTTTATTTTCACCTGCAAGCTTTTTGAAATTTTCAAATTTTTGAACAACAACAGACAATTTATTTTCTTTAATTTGTTCTGATCCTTCACAAATTAAAGTCGGCTTATTCCGTTTCTTTTGCGGTTTGCAAGATTTGACTTTGTTGAACATTGCTTTGTGCAATGTCTTGTAGAGTATGTCCTTGGCCACATTGTCCAAGTTGTATCTCTTCCTATCTTCATTTGTCCACTCGATCCTTGGTTTTTCAACCATGGTTGGTCTTGCTTCAAACAACAACTTCTTCTCCTTCAATTTTTGCAAATTCTTCTTACAATACCGTGTTCACTTTCAATATTTGCGTGGCCCATCCTCTATCACAAGCCGCATTTCATCATGTAGAGCGGATAGATGAGCACATATACGAATTTTCAATCATCAAATTCTTCAATAGTGAACATAGGAATGCGTGTCAAATTTGCTTCCATGATAATAACTTTGCTAAGAATGAAAGATTTTAAAAATACAAGTGTTTAAAACCTTTTTGAAAAGATAAAGATCTAGTTCAAGAACTTGATGCGGAAGGCTCAATGAACCAACCACTCGATACCACTTGTAGGTCCCAAGGGGTGTGAGTAAGGTTTTGAAGGGGGGGGATTGAATAAACCTTACCAACGTTTCGATTTTATTCCTTTTAAAATAATAATAGAGTTAACTCAAGCAGCTGTGTCCTTGAGGGACAACTAAGTTGGTTATTCAGCTGAGTTAGCCACTCAACAGACTCGATAGAGCTGTTGATAGAATAACTCTGCTGTTAAACCTTAACTTTAACTTGGCTGTATTGGTTTTATCAGCGGAAGACTTAACACTCTTGATTTGTTTTAAGTTTGTTTTAACACTTGATTCTTTAGCACTTGGTTATTAATAAGTTGGATAGCAAATGTGAGTTTTATCAGCAGATATGATGTATGTATGCAGAAATGTAAATGTGCTGAAAAATAAATGACACGGATAATTATTATAGAGGTTTGAAGATGGGGTAATTCTTCTAATCCACTCTTCTCCAACTTCGGAGGAATCCACTATGTAATAGATCTGTTTATAAAGTGGTGAACAGATCTAGAGACGCCTTTGGTCACACAAAACTGCTTCTCTTGCAACTCAGCCTTCTTCACAGGCATTTGCCTTGCTACTTCACTCACTT
This sequence comes from Rehmannia glutinosa, assembly GCA_016081115.2. NCBI lineage: Eukaryota > Viridiplantae > Streptophyta > Magnoliopsida > Lamiales > Orobanchaceae > Rehmannia > Rehmannia glutinosa. Next base: position 455,565 of record JABTTQ020002732.1, on the reverse strand, counting down.
CTCAAGCTCTTGGATTTGATCACGAAGCCCTCCAATAACTTGATCTTGGTTCGACCTTGAATATTCCTACAATCCTCCTTGGAAAGTAGACCCCTTTTGATTCTTCAAAAGTTTCTTCTTCAACATATTTGAAGTTGTCTTTCCTTCACAAAATTGTCCGCTAGTAAAGAGCATAGTCGAATCAAGTTGGTTGTGGCACAAGAAGTTTAGTCATCTGAATTACAAGACAACCAACAAGCTTGCAAGGAGTCATCTTGTAGAAGGATTGCCAGACTCAGTGTACAAGAAAGAGAGTGTATGTGATGCATGCGGATGGAAAAGCAAATAAAGTCTTCATTCAAGGATAAGTCGAGTCCCTCTCAACAAGGATATTACATCCGTTTGCATATGGATTTATTTGGTCCATTGAGCTAGCAATAAGTGGAAAGAAATACACCTTGGTAGTGGTAGATGACTACTCAAGATATACATGGACAATCTTCATGTGTAAAAAGAAGGAAACCTTGCGAAGTTACCTGGTGATGAAAAGAGTTCAAAATGAAGAGCCAAACCATTATAAAGATAAGATCGGACAGAGGAACCGAGTTTGTCAATGGGATAATAACTCGGTTTGTGTTGAAAATGGAATTGCTCATGAGTTATCTGCGCAAAGAACTCCACACGTGAGAATGGCGTGGTGAAAGAAGGAATAGAACTCTCAAGGAAGTCAGGGACCATGTTAGTCAAGTCGATTGCTTGCTAAGAGATTTTGGGTTGAAGCCATTAACACAACATACTATACTCAAAATAGATGCATGATCAACATGGAACCGACCAAGACTCATATGAAATTTGGACAGGGAGAAAGCCAAATGTTGGATATTTCAGGATATTTGGATGTAAATGTTTCATCCACAACAATGGCAAAGATATTCTGAAGGCTTTTGATGCTAAAGCTGATGAAGGTATCTTTTTGGGATACTCAGCTGAGAGCAAAGCCTATAGAGTGTTGAACAAAAGTACTGTGGTATATAAGCTCAAGAAAGCCTCCAGGTTTTGAGCAGAAAACTATTGTAGATAAGGTACATAAGCTCAAGAAAGCATTATATGTATTGAAACAAGCACCAAAAGCATGGTATGATTGTCTCAATTTCTAACTGACAATGGATTCACCAAAGGCAAAGTTGATAGAACACTCTTTAGAATTCAAGATGGAGAGAGTATACTGCTTGTTCAAATATATGTGGATGACATCATTTTTGGATCCACAAATAAAGAGCTGTGTGACAAGTTCTCAAACCTCATGCAAGGCAAATTTTAGATGAGCATGATGGGAGAGCTGAATTTCTTCCTAGGACTTCAAGTCAAGCATTTGAAGGATGGAACCTTCATAAGTCAAACAAAATACACCATAGATTTGATTAAGAAATTGGTATGGAAGAGAAGTCTTCTTTGAAAATTCCAATGAACACATCACAAGATGGACATGGATGCGGATGGCAAAGTTGTAGATCAAACCGGATATAGAGCTCTCATTAGATCATTGCTCTATCTAACATCCAACAGCCGGACATCACCTTTGCGGAGGTGTATGTGCAAGATTTCAATCTGCACCAAAGGAGAGCCACATGATCAGTAGCTAAGAGAATCCTAAGATACTTGAAGGGATGCTTTAGGAAGTTGGCTTATGGTATCCAAAAGAAGGTGGATTCAAGCTTATTGGTTACTCGGACTCGGTATGTTGGATGTAGAGTTGACAGAAAAGTACCTCGGCACATGTCAAATGCTTGAAAATAGATTGGTTTCCTGGTTTAGCAAGAAACAAAACTCAATAGCAACATCCACAACTGAAGCAGAGTACATAGCTGCGGGCAGTTGTTGTGCCCAAGTCTTATGGATGAGACAACAGCTGAGAGACTATGATATTGAAGAAAAAGAGATTCCAATTATGTGTGATAACACTAGTGCTATTGCAATCACTCAAAATCTCGTGGTGCATTCAAGAACAAATCACATTGATGTTAGATATCATTTCATAAGAGATCATGTTGAAAACAAAGATATCACCCTGGAATACATCTCAATCGATAAACACTAGGCGATATATTCACAAAGCCTCTATGTGAATCAAAGTTTTGAAGAACTCAAAATGAGTTAGGGTTAATAGAGCTGAGTTAGTTTACTCGTAAGACTCAATCACAGAGATAGAAGATGAGAAATTTGAAAAAGACAAGGTTTCATGTTTCACCAAGTGAAACATCCTTGTAGGGAAGTCACCAGATCAAGTTAGGCGACAAATGAGTTACATTATGTGAAGAGAGAAGCGAGTTAAGTCACTTTGGATTAAAATTTGAATCATTTACGAGCTAAGTGACAAAAATGCGATCGTTTTAAATGAGCAGGGAATGTTTTTAAGGATGACATCAATAATAATAATGATCCAATAATAAAAGTTGCACAAGAACCCATATGATTGGATATAAATCTTTGCTGCATTAAATGCGAGGAATTAAATGCGGTTTTGACATGTTAATCTTAGCCGTTGATTTTGATCAAAAATTTCAAAATCCGAAATGTGTCCTTTCATGACCTTTATATACGAACTTTCATATTTCTCTCACCTTACACGAACCTGTTCATCTTCAAAGCAAAGGAAAAATTCTCTCTAAAACCCTAAGGCCTCTCGAAGCAAGTTCTTTACTTTTCGTTCGGTGAAACTCTCGAAAATGGCTCCAAAGTACGATTTTGTAAAACTCTCAAAGCAAATCCACACGGTTCTTCTCGTGGATTTCGATGGAATGGTAAAGAAGGGTGTTGACGAAATCCTGGTTACAAGATCGATATGTTGGAAAAGTCGTTTAAAGGCTTTTCTCGACTATGGAGTATTCACATACCTACCTTGAGGAGGTAGTTATGTTCTACGTCAACGCAGAGGTGCGGGGCGAAGAAATCAAATCTTACATCCACAAAGAAGGTCATCAAACTCGGTGCAAAAGACCTTTGCTGAAAGCATGCTTGTTGCCTTCGAAAGGCATGAAGGAAATATACGAGGCTATTGTCGACTTGGGTCAGCCGCATGGAAGGAAGTAGCCAAACCCGAGTGTCTTTGCTAAAGTGGTTTACACAACCCGACAAGAAGTTCTTTGAAGGGCGACTAGCACAAATCGATGGAAGTCGTCTCGAAATGTGTCGACATGAAGTTTGGCGGCTTCAATCGATTGTCCAAGACAAAGCCGATCGTCATGGCCGTGATCATACAAGGGAAGAAGGTTAATCAATGAGTTTGTCTGCAGCAGACTACGCGAGAATGTGATGAACAAGACCTTTAAGGAGGATGGCTCTTTTGGATGCTCACTTGGATATTGCCTTGTGATTGGCCATTTGTTGGAAGTGAAGGGTGTTGCTCTCCGACATGGCAAACCCTTTCACGTGAATAAGAAGATATTCCGGCAAACCTTTCTCGGTGCCCAAAAAAGAGCTCACGCGAAGAAAGTTGATACCGTGAGGGGGAATCGGTGACCAAGACACAAACGCGACCCCTCCCCGAAGAAGAGAGCGCCCCTGCGGCTAAGACAAAGAAAGCACTGCTCCCGCAAAGACACGATCCAAAGCACTGCCCGCCCTAGGAGTCCCCGCTGGCGAGCGCCGAGACTCACTCCCTGCAGCAGAGACGAGAAGGAATCTCAAATCCCTTCTCGGTCGTTAAGAAAGAGAAGAGATCGCCAAGTCGAGGAAGGCAACTCCCTCGAAGAAGAATACCCAAGCCCCCACTATTGATGAATCTATCAATCGTAACCGGAAGTCCTCTGCGTTCGTCCAAGAAAGAGAAGTCGGGTCGGACATTCGACCTTGAGAAGATGGTCGAATCTGCTACCCATCCAAAAGAAACCGAGACTACCGACATTCAAGAAGCGCGCATCTCCTCGAAGTTATTGATGAATCTGTGAAGTCTGGCGATGGTGATCATCATATATCGATTGAAGACCCACTGTGAGGAAGACAATCGAGGAGAAAAAAGCGTTGAGACAATCAACTGTTGTTGAAAAAGTTGTCTCCCGCCCACATCCGATCTTCTTTGCTTTTGAGGAAGAGCAAAGCCTTCCTTCCTTCCATTCCTGAACCGGAGGTGAAGGTGAAGATGATGATGATGATGTAATCATGTATTCTCCACTTTACCCGGACATTCAATGACACTTACGAAAATGGAGAGCATGGAAGTCGGATCACTTAGGGTGCAATTCACTTGGTGTTGCAAATGTTAGACAGGCTCTCGACAAGGACACTGCATGGATATCCTCTGCATCATAAAGGCGGATGAAATGGATAAAGGCGAGGAGCAAGCTCGAGCATTGGAAAAATAAAAAATATGCCAATTTACAGACCTCTCCGGATCACACTCACACGCACCTTGATGTGCTCTCGAGAAAGTGACGAGGAAATGGATCCCATCTTTGCGGTGAGAAGTCAAATATGCAAAGCAGTGTGAGGGAATCGAGAGACATGCATGAGAAACATCTGTTTGAAGGCCCAAGAGTGTCCTCACAATCTCTCATGCAAATTGATCCTCCTGGGAGTGGTATAACCGATTGCATCGTATTGCTTTGCAGCCACGTCCCCGTATAATCGGAGGATGGCTCCAAGGGAGGCGGCGATGAAGTCGGGAAATTGGGCACCCAAGCTAAGCCAACCCCTATAGAAGGTGTTCTCACACTGCCCGGGGTCGAACACTCAACGGATAAAGCCGCGTCTCGGGAGCGGAGTGACCCCACAATCAGTCACTCATCTTTCCACCACAAAGGGTTGGAGGTCTGGCTTTGGGAGACTCATCTTTGAAGCAAGGAGGCGAAGTTGAGAAAGAAAGTGAACAACAGCAGAGTGACATTGACGAAGCTCAGACAGTTGACTCTGTCTCAGCTGAAATGTCCACTACTCTGAAGGCCAATGACACAGTTGATGCAACCGAGGCAAAGGATGGTAGTACCCGAGGAGTTAACACTCTGGGCACAGAAAGTGCAATCCAAGGAGTTGAGACTCCTATAGATGCCATTGTGGAAGACCCTAAGACGATTGAAACGTCGAAGGGAACACTGAAGGCCTCACGGCTTGAGTCTGCAGGGGGTATTGAAGGCCCAAAGGAGTTAGAGATTTCCCTGGGTAAGGGTCAAGATACACAGAATATTCCTCCAGTACACAACGCTGATACAGACAATGAGATAAGCGCTCTTCATGACTCCCAGGAGAACATAGATACATCGTTCTTGGGATCAGAAGACGAAGCTGAGTCCACTCCGATTGCAAATCCTATGGACCCAGCTGAGGATGTTCTCAAAACTAAGAGCCAAATCGGTGAGAAAACGACTCACACGCAGCTTCAACTTTGATGATGAGCCAACTCATAAGTCTCATTATCATTCGATGACGCGATGATATAGCCAAGGAACATATAATTCATTTAGAAAATTCTATTGAGACCGAGGAAGCTGTTAAGACAGTTGAGGCTCAGTCAGCTGGGTAAGACAATCTAAAAGCCCTAGCTGGAACAGAGTCATTTGCGCAGGCTTCCACAGCTGCAGCGATAGACTCCCATCGGCTCACACGAGCTCACACAATCGTGAACACCGCCGATAAAGCTGCCGCAGCAGAGGCATCGAGAGTTGACTCTACAACATGGGAAGGCAACGATGGGGACGAGACCCAGAGATTCCCTATGTATGTGATGATGTCTTTCAAGACATGTTTCCATTCACCTAGGACCTGCCTGCATCCGAGGAATGGGCAGCTGCTGAACTAAGAAGATACACTGTAAGAGAAGATCCCATCATTCCCACCGACACAATTGTTCCAGCAGACTTTGATTTCGACCGCAGTGGTCGGCAAAATGAATCGGACGTGATGGTGAAATTCGTGAAGTCTTCAAGAAGCTCTGTGAGGATATTGAGAAGATCAAACGACACCAGGCCTCACCGGATTTACGCCGGACAATTGCAATGCCACTCTCACAGCAGAATTGAGAGTGATCTTGGTGCGAATTTGGGAATGGACACAACAAAGAGATTGCGATGCAAATCGAGCAAGTGCGATACTTCAAAGCTCTATATGGAAGAATGCTCGTATGGAGTGCGGATAACTCCATGATCGTGCAAAGGATGAAGGATCGCATTGAAAGAATAGCCCGATCTCACAAAAATGATATGGAGCTGCGCAACATTTTCATAAGAATGAGATCCTCAGACTCGAAAATGCAATGAATGACAAATTCAACCTACTCTTGGCTGAAATGAAGATATTGAGAACTGAGTTTAAGGAAATTCGATCGGAGATTCGAACTGCATCTGATGCAGTAGACTCCAAGCACGATTCCACGATTAACAGACTGGAATTTCTCCTTGGAAGCATGTTCCCTGGGGTCCCTATCTCCTTTGATGATGCCAAAAAGGGGGAAGAAGAGTCCCTAAAGGGATAGAAATAAGAGAAATTGAAGAAATACGCAGCTGAGATGAAAGACGCAGCTGCGAAGAAGGGTAAAGCTACTGAGGGGGAAAGTTCGAAGAATCTGACTTTGATGTTAGCTCAAACCCCCAAAGAAGGTCATGTTCTGCTTCCATCCCGAGTAAACTCCTCGTGACCCTACCAATTGAGCACTCTTCTGTTGTGCCAATGGTAGAGAAAAGAAAGATTATTGAAGCATGGTTTGAGGAATTCTCTAAAAAGCAGGATGCTTGCGTTCAGGAAGTGTTGAAACAAGATGGTGGTCTTCCAGTTGGAAAAGATCAGGATGCGATACCTGATGATGTATCCGAGCTAGATCGGTTGAAGAGTTCAAAACCCTTGAATCAGAAGGCTATTTCCAAGGAATGGCTCTGGCCCAAGCCTGGGAGTTGTCTTGGGAGAAAGGTTTAGCCTTGTGCGAAGAAGTTTGCAAAGCGAGAATCTTCCAAAGATCACTCACCGAATGCGAAGACTCCGTGCGTACACACCTAGAGGCAGAAAAGAGCGATTCGGGTAAAGGAAGAAGTGGTGGTGGAAGAGGTTCCCTACCTTGACCAAAACCTAAGGACGCCGAATTCAGATCCTTACAAGAAAGGCTTGATTTCTTGGGCGGATATGATCACCTAGCCAAACGGGAAGTGGCAAGGAAGAACGCAGAGCGATGAAAAGACAAGAAGAAGAGAATGAAAGGCAAACACGACAATGGCTCAAGAGGAAGCAAAGGGATGATGCTTCTAAACGGGCCTATGAAAAGAAGAAAAGAAGGGAAGAAGGAGAGAAGAAAAGAAAAAGAGCTAATGACGATGAGGAGCGCAAGAGAGTCAAGAAGAAAGAGGAAGAAAGGAGTGAAGGCGTTGAAATCTTTGCCGCAAACCCCTTCATGTATTACTATTGTAAATACATTCATGTAAGTCGTCACGTAATATACTTAGTGAATTTTACGTAATTTTTTCACTCTGTATGTATTCTTGTATCTTAGCTTAGATATGTATATTGCTCGATAAAGAATGCTCGATACCAAATGTAAACAACTTTGTAAAGGACAAGAATGCTATGATCAATAAAATGATCCATTTTAAGCATATGTTGTTTGTTCTTGCATTGTCTCTATGTATCTTTGTTGTTTATGTTGTGTTGAATGTTTTTAAGTTTTGGCATCATCAAAAAGAGGGAAATTGTTAGGAAATTTATTAAGTAGATTTTAATGATACCATGTAAAACTTAAACTAGGAAATTGGCACCCCATTTTCCTTGTAATTTGTATTGTAATAGATAGGGTGCAAAAGCCGAGTCAAGTCGGCCATGCCAAGGAATACAAGAAGTCAATCGCAGATCGGATTGAAGACTCTCTGTGTGTCTCGTGAGTATGGCCAAGAAGGAAGTCAAGGACTCGATCAAGGGGTGTCGGTGAGGAACAAATCGTAAGAAGTGTCGGTCGAGTTATCTCAAGAAGCCAAGTCTCAAAATTGAAGTGACAGTTGAGTCATCCAATGACAAGAAGTTTTCTCAAGTCACCTGGGGTAAATACAATGATCTAGTCAAGACAATCGACTTAGATCCGTTGATTAAAAGTCAAGAATGTTACTCGAATAGTAACATGTCAAAGTCATGTGTAAAGTGTTAGTTCCGCACTTATGCAAAAGGAATAAACCTATGGGAAGCACTCACCGTGTCGAAAAATTTGCAATCTTTGCAAGACATTTAATACGAGGAAATGTCAACATCAAGGATCGCATACAAGACAAGCCAACGAACACAAGTGACTTTTGAGATTAGCCTATCTCTTCAACGGGCAAAATTTCATAAGTGCACTATAAAAGGCCGAGGAATTTATTGAGAAAAAAACCGAAACCACGAACAAGCAAGCGGTTTTCAAGCAATAACCTCGCAATATTCTCAAGTACATTCAAGCAAATCCTTAAGCCGAAACTCGAAGGAAATCGATCCAACACAAGTCGTGAAGGAAAGACAACTTCAAATCTGTTGAAGAGGAAACTTTTGAAGAATCAAAAGGGTCTCCTTTCAAGGAGGACTGTAGAAAGGTTCAAGGTCAAACCAAGATAAAGTTTGTTGGAGGGCTATGTGATCAAATCCAAGAACTTGAAAAGTGAGTTGAAGTAGCAATGCACGGCTACCCTATGAAGAAGCTAAGTCGCAAGAGAAGCCAACTTGTGTGATCAAGGCTGTCTCAGATCGTCACCACTTTGTAAACTAATCATTTACTTAGTGGATTCCTCCGAGGAGTTGGAGAAGAGATGATTAGAAGAATTACCCCATCTTCGAACCTCTATAAAAATATTTGTGTCATTCACTTTCTTGCATACTTACATCATATCTGCATTAGAATCATATTTGCTATCCAACCGATTAGTAACCAAGTGCTAAAAATAGTGTGTTTAAAACAAGCTAAAATCTAATCAAGGGTGTTAAGTCTTCCGCTGATAAAACTAAACCACCCAAGTTAAGTTTAGGTTAAACAACCGAGGAGTTATTCTATCAACAAATCTATCGTCAAGATTGAGTGGCTAACTTAGTCAATAACCAACTTAGTCATTCCCTCAAGGACATAGTCATTTGAGTCAACTCTGTTGTAATTTTAAAAGGACTAAACTAAAATTTGGTAAGGTTTATTCAACCCCCCTTTCTAAACCTTACTCACACCCGTTGGGACCTACAGTCACTCTGTTGTTCTTTGATTTCTTTACCTTCGCCTCCTAACTACAATTGTGTGTCTCCCACAGTAACCTCCAACCCAGCTGTGGTGGAGAGAGTTTCCCCCTCAGCTGGCACACCAGCTGAGTGAATGAGAGCGCGGTCACTCTGCTCCTGAGACACGACTTTTCCCTCTGAGTGTACAGCCGTAGGGGCAGGTGTGTTAACACTGTCATCAGAGATTGGCTTGGCTTGGGTGCCTAAATGCCCAGCTTTATTGCCATTACCCTGGGAGCCATCGGTCAGTGCACGGGGACGTGGTAGCGTGGTTGTCGCGATCTACTATACCACACCCAGGGATCCATCGAAAGAAGAGTTTGAGAGGACTCTCCTGGACCTTCTAGGAATCTCATTTCGTGCATGGCTCGATTCTTGCAAAGCTTGCTGCATTTCCAACCTCTCGGCTACAACAATGGGATCCATGTCTTCATCAATGTCGAGACTCATGGATATGCTCATAAGTCCTAGTCTGGCCGACGGATCTTGGATTTTTCCAAGGCTCTTGCTTCCTCCGCCACTTTCTCCTCCTCATCTTCCTTAAGAATGCGGCGGATGTCCAAGCAATTCTCTTCATTTAGGCGATTTGGCATCCAAATACCAAGGAATCGGAAAAGCTCTTCTCCCTCCTCGATGAACTCAAGACGAGTGAATCGCACCCTGAATGATCTAGTTTCCATGCCCTCCATTCTCTCAATCACCTTTGGATGTCGGGGTAAACCAAAGAGTACATGATTAAATTATCATCATCATCGCCTTCATCTCCGGTCTCGAATGGGGGCTAAGGGACCTTGCTCCTCCTCGAGACTCATCGGTGTCTGTCCCCGAGAAGTTGAGACAACCTTTTCTTGCACAAGGTTCTAGTGTCTCGGCCTTTCAACTTCCTCATTGTTGCCTCACACCAGTCTTTTTGAGTTCTCTCTGGCCGATTATCATCAAGAATCTTCTCAGGGACATCAACAACTTCGGGAGACTGCTCTTCCTGAACATCAACAGTCTCAGTTTCTTTCTCCGACTGAGTGTCAGATTCAGCTATCTTTTCGGTTGCATACTTCTTTGTCAGCAGTCTTCTCTTGGTGGGAACCAGTTGAATCTCAGGTTCCTCCACCTCGTCAGGCTCTTCAAACGTGAAAGTCTTTGGACTTCTCTTAGAGGCGGCTGCCTTTCTTGACTTGGCGATCCTCTTCTTCTTTGCGATAGGGAAGGAATTTGAGGTTCCTCCGCTATCTCGGATCTTTGAGGCGAGTCTTGGCCGCATGTGGTGACTCCTGGCTACATGGGCAAGAGCTTTGGACTTTCTTTGTGGAAAGCAGTGTGCTTTCTTTGTCTTGGCTATAGGGGCGGGGCGAAGCTTAGATACATCGCTCTCTTCTTGGGCGGAGGAGTCTCGCTTGTGTCTTCAGGATCACCGATTCCCCTCCCCGATATCGCCCTTCCAAAGATGAGCCTTCTTCTAGCCGGCCGAGAGGTTCCTCTCCGAACATCTTTTTGTTAACATTGAAGGGCTTGCTATGTCGGAGAGCAATATCCTTCATCTTCATTAGATGGCCAATTACCAGGCCATAACCGAGGGAACATCCAAAGGACCCATCTTCCTTGAAGGTCCTGTTCAGCACATTTTGGCAGAGTCTAATGTAAACAAACTCAGCCCAGTTTACTTTCTTCTCTTGCATTATCGAACCATCACGATCATCTGAGTCTTGGACAGCTGATTGAAGCTTCCAAATTTCATGTCAACGTACTTCGAGACAACATCCATCAGCTTGTGATAGTCGTCCTTCAATGATTCTTTCTTTGCTGTATAGACTACTTTTGCAGCACACTCTGGCTTGGCAACTTCGTTCCAAGCCGCATCTAAGTCGACATCTTCCTCAGAGATGTCCTTTAATCCCTCCGCGGGCAACAAACAGTGCTCAACAAGGTATTTTGCAGTGAGTTTGATGACCTTGTTGTGGACGGAAGACTTGATTTCATCGTCCTGCACCTCTGCATTCACATAGAACATAGCTACCTCTTCAAGGTACGTATGTGTGAACTGTATCGTCAGAAACTCCTTCAGGCCGGCCTTCCTCCAATTTTTCAGCTATCTTCTTGACCAGGGTTTCATCGATACCCTGTTTGATCATTCCTTCAAAATCCATAGAAGCACCAAAGGGATTTGATTTGAGAACTTCACGAAATCATGTTTTGGAGCTATTTCGGAGGTTTCTACCGATTGAAATGCGAGAAAACTTGATTAAAAAAACTAGGGTTTGCACTAAGTTTCAAAGAGAATGCACTTTCTTAGCTTGAAGATGAATAGTTTGCATGAGGAGAGAGAAAGATGTAGTTTCGTATATAAGAAACGTGAAATGACATATTTCGGATTTTAAAATTCTTGATCGAGATCAACGGCTAAGATTAGAGCTTCAAAACCGCATTTAATTCCTCGCATTAAATGCAACAACATTTATATCCAATCATATAGTTTACTGTGCAACTTTTACTATGACTGTCATTATTACGCTGATGTCATTCTTAAAAATATTCCCGCTTAATTAAAATGACTGTATTTTTGTCACTTAGCTCATAAATGATTCAGCTTATAATCCAAAGTGACTCAACTCCATTCCTCTCTTTCCATGATGAAACTCACCGCCGCCTAACTAGGTACAATCGACTTCCCGACTTCGAGTTTCACTTGGCCGAAAGGCGAAACTTGCTCTTTTTCCATTTTCTCATCGACTTTCTATCTTTGATTGATTCTCATTGAGTTTCCTAACTCAGCTCAATTAACCCTAACTCATTATTGAGCTCTTCAAATCTTGATTCACATAATGGCTTTGTGAATATATCAACTAATTGCTTATCAGTTGAGATGTATTCCAAGGTAATGTCTTTCGTTTCAACACGATCTTTTATAAAATGATATATGACATCAATGTGCTTTGTTCTTGAATGCAACACTTGGATTTTGAGTGATTGCAATAGCACTAGTGTTATCACACATAATTGGAATCTCTTTTTCTTCAACATCATAATCTCTCAGCGGCTGTCTCATCCATAAAACTTGGGCCCAACAACTGCCCACAGCTATGTACTCTGCTTTAGTTGTGGATGTAGCTATTGAATTTTGTTTCTTGCTGAACCAAGAAACCAATCTATTTCTAAGCATTTGTCATGTACCAAGTACTCTTCCCCCAACTCCACATCCAACATAGTCCGAGTCCGAGTAACCAATCAGGCTTGAATCCACCTTCCTTTGGATACCATAAGTGACTTCCCGCATCTCTTCAAATATCTTAGGATTCACTTAGCCGCATTCATGTGGCTCTCCTTTAGTGCAGATTGAAATCTTGCACATACACCTCCGCAAAGGTGATGTCCGCACCTTTAACTTTGTTAGATAGAGCAATGATCCAATGAGGGCTCTATATCTAGTTTGATCAACAACTTTGCCATCTCGCATCCATGTCCATCTTGGTATCAAGTATTGATTGGAATTTTCACGAGAAGACTTCTCTTCCATACCAAATTTATTCATTAAATCTCCGGCATATTTTGTTTGGCTTATGAAGGTTCCATCCTTCAATTGTTTGACTTGAAGTCCTAGGAAGAAGGTCAACTCTCCCATCATGCTCATCTCAATTTGTCTTGCATGAGGTTTGAGAACTTGTCACACACTCTTTATTTGTGGATCCAAAGATGATGTCATCCACATATATTTGAACAAGAAGTATACTCTCTCCATCTTGAATCCTGAAGAGTGTTCTATCAACTTTGCGTTTGGTGAATCCATTGTCAGTTAGAAATTGTGACAATGTATCATACCATGCTCTTGGTGCTTGTTTAAATCCATACAGTGCTTTCTTGAGCTTGTAGACCTTATCTCCAATAGTTTTCTGCTCAAAACCTGGAGGTAGTTCAACATAGACTTCTTCCTCTAACAGTCCATTTAGAAATGCACTCTTCACATCCATTTGATACACAGTGAAGTTTTTATGTGCAGCATAAGCAAGAAACATCCTTATTGCTTCCAATCTTGCAGCAAGAGCAAATGTTTCATCAAAATCTATACCTTCTTCTTGGCAATATCCTTGGCTGCCAACCTTGCTTTGTTTCTTACACGATCATTCCTCATCCATCTTGTTCCCGAAAACCCATTTTGCGCCAATAACATTTTGATGGGTTGGCCTTTGAACTAATTCACATACTTTGTTTCTTTCAAACTGATTCACTCTTCTTGCATAGCCTTTGAATCCAATGTGTGTCATCCAATGCTTGAGACACATCTTTAGGCTCTATCTGGGAGATAAAACAAGTGAACATAGCTTCATGTTTGTGCTCGATCCGTTCTTATGCCATCTCTAACATCTCCAATGACTAACTCGTGGATGGTCTCTCGGCCATCTCATATCGTTGGAGTAAGTCTATTAGATTTAGCCGTCTCACAAATGCCTAAGTTGTCTTGAATGCTCTTTCATCTTCATTCAAATTTGACCTTCCGGATGTTTTTGAAATTCACTATCTCATCTTCATCCGGGTTGAGTGCTCTTACTTGACTTCAACATAAGGACTTTTCTCGTATAGTTGGGTGATTCGACTTATCGCCTAACTCTTCAATGTCTTCTCCATTCACATTAGGTTCATCAAAAACCACATGGATAGACTCTTCTCGTAACCATAGTCCTCTTGTTCAAGACTCTATAGGCTTTACTCTCGACTAAGTATCCCAAAAATACCTTCATCACTTTAACATCAAAAGCCTTCAAATTATCTTTGCCATTATTATGGATGAAGCATTTGCATCCAAATATCATGAAATATCCAACATTTGGCTTTCTCCCCGTCCCGTTTCATAGGGCATCTTGGTCAATTGCCTCGTTAATCATGCATCTATTTTGAGTATAGCATCTTTGTGTTTGGCTTCAAATTTCAAAATCGCTTAGGCAATCCGGCTTCAACTAACATTGTCCTTGCACTTCCTTGAGAGTTTTGTTCCTTCTTTCAGCTACTCCATTCTCTTTGTGGAGTTCTTGCACTAATAACTTATGAGAAATACCATTTTCAACACAATACGAGTTATTATCCTATTGACAAACTCGGTTCCCCTGTCGATCTTATTTTTATAATGGTTTGGCTCTTTTCATTTTGAACTCTTTTCATCATCACCGAGGTAACTTCGCAATGTTTCCTTCTTTTTACACATGAAAATTATCCCATATATATCTTGAATAATCATCCACCACCACTAAGGTGTATTTCTTTCCACTTATGCTAGCTGGCTCCACCGGACCAAATAAGTCCATATGCAATAAGTGCGATTCTTGTTGATGAGGGACTTGCCTTGTCCTTAAATGAAGATTTAATCGCTTTCCCATCCGCATGCATCGCATACACTTTCTTTCTTGTACACCGAGTCTAGCAATCCTTCTACAAGATGACTCCTTGTAAGCTTGTTGATTGTCTAGAAGTTCAGGTGACTCAGCTTCTTGTGCCACAACCAACTTGATTCGGCCAGCTTTTTGCTAGCGACAGTGCTTGGTGTGGCGATGAGACCAATCTACCACATACATATTTTTCTGTCTTGACCCTTGCAAAGACTATTTCATTTGATTCAAGATCTTTGATCGGCACACTCCCATGTTGAATCCAACATTGTAGCCTTTGTCACGAGTTGGATGATACTTAATAGGTTGAAGTTGAGGCCTTCAACATAAGCAACATCTCAGTGATTTTCAATCCATTTTTCTTAATGGATCCTGTGCCTTTGATCTCCCCTGGAGCTACATTTCCTCCAAATATAACTTTTGCACCTCTAATCTCCTTAAATCTTGACAGAGTTTTTCTTGTTTCTGTCATATGTCCGGAATGTACCACTATCCATGTACCAGGTTCCTTGGCACTCAGTTGTTTATTGAACCTTCAATCAAGGAAATCGGTTTTTAGGTACACATTCTTGTCTGGGTCCTGAGGGGTTAGTGCTATAAGATGTTCCAACCAACCTATAGCCGAATGGTCTGACTCTAAGTGGTTGCCATCTATCAGTGCCATAGTCATAGTGCAAATTAGCAAATTACTTGGGGGTTTTAAGATCATACATCTGTCTCTTTTGTCTGTATGCCTATGTATGTGTTTTAGCAATTTCTTTCTTGGGGTAGTTGTGATTTCTGAGTGTAGTGCTGATAATAGCTCTTCTGCCTTTGGAATGACCTTTGATGAGGTTTAGGTCTTTGCTATTTTGGCTTGTATTCCATAGGTCTTTGCTGATGTTTTACATTATTCCAATCAACATAGTTTGGAAGTTTCTACCATTCCCATCATATGTATTTCTCTGATGAAATTTATGGGGTTTCTGGTAGCTCTGTATGCTTTTCACAGAGTATTTTCTGTTTGGAGTTTGCTAAGGAACTCAACTGGATTTCTTCTCAGTTGTCCTCTTAGCATACTCAACTGGCTGCTTTTCTTTTCCTTTATATCCAAGGCCAATATGATTGTGATTGTGCTTTGGAGTGAATGTGGGTGCAACATTTGGTGTTTTGGGTTTTTGGGATGCTTCATTACTTGAAGATCCTTTTTCCAAAATCACTCTTGGAGTTTGACTATGCACAAAGGAGTTAAATCCTATGCATGTCTTATCTCCACATTCCTTTTGGCTCATAATAAGATCATCCAATGATTTGGATGCTTTTGTAAATGAGGCAATCACATTTTTAAGATATTTTTCCCTCTTTTTCTCGTAGTAGCTAACTCGCCATGATCTTGGCATTTTCACCTTGACTTAGTGTTCTCATCATCAGCTATGTGACTCGAGTACTCGGCTCTTTAGTCACTGTGAGTTTTGGCTTTTTAAGCTGGATGTTTTCCTCTTTTAAGATTGTGTGTGAGGATTTTATGTGTTCAAAATCTTTCATCATTTTGCCTAATGAATCATAAAGATTAGTGGGTGATGAAGTGTGTGTATCATAGTCACTATCATTTGAATCGAGAAAGAGATGAGTTAGAGTGGACCTCATCTTCTTGATCCGGTTGATCTTGTTCTTTAGCCATGAGTCGATCAAAGCCTCTTCCTCGAATCACTTGAGTAGTCTTCTTCACTACTATCCGAGTCTGCTTGCTTGGACTTTGGACTTGGTGTCTCCAGTCTCAACAGCTAACATGGATTTTCTCTTTTTCTCTTTTCTTTCCCTAAAGACTTTTCTTTCTTCCTAATTCCTATACTTATTGATGGTGGATAGGAACAAATAACCGCAGTGTCTGGCTGTCTGCAATTCCAAAGCCAAGTTCTCGGCTCTACGATCGACTCCGTCATTTCTTTGATTATCATTTCTTTGATAATCAACCCTTTGATGCTCAGTTTTCTTGGGTGGCATGTCTTTCCTTGATTTGGAAGGAGTTGAATGTCTCATGGAGGTCTCACCCTTATTTCTTTTATAGTTCTTGTTGAAGAACTTGTTGAATCTTTTGACCATCAGGGCAATTTCCTCCTGGTCTATGGCTTCCTTTGGCTCAGCTCTCTTTCCATCACCAGCCATCATTGCAGCTGTCTTAGGTACAATTGTCTCCTCTTGCTCTTTCCTTCTCAGCTCAAACTCATAGGCTTTGAGGTCTGAGAATAGCTCATGGTTTGATGTTCTTGAGAGGTCCATTGAGTATCTCAGGGTCATTCAGCTGGGAGGTTTCTTAAGATCATCATACAAATTTTTTTTTGTGTATATTCTTTCCCAAGAGCTGAAATCTCATTTGTGATCTCAAAGAAATGAATCCAAATTTGATCCAGTTTCACCGCAAACATTTTGAAATTTTCAAATTTTTGAACAACAATCGATAATTTATTCTCTTTAATTTGTTCCGATCCTTCACAAATTAAAGTCAACTTATTCCGTTTCTTTTGCGGTTTGCAAGATTTGACTTCGTTGAACATTGCTTTGTCCATTGTCTTGTAAAGTATATCCTTGGCCACATTGTCCAAGTTATATCTCTTTCTGTCTTCATTTGTCCATTCAGTTCTTGGTTTTTCAACCAAAGCTGGTCTTGCTTCAGCTGACTTTCTTCTCCTTCACCGTAGTCGCTCTTGTCTGATCGTGTTCACTTTGAGTATTTGCGGTGGCCCATCCTCTATCACAAGCCACATTTCATCATGTAATGCAGATAGATGAGAATGCATACAAATTTTTCAGTCATCAAATTCTTCAATAGTGAACATAGGAATGCGTGTTAGATTCGCTTCCATGATGATAAAATTGCTTAAAAACGAAAGACTTTGAAACACAAGTGTTTAAAAACATTTTGAAAAGATAGAGATCTAGTTCATAAACTAAGATGAAACGCTTAATGAACCAACCGCTTTGATACCACTTGTAGGTTGTGGTGTAAGGTTTAGAAGAGGGAGTTGAATAAACCTTGCAAAATTTTCGAATTTAAGTCCTTTAAAATAATTCAACAGAGTTGACTCAAACAATTTGTGTCCTTGAGGGACAAACTAAGTTGGCTATTAAGCTAAGTTACCCACTAAACAAACGACTCGATAGAGCTATTGATAGTATAACTTGGTTGTTTAACCCAAATACTTGGCTGGTTTGGTTTTTAACAGCGGAAGACTTAACACCCTTTGATTTGTTTTAAGCTTGTTTTTAACACTTGATTTTTAGCACTTGGTTATTTATCGGTTGGATAACAAATATGATACTAACAAAGATATATAAAGTAAATATGCGAGAATGTAAATTTCTTTGAAAGTAAATGACACAAATATTTTATAGAGGTTCGAAGATGGGGTAATTCTTCTAATCCTCTCTTTTCCAACTCCGGAGGAATACACTATGTAATGATCAATTTACAAAGTGTGAAACAGATCTGAGACTGCTTTGATCACACAACTAGCTTCTCTTGTGACTCAGCTTCTTCATAGGGCAGCTGCCTTGCTACTTCAGCTCACTTCTCAAATTCTTGGATTTGATCACGAAGCCCTCCAAAAAACTTGATAATGGTTCGACCTTGAACCTTCCTACAATCCAGGCTTGGAAAGTAGACCCCTTTGGTTTCTTCAAAAGTTTCCTCTTCAACAGATTTGAAGTTGTCTTTCCTTCACAGCTTGTGTTGGAATGAGTTCCTTCAAATTTCAGGCTTGAGGATTATCTTGATAAGCTTTGAGAATATTACAGGTTATTTGCTTGAATATTGCTTGTTTGTTCGTGTTCAGTAACCTCTTCTTAATAACTTCCTCATTCTTTTATAGTGCACATTTGATATTTTGCCCATTGAGAGAGATAGGCTAATTTCAAATGTAACTTTTGTGGTTGTTGGGTTGTCTTGTCTTGGTCTGCAGATCCATGATGTACACTTTTTCACGTATTAATGGCATACCACTTTGCGGTGTGTCGACACAAGATGCAAGTGCTTCCCATTGGTTCATTCCTTTTGCATAATTTCGGGAAAAGCACTTTTAGACCTGACAACTTTACATGTTACTATATCGAGTAACATTTGTGACTTTATTCCAACGGATCTAAGTCAGTTGTCTTCACTTGACTGCTGTCTTTACCCCAGTTGACTTGAGTCAGCTCCAATCATAGGATTGACTACACTGTCACTATAACAGACAGACTTGGCTCCTTAAGTTGACTTGACTGACACTTTACTCAGCTGTTCCTTAGCTGACTCTTCTTCAGTCGAGTCTTTGACTTCCTTCTTAGCCACACTCAGCTGGCACACAGTACAATCTTCATTCCAGTCTGCAGTTGACTTCTTGTAATCTTGGACATAGCTGACTTAACTCAGCTCTTTCATCCCTATCTATTACAATGCAAATTACAAGGAAAATGGGGTGCCAACTTTCTAGTTTAAGTTTTACATGGTATCATCAAAATCTAACAAATAAATTTCCTAACAATGAACGTACTTAATTGTACACCCATAGTTGGCCTACGGGCTTGTTTGATCAAACCATGAAAATCATAGGTGTGTATACAGTGATGATTATGCTTGTGTATTTGATTTAGGCAATGCGTCCCCACTGAGTTGTTGATAGCTCACCGCGTTCATTTAATAATTTTTCAGGTTAGGAGTTCGATGTGGCATGGAGGCGGATGGATGTGATCTGAGTCATGCAAAGTTTCTTTTGAATTTATTTTATAATTATTGAGAGTTTTTCAGACAGTGTTTATTATTTTAAATTTCCATTTGTGCATATGCATGATAGTTTAATGTTTTATTTAGTACAAGTTATTTCTTTTTCTTTGAAGTTAAATTTAGTAGTATATTTTTCTTTAACTATGAGATATTTATAAACATTTTTATTTAGTGAAAAATATATTCATGGTTGCAATTTGTTTATAAAATTAGGGTGTTATATTTGTGGTATCGTAGCTGGTCTACGTTTAGTAGACCGAAAAAAAAAAAGTGAGGGAATATTATTTCTTAAAAAAATGTATTCTAAAATTTCTATGGTCATCCATCTCCGCCGTACCACGTCGACTCCAAGGTATGCACATTTTTTTGATATCAATGATCATGTCAAGTTATGATTTATGAGCTTTATGCAAATATAAAGTACTACGAGAAATCATGTTTTATTGTCATCATGTGATATATGTCTTCATGTTTACTTTGTTTTATATCAAAGAAAATTTCATGATAAAACCATATGGGTTTTATTACATGAACCCGGATGGCCAATACTTATTAGAATCGAATCATTAGGCGGATGATTGGAACGATATGTTAATTGCATTATTGATGGCTTATAGAAGTTATTAATTGCATGAGTACGACAATATTAGTGTTCGCATCACTAATTACACATATTTGAACCTATGATATAAGATGACCTACCTAGAGTACTAAGAAGCCTTTATATGACTATAGGAAAATGATTCGAGGATGTAGATCGGACCCCGAGCTCTCACATACTACTACTAACACCAACATGAACCAAAATAACGAGGCAAACCCAAGATCGCGGCAAGGAACCAAGGGAATGTCGAGAATGAACGCGCATTTAACCAAGCACCCGCATTAACCAGGCCCAAGTGGTGGAGCGGTGTTTTAAACTTCTCATCCCCAATCTTTAATGGGCAAGAAGGACCTACTCATGTGGACGAGTGGTTCATATCAATGGAATGCACTTTCGAGTTGATCGGGTGTCTTGAGGCACAACGCATCATTTATGCTAAGTACCAATTGGTACAAGATCTTTGGACGATGGTGGATGAGTTAGTGGAGATTATGGTCTCAGAGGAACGAGCAAATTTCCAACATGGGAAAGGTTTAAGGAGATAGTAATGGAAAAATATTATCCCCAACACTATCAAGAGAAAATGGAACGCGAGTTATGGGATTTGAAGCAAGGAGGAATGTTGGTTACGAGAATAGGAAAGAAAATTCAACGAGATGAGTTTCTTCGTGTAGCACATGGTAGACATCGATCATAAGAGAGCATCGAGGTTTCGAGCGATACGCATGCGGGATACGTCATATTGTGCCTAGCCATGGAGTCCTATCATATGCGAGACAAGTGTTTCGTGCACGGAGATAGCCGCCCGGTCGAGATAAACCGACAACAAATAGGGAATTTAGGGAAACAAAAATGGAATAAGAATCAAGACGAGAGGGGAGATCAGAATAAACAGGCAAGAACTGACGTGAAATCTCGACTAGACATCGATACTACTAAACCGTTATATGCCAAGTGTGGGGAAAATAATAATGGAGACTGTTTGTTGGGTAAAGATGGTTGCTTTAGGTGTAAGAAGCCGGGGCCTACAAAGATAGGAATGTGTTACTCGAACAAAGAACAAGGGAGAAAAGGGCAAGGCTCGGAAAGACAGGCCCGAGTCTATGCTATGACTCATAATGAAGGTACATAAATCAATTTCGAGGAAGAAATTTGTTTGAGGGGGTAGAATTGTAACACCCCATATATTATTCTATTTGTGGTTAGTAATTTTGGACTTTTAAGATTTTAATTTTGGCCTAACATAGAAATTCCTTCATTGTAAGCCATGATTGTTACATTGATAGGCCTATTTTATGAGCCCATTTTATTAAAGCCCATATGTGTATTTTACTTGATTTAAAAATCATTGGATTTTATCGAAAAATGACTCCTCATGTTTTATAAAAATTTATCGAGTTAGAAAAGAATTATATTTGTACATATCCAAATAGATTTAACCTAATACATGGCCTAATAAAATAGGGACTCTCAAGCTTATACATTTATATATTCGGATATTCCAAGAACTCATGATTATTTCACACACAACAAAAACCCAAGTCTCAAATCTCACTTTCTCAAAGCCAAGCCAAGGTAAAGAACATATGTTTTTCAGAACTTCCATCATACAACTAACTCCACACCATCACCATCGGTCTTCAGCGACCACCCAACCAAAACTCCCTCCCGGAATCATTCGCCCAAAACCAAAAAAACACCCAAAGCCAAAACTACTCAGTGGAGTTCTTCACAACCAACCCGTCGAAACCCGAAACACCCAAACCCGCATAGCCCACCACCATTAGAAACCCCTCACGAAACCAACCTCACGAGTTCAACCGCATGAGAAAGATAGAGATGAGAGAGACGGAAACAGAGAAAGAAAAAAATGAGAGAGAGAAAGATTTAGAAATATATGAGAGATACTGAGAGATATGTAAGATGAGAATGAGGGATTATTAGTTGATTTGAGGAAACGGGGATGATTTCATTTGAAATTAGGAATTTAGGGTGCATATTAAGAGTTTGGGGTTTAAAGAAAATTGTTTGCGCAAATTCAATTTTGGGAAGGGAGGTGACTTCTACCTTTAGGTAATTATGATTTTTTTTTTTGAAATAAAGGTAGGTGAGATTGTGAAATGGAGAAGAATGAAAAACAAAGAATTAAGAGGGAAAACAGAGAGAGATGAGTTAAAGAGATTAGAGGTTGGCCTTTGAATTTGTATTTGGAGAAGATGAGTCTTGATTGAGGATTTATTCAATTATTAGCTTTTGGTTTATATTAAGGATGAGACCCCATCTTTCCAAAGAACTACAAATATACCCCTCAAGCTCCAACACTTACAAATCGCCCCGATTCAAGCCTTCTCATTTTTAACCACAATTTATTTACTACAAATATTTCTCTTCCAGTGGTAGTAGTCGTCTTTTCAGTGGTTCAAGGAATAATTCAGTTTCGTCTTTTCTTGATGCGGGCTTAATAAATTTGAATTCTAGGAATATAAATCCCTAGTGGGTACATCCTTCGCATTTAGTTTGAACTCAACAGAGATTCCCTCTCACTTTGTTATTCTTTCCTCAAGATCCAATAGTCAATAGCAATTCGATTTGTAATCTTGACATATATCTATCAATAGAAAACTAAGGGATCTAATCATGTTCCAACTTATTTGTTATTATTAAAATCTATACAATAAATTTTTTAATAAATTCTCCTTTTTTATGATGTCAAAAACTTGTAGGTTAACAAGGCATCTTATCATGACAATGAACAACTCAACAACAATTAATTTTTCTTTTCGCTAAAAAATTATGAGTTGTTACATTATGAGACAAGATGATGTTACACCTATTTATATTGATAATCAAAAAATACAAATTCCTTATGGATTACAAATTATCTGTTCAGTTATGCATTCTATCGATATCAAATTTTCTATAGAACTGATGTTGTTGACTTTCTTTTTGGCATTGACAGTGGTTGCCTTCATGGAAGAGGTTTGTCTACCAGAGAGGTCAATTTTAATTTTCACCAGTCTTTGACCTTTTTGTTATTAACAAAAGGGGTCTGGGAGACTCGAGAATATATTGATGTTGACCCCTTTCATCTTCACCGAATTGTTATATTAATTATCTTCCTTGGTTTATTGTGGGTATATTAGTTAATTTACTTAATAATTTAATACATCAAAGCCTTCATTTCTTGTTATGGATGTAAATTGTATAACGAGATTTATTTTGGGAAATTTGTGATATGGAGATTGACATATTGAAGTTATTGGAGAGTTTGCAAAAACTTATGCTTTTAGAAAAAAATAATTTATTGTAGCAAAAGTAAGAGTAGTTGTGAATCGAGTTGATAGAGTTTGAAAATAAAATCAAAAGTTAAGAATCGAGAAGTTAAGTTAGGTGAAAAAGTTGTAGAGGTGCTTATAATTTGTTTATAAAATTTAAACTAGGAGTAGAAGCACAAATCTAAAGCATCTCTCTCCATACTTTTAGGTTATGATTAAATGAAGCGAGTTGATACTTGCAAACACAAAAAGTGATTTTTAAGCAAAAATGTAAGGAACATTTTTTTAGTAATTGCAAACACTCTCTATATCGATTAGATTCAACTATTATATGTTATTGTAGTTGTTATAATATTCAATTTAGACAACAACATATCATTAACTTTTTAGTTATCGAATTGATAAGTTTTTTTGCTCATTTTGATTGTTCCGCATAATATTCACGCACAATACGTTAAAACCGCAAAACCGCCCGAAACCGCTCGAAACCGTTGAAAACCGCATGTTTGTTTTATTCTAAAAACCGCGACTTAAAATCAAACTCTTGGCCGAACCGCACTTAGCAATTCGGTTTGAAAATATTGAAAAAACCGCCCAAACCGCACCGTGATCACCCCTAATCTTCGTGTTGAGAATGGATGGTCTAGAACGCCTATGACAACGAATTAATTGATAAATACAAAAATCATACAACCGACCCTTCTCATGTATGGGATGCCATAAATTGTTTACCTGTTAGGATTATTGTGTCACCATATGTAATCGTAGCTAATTGCAATTATGAGATTGTAAGTTACATAGAGTTAGCTACTCTAGAAGGTTTTATTCTCTTGTATATAACCTCTAGCATTGTTCTTTGTATCATTTAGTAATAAAACATATAAGAAATACATTTTACATTCACCATGCTTAGCTTCTACTTTAACATGGTATCATGAGCCAAAATATTTCTTCTTGGTTTTGATCTCTTTTTCACACATCATTGCGTCATGGCTTCTCTCAATCCTCTAGCAGTGACTACACTCGCGATCAAACTTGAACGGAATAATTATGTATGTCCCAAGGGGTGAGTAGTAAGGTTTAGAAGGGAGGGTTGAATAAACCTTACCAAATTTTTGATTTAGTCCTTTTAAATATTTTTAGAGTTTACTAAAATCAGCTAAGTCCTTGAGGGACAGCTAGGTTGGCTTACATCAGCAAAGTTACCCACTCAACAGAATCGATCGAGCTATTGATAGTATAACTTAGTGGGTTCAGCTAACACTTAGATTCTGATTGATTTTGGTTTTTCTTCAAATGGAAGACTTATCACCCTTGATGTTTTAAACTTGTTTTCAACACTTGATTTTAGCAAGGTTGTTATCAGTTGAGTTTAGAAATTTTAACTTAGCAGCAGATATCAATAATATGCAAGAAAGTAAAATGTTGTAAGTAAAATGACACAAGAAAATTATATAGTGGTTCGAGGATGAGGTAATTCCTATAATCCACTCTTCTCCAACTCCCGGAGGAATCCACTAAGTAACAGACGGTTACAAGCGATTGTCGATCCCGTCGGCCTTGATCTCACAACCGGTACCGCTCATTTGACTCAGCTTCTTCACAAAACGGCTGTCTTGCTACTTCAGCTCCCTCGAACTCTTGGAATTAATCACACAGCCTTCCAACGAGCTCAAAACTTCTGGTTCGACCTTGAACCTTACTACAACTCCTTCAACCTTGGAGAGTAGACCACTTTAGTTCTTCAAACTGTTTTCTCTTCAACTTGATGAAGTATTCTTTCCTTCACTGAATGTGTTGGATTGAGTTCCTTTTATTTTAGGCTTGAGGAATATCTATGAAAGCTTCAAAGTATTTTTGCAGGTTTTCTTCCTTGATTGCTTGATTATTCTCTCAGAATTTGTTACCTTCTCTCACTTGCTTCCTCAGCCTTTTATAGTGAAGATTCAAAAATATATCTATTGAAGAGATAGACATATAATTCAAATCCCACTCGTAGGTTGTTGGCATGTCTTGTCCTTGCAGCATTAATGAGGATCGTACCATGTTTTTAATGCTCTGCATCCTTTCATTGGTCTCTGCAGGTTTTCAGGTACATCCTATTAGTTCCTTGCTTTTTGCACTCTTTCAGCAAAACAACTTTATTGTTGGCAGCCTAACACATGCCTATTTCCAGCAAAGTCTTGACTTGTGTTGACAAGTGATCTCTATCGCTTTCTTGAAGTCTTGTCTTTGCAAACCCCTTTAACATTCGATTCCAATCATTTTGGAATGACTTAGCTGTCAGTCAGCTGACTGAGACAGTTTTTCTGTCACTTGACTGATTCTCCACTTGGCTTCACACAGCTGAGTCTTCCCTTCAGTCTTTAGTCGACTCTTGTATTTCTTCAAATTAGCTGACTTCACTCAGCTCATGCAACCCTATCTATTACAAGTTGAATTATAAGGAAAATGGGGTGCCAACTTCCTATTCTAAGTTTTACATGTTATCATCAAAATCTAATCATAATTTGTCCTAACAATTTTTCCCTTTTTGATGATGCCAAAACTTAAATAATTACAGCAAAAATAAGTAGCACAGTAACAAAGAAAGTATGTGTTGAATATGTTAATTTTATGGATCATATCATTCTTGTACTTTACAAATGCACTTTACAAAATTATTTACATAGTATACTCTATACACTGTATCTGAGCTATACTATCTATTTCATTGTATCGGAGCTTCTTATAGTACTAAAGTACAACAATTATCAGTAGGATCAAATGATATTACAAGAAAAACTTACAAAACTTGTATTTACAATTAAGTAAATTACACTTGAAGGGGTTTCAACCGTCTTTAACACCTCGGTTGCTTCTTCTTCTCTCGTATTCTTGACTCTTTCCTTCTCTTCTTCTCATAAGCTCTTTTTGCGCGGGTCTTCCCTTGCTGCCTTTCTTCCCATTCTATATTCACTCTTGTTTTCTTCTTGCCTCCTCATTCTTGCGCCCACTTCAAGGTTAGCAAGAGCATCGAAACTCAGCCCGAATTGATCCCTTTTTTATGCGGATCAATGAATCTTGTATCTTTAGGTCTTGGGTCGTGGTGGAGTGCCTCGCCTTTTCCACCACCTCCAAACCTTCCCCTCCATCTGTATGACTCAGCTCCTCCTCTAGAAGTGTATTGTATGGGTGTCTTTCCAGTCGAGTGACTACTAGAACTCTGCTACTTCTCAGCTGATCTGCATAACTCGAGTCCTTTTTCCCAGTACAAGCCCCATGCCTGCGGTAGAGTCATGTTCTTGAAATAACCTTCAGCTTCTGGAGTTTGAAACTCCTCTAGTGATCTTGGTTCAGATCCAACATCGGGCATCGTGATTTCTCTAGGGGGTTTTATGGCTGGGGAATCTTTTAGTAATCTAGCTGGGGGGCCTTCGAACCTTGCTTTGATGTCTTTGATGCGATTGGAATGCTTCTCAGCTGCCTTATCAAACTCAGCTTCCATGGATTTTCTAGACTGCTTGACTGCCATTTCAGCTTTCTCTTCTACGATCAACTCCTTTGGTAGTTGCTGAGAATCGAGGCTGTCACTTCACCTTGCTGTGGGGTCATAGCACGCATTATTTTCAATGGAGGTTTCTTCAATGAACTACCTTCCCATTGCTTTCTTCCCATTTGCTTCCTTCCTTATCACTTATTTTCCCTTCCTTTAATTCATCTTCCCCCTTTTTGGCATCATCACCAAGAGGTAGATCCAAGTTAGGGAAAATATGATGTGAACCGCAGCAACACCATGCATACGACCCAACAACAATATGTTGTTAACCCAATATCTTCACTAGTTTGGTTAAAGATTGGTGGAAACCTCAACTCGTTGCTTAGAAAAGCAAGAACCTCGGTATGCGTAGACGCCACAAATGAATGTGTAAGTTCACTTGATAAGTCGATAATCGCAACAAGATGAACAATCTTGAAGCTCTTTGAAAAACCCAAAGGGTTGGAGAGAATAATCTCAATCAATAATCAATATCAAAGTTGTTATGAAAATAAACAAGTGTTTGCCTTATATAGGCGACTCAAAACAAACCCTAATCCAAAACAAAACCTAAACCAACTAGGAAACAACTTAAAAATCAAAAAGGAAACAAAAAACTGAACAAACTCAAAAACGCGGCAAACAAAGACGGCGGCCGTGCCGGAAGCGGGCCAGGCCGTGTTCATCACGTCTTCAACAAAACACGGCCGTGAAAATAGCACGTCCTGGCCGTGTGTTTCATGTAATTAGCACCTGACGTCTTCATGAAAGTTGTAGCCCTTTCTCTTAGCTTTCCATAGCATCTTGAATCAGCTCAATATCAATTTTGTAGAGAAGGTTATGGCCAAAATACTAAACCACGCCATCTTGAAAACTCTGTTGACGTGCTTGGACGTTTTTGAACACAATCTCTTGTTCTTCGATCGTCAATGCTTACTTTCGATCCATGATTAACTAACATGACTCTAGACTCAATATACTTGTCTCTAACATCAACTTGGCCACTCAAATGACTCAAAACAATGGAAATTAACACCTAATCTATGATAAACAAATACAAGAACTCAATTACATAGTCTTCAAGAGCTCGAGATAGCTTGCATTTGGTGTTGCCCGGATCCTTCGTGATTTGGATTCTCATCATTCCCCTCCTCTTGAAAGGATTCATCCTCGAATCCAAACGTTGGACCTTAAAGGTTGAACGATCATGTCAATCCACCCGATCAAATGTTAAACATCATGCACATTCATCCATTTTTCCATAATCCTGTAACCAAGAAATGATAATACTAGGCAAAACAAAGATAAAATCGTTAGAACATGAAAATTTATTCCTAGTATCTCTCTTCTCTTTAGCTATGAATATAGATATTCCTCGAATTTTACCTCAATGGCCATTACCCCCATGTTTTCGCCCACTCAAAATTATCAATCACCTTGTTCTCGCCATCACTCGAATCTCACTTCTACCCTTGGCCGGACTCTCAATTGTTTTCTCACTCATCTCTCATTTTTCTCGAGTTTTTGGTTCTTTCTCTTGCTCACTTGCCGAATTTTCTATCTCATCTGCCCCATTAACTTCAATTTCTAATGAATCATCAAATTCAATTGTTGGATCGATACCCAACATATCATCAAAATCAAATGATAACATCCCCTTTCACCGGATATAGTACTTCAGAACATCCTCCAACTCCGGCTTTACAATATCTATCTCGGCTTGACAATTTGTAATCTTGATTCGACAACTTCGAACTTCCTCCAACTCCGGCTTTACAATATATATCTCCGGCTTGACAATTTCTAATCTCAAATCGACAACTTCGGAACTTCCTAAAACTACGGCTTGATTACTTCTCCGAGGGTTCTCCGTGGTTTTAAAAATCGACGCAAAAACACGAATCATTGACAACAAAATCCCAAGCGTTGGTACTAATATTGGAGGTTTTTCGTTGACACCCCCTCTCTTGAGCGGTTGCTCAACTTTTGTACCCTTCCAACCAACACGAGTCCTCCTTCTATCACACGGTTTTCCACAAACATTAATCATCACCGTTGCAAAACTCTTTCCAATTCTTCTATATAATCTTTGTTGCTCACAATTAGTGGATGTTGCGTTTCCCACGACATGATGTATAAACAAGTGCAATAATACCAACAACAATCCTAAAAACCCAATCTCACGCTCCGAACAAATCACGAAATCAACTCCTTCACTTTTTTTTTTTTGTAAGCCTTGAAGAACTAGGGTTTATAGATAACAAAGAAAATCTGGAAAATAAAAAGAATTAAAGAACAAGGATAGACTTAACCTTGCTATATGGCTCTGATTACCAACTGATGTGAACCGCAGCAACACCGTGCATACGACCCAACAACAACATGTTGTTAACCCAAGATCTTCACTAGTTTGGTTAAAGATTGGTGGAACCCTCAACCCATTGCTTAGAAAAGCAAGAACCTCGGTATGCGTAGACGCCACAAACGAATGTGTAAGTTTGCTTGATAAGTCGTGTCGTAACAAGATGAACAATCTTGAAGCTCTTTGAAAAACCCAAAGGGTTGGAGAGAATAATCTCAATCAATAATCAATATCAAAGTTGTTATGAAAATAAACAAGTGTTTGCCTTATATAGGCGACTCAAAACAAACCCTAATCCAAAACAAACCCTAAACCAACTAGGAAACAACTTAAAAAATCAAAAAGGAAACGAAAAACTGAACAAACTCAAAAACGTGGCAAACAAAGACGCCGCGGCGTGGTTACGCATGCCGTGTTCGTCACGTCTTCGGCCGAATATGGCCGCGCAAATAAGCACACCGGCCATGTTCTTCACGTAATTAGCCCTTGATGTCTTTATGAAAGTTGTATCGCTTTTTCTTAGCTTTCCATAGCATCTTGAATCAGCTCAATATCAATTTTGTAGAGAAAGTTATGGCCAAAATACTAAACCTTGCCAGTGCTGAAAACTGTTGACATGCTTGGACGTTTTTGAACACAATCTCTTGTTCTTCGATCGTCAATGCTTCCTTTCCACCCATGATTAACTAACATGACTCTAGACTCAATATACTTGGCCTCTAACATCAACTTGGCCACTAAAATTACTCAAAACAATGGAAATTAACACCTAATCTATGATAAACAAATACAAGAACTCAAAAACTCAATTACATCGTCTTCAAGAACTCAAGATTGCTTGCATTTGGTGTTGTCCGGATCCTTCGTGATCGGACTCTCATCATTCCCCTCCTCTTGAAAGGGATTTGTCCTTGAATCCAAACGTTGGACCCCAAAGGTTGAACAATCATGTCAATCCACCCGGATCTAATGTTAAACGGCATGCACATTCATCCGTTTTTCCATAATCATGTAACCAAGAAATAATAATACTAGGCAAAACAAAGATAAAAGTGTTAGAACATGAAAACTTATTCCTAGTATCACTCTTCTCTTTTGCCATGAATATAGATTTTCCTCGAATTTTACCTCAATGGCCATTACCCCACTCAAAATTAAAAATCGACGCAACACGCGAATCATTGACAACAAAATCCCAAACATTGGTACTAATATTGGAGGTTTTCTTTGTGACACCCCTTCTCTTGAGCGGTTGCTCAACTTTTGTACCCTTCCAACCAACATGAGTCCTCCTTTTACCCGGCTATAATTCCGTCTCCTCAATGTACTCATTAAATTTATCATCTAACTCAACCGGATCTACACGCCTTTATCTTCGCACCATGGTCTCCTGTTTTTGGGTACTACTATCTTTACCCGGCTCCCCATATATCTCTAACATCATCTTCTTCACAAGACCCTCAATTACCTCCACGTGTAATTTGTTGGTCAGATCCAACGGTTGTCTCTTTTCTTCAGACATGATATATAACAAGTGCAATAATACCAACAACAATCCCAAAAAAAAAATCTCACGCTCCCAAAAATCACGAAATAAACTTCCTAGTATTTTTTTAATATCGATTTTTCTTTTTTTTTTTAAACCCTTGAAGAACTAGGGTTTATAAGAAAATCTGGAAAATAACAAAGATAAAAGAAAACAATGATAGATTTAACCTCGCTTAGATAGCTCGATTACTAGGCGATGTGAACCGCAGCAACACCGTGCATACGACCCAACAACAATATGTTGTTAACCCAAGATCTTCACTAGTTTGGTTAAAGATTGGTGGGAACCTCAACCCGCTGCTTAGAAAAGCAAGAACCTCGGAATGCGTAGATGCCACAAACGAATGTGTAAGTTTGCTTGATAAGTCGGTAATCGCAACAAGATGAACAATCTTGAAGCTCTTTGAAAAACCCAAAGAGTTGGAGAGAATAATCTCAATCAATAATCAATATCAAAGTTGTTATGAAAATAAACAAGTGTTTGCCTTATATAGGCGACTCAAAATAAACCCTAATCCAAAAGAAACCCTAAACCAACTAGGAAACAACTTAAAAATCAAAAAGTAAATGAAAAACTGAACAAACTCAAAAACGCGGCAAATAGCACGGCCGTGCTTGAAGCTCGGCCAGGCCGTGTTCGTCACGTCTTGGCGAACACGGCCGTGCAAATAAGCACGGCCGGAGGTGTTCTTCACGTAATTATCCCCCGACGTCTTCATGAAAGTTGTAGCCCTTTCTCTAATCTTTCCACAGAATCTTGAATCGACCTTAATATCAATTGTGTAGAGAATGTTATGGCCAAAATACTAAACCCCGCTTTGGAAAACTTGTTGAGCGTGGTTGGACGTTTCAACGCACCTCTTGTTCTTCGATCGTCAATGCTTCCTTTTGACCCATGATTAACTAACATGACTCTAGACTCAATATACTTGGCCTCTAACATCAACTTGGCCACTCAAATGACTCAAAACAATGGAAATTAACACCTAATCTATGATAAACAAATACAAGAACTCAAGAACTCAATTACATAGTCTTCAAGAGCTCGAGATAGCTTGCATTTGGTGTTTCCGATCCTTCGTGGATGGATTCTCATCAAAATACCACTCGGAGGAGATCAATCTTGT
This sequence comes from Rehmannia glutinosa, assembly GCA_016081115.2. NCBI lineage: Eukaryota > Viridiplantae > Streptophyta > Magnoliopsida > Lamiales > Orobanchaceae > Rehmannia > Rehmannia glutinosa. Next base: position 423,845 of record JABTTQ020002732.1, on the reverse strand, counting down.
TGTTCATGGAATCATGCTTGTCGTGGGTCTTGGAGTATGCTTCTCGAATTCGAATCTCAAAGCCTTGGACTCACCGCCATCTGTTTCATCTCTGTCTGGAGCACCTTAATCATTGTTCAACTTTGGCCTCCATTCTTGCAATTTCGAATTTGTCTTGAGCCTTGAGCAACTCCATATAAGACCTTTATGATTCATCCATCCCGAATATGTGGTCCCATTGCTTTTGCTGGAACTCAAGATTATCCGAGCTCCGATCACCATTTTCGCGAATAATGATTTAAAGTAGGTGACCTACTCATGCCTTGACTTGTCCAACCCATTCTCGAATTCTCGATCTGATCCATCGAATGTCTCCGGTGATTGTAGCATCCCTATTGTCTAGCCTTTGGTTCAATCTTTGCAAAGCCATGCTCCATCTTTTCTAGACAATAAGGATGCTTTTCTAAGTTGGCCGTCTCTCGTGAACCGATCCCATGGCCATACAACATAGAAGTCAAAACCAATAGGAACCATAGCGATCTCGGTGAGTTCGATTTCTTCCGGAGAGACTTGGACATTGTATCCGCACGCCCGTTAAAGTGGTTGACTCGTCTTCCAAAGGAATTTGGGCTTCAAACGGAAAATATTCCGCAAATAGATCTTCAAGGAAGATAGGTATGTCCACATCTTTGGCTTGTGGAGCCTTCCCCTTTTCTTTCAATATGTTCTCACTCAATGAGCCTCACTTGTTTTAGCGTCATCGGCATCTTGGCGATTGTGTTAGCTTGGCCGAGCCGACTAATCCTCACTGTCTTAACAACTTCTTCGATATCGATTTGTGTCTTCCTGTTGAGTTGACTAGTCCTCGATTAACTTATCGGCTTTATCGGAGTGTGATAGTGCCATTGGAGGTGGCCCATCAACCAAGATAAACTTCATCGGAGCACCTTATCATTGACTTGGCCGTGTTTGCTGTGCATCCTCATCACCGTGTGTGCTTGTTAGATGTATCATTGGGACTGGACTCAACTTGATGATCAGATTCCGGAATCTAGTTGTTAGGAAATTTATTGAGTAGATTTTGATGATACCATGTAAAACTTAAACTAGGAAGTTGCCACCCCATTTTCCTTATAATTTGTATTGTAATAGATAGGGTGAGAAAAAGCTGAGTCAAGTCAGCTATGCCAAGGAATACAAGAAGTCAATCTGACTAGATTGATGACTCTTCGTGTGTCACCGAGTATGGCCAAGAAGGAAGTCAAGGACTCGATGAAGGAGTGTTAGGCGAGGAACAACTATGAGAAGTGTTAGTCAAGTCAACTCAAGAAGCCAAGTCTCGAAGTTGAAGTAACAAATGAGTTATCCAAAGATTGGAGCCGACTCAAGTCACCTAGGATAAAGACATCGATCTAGTCAAGACAATCGACTTAGATCCGTTGGTTAAAGTCAAGAATATTACTCAATATAGTAATATGTCAAAGTCTGTCGGTCTAAAGAGTTAGTCCCAGAATGTGCAAAAGGAATAAACCAATGGGAAACACTTTGTAAGTCCAAGCGGCTACGATAATCTAGAGGGGGTGAATAGATTATCTCCATCTTTTCGAATTCGCCCTCTTTTAACAATCGAATGCTCAAACAAAAATATAAAGGTGCGGAATGTAAGCAACACACGTCGATTTAAAGAGGTTCAACCCACCTAGGGCCTAATCCTCTACCACCCCAAAGTATATCCGGGATGGATTTGAAAAGAAAAAGAATTTTATTAATTACCAAAATTAATACAAATTCAACTTACAACACCTTGAAGAGCACCACACTCTTCTTCAACACCACCTTTGGAGATTACCACAATCTCCTTTGAAGATTACCACAATCTTCCTTCAACGGCACCTTGTGAAGATTACCACAATCTTCACCCTTGAAGAGCACCACACTCTTCAACACCTCAACAAGAAGATTACCACAATCTTCTCACACCTAACACCTAGTTCACCCAAGTGTGTTCTTACCACAAGAACACTCACAAGGATATCTTGTGTTTGAATGACGACCACAATTTCAAGATTACAACTCGATAATTGATAATACAATAGAGTGCAAGTGTAATCAAGAATAGCCTAGACCTCAAAGATGTGAAAGTGATAAGCTAGGCAATTTTACAACAAGAATAATGACAATGAAGGACCAAGTGTTTGCTTGAAGTGTATCTTGTTGTGTTGTATCTCAATTCTTGTAATGGTTGCTTCAAAACTTCCTCTATTTATAGGAGATGATTGATCAAGCATAGGCTCCTCTTGGGGATTGAAAATCTACTGAGAAAAATACAATTAAAATCAAGAATATAGCTGTTAGAAATCAATCCCACAATTTAAGGAAAGTTTGTCTGTCATCAAACGGTCGAAATTTTTGTCAAAACATAGAGCGACCGGTCGCATGCGAAAATAGACGTTGGAAAAAGTACACAAAAAATAACACAGGCGCGGCACGGCCGACGTCTACCTCGACCGGTCGACCATCACCCCAACCGGTCCCCTCATGGATTTTGCAAGGATAAAACGCGTTACGCTTTGAAACACACTTGCAGTACGGCCGACCATTGCGGCCGATCGGCCGGCCGACCGGGATCGGCCGACGCGACAGCATGACGGTCGACTGCTTGTTTTTCTTTCCGTCTCATTTTCTGTTTCTAAAAACATCTTCGGTATGGGTTGCCCTATAGGGCGGCCGGTCGACCACGAGGCAAAATGTTGTCCAATTTTTGTCGAAAATAAAACTCAAGAAATACTCCGAAAATATAGTAAAAATATTTTAAACCGATCGGAAGTATTAGGACAACTTTTAGAAACATCGTTTGAGAGTGAAAACCCAATAACGTAAAATCATTAAAAGCGTTGTCCAATTTAGACGAAAATAAACTTTGACAAAATACTCCTAAAATATTAAAATCATTTTAAATCATTTAGGAGTATTTGGACAACCTTTAAAAAACATTGTTTTGGTGATAAAATAAAATCATCAAAATTAAGATAAAAACATGTATCAAACAATCTCCCCTTTTTGATGATTACAAACCAAAACAATTTTTACACAAACTAAGAGAGCAATTTTAGAAATGATTTTCCTAGGTAAAAACATTTGGCCGTTTGGAAGCAACCAAAATTTCCAAAAATATTAAAGCAACCAAGTAGGGAGTAAATATTTTCAAAAATAAGCTCAAGCTCCCCCTATCCACAAGCACATCAAGAATAATGTAAGAGCAATAATCCATAAGCTAAAAGCTTTAGCTTTTACAATTTGTTCAAGAGCTTATAAGCTCCCCCTGTCACAAAACAACTTTAAACAATAATATAAGTCCATCAAGCAACAATTGGACTAAGAATAAATCACAACTTATGGCTTTTATGAGCCATAGCTTATAGCTTTTATGACAAGCTTTTATTAGCTTCTTTGAGCTAATGAGCCAATATCCTGTTTCTCCCCCTTTGGAATCATCAAAAAGAATGTTAGGATGATAGAAACATCATAGAAGTATATCAAAGTGCGCCAAAGAAATGGTTTATCAACCTTTGAGCAATTTAGGCTTAAAAACCAAGGAAAATGGGAGAAATGTATCATGAAAAGTTCATACGCTCGTTTTATTTCCCAAAACATGATCTCAATGAGTATAGAAGACTTTTGGAAGCGAGAGAATCATGTAGAAGTTGAAATTTTCATAGCGACATTTTAACAAACACCTTGTGTGTGTGAAAAATAGAAGAGGTTGTATATAACCTTTGTAAATGGTTCAAGCCAAAAAAATTTTCATATCATCAATCAACCTCATTTCAAAGCTCAATCATATGCACCATATGCAATAAATTGTTCATCAAATAAGAAGCTCAAAGTAGATTCTCAAGGTTCAACCCAATTGAGATAAGCTAAGAATGATCAAGGCATTACAAATGCCAAAAATTAGAGCAACCATCAAGTAATAAGTCATGCTTTCAACAATACATGTATCAAATGTCTCAACATATTCAACTAAGCATAACAGAGCAATAAAAGAAGCACTTTTACCATCAAGTACTTCATACCAATTATCAAACAATGCTTTAGAGTATTTTTACCATCAAATACTCCATCAAAACTCATGATCATCCACAAGTCATTATCAACTTGCAATATTAACCCTTTTAAGAAAAACAAGCAAATATCATTAGTACAAATGAGTTTTACAAAAATTCATCAAAATACAAAACATCATTAATGAAAATGCTAGAAAGTAAAGGGGTGGGGTAACATCATTCCTCATCCGAGGAGAAGCAAGATCCGGAATAAAGTCCTTGATGAATTTCTTTAACTTGCCGATAGACTTTTGCATTTTAGAGGTCTTTTGCTCCAAAGCCTCATACCTTGTCTCATGAAAAGCCCTCATCTCATCAAATTCGGCTTGAGTATACCTCTGGCGGTTGAGCACCGTATTACCCTCCGGATTGCTCGGTTCGCCTTCTTCCACCAATCTTGCGGCCCGGCGTCATCAAAGATGTCATTAGGATCGGAGACTCTTGACCTCTTCCTCTCGCCATTTTGGTTGGTCGGATGTCCATATTCTTGCGCATCGTGACTATTTGGGAGATATTATCAATGTCGAAGTCATTTTGAAAAACTTCCGAGTTAAACACCGGCGAAGGAAGTCCCGATTGAATAAGAAGTTTACAAATCCAATTTCCCATAACCAACTTCTTATTACCTTGAGTAATGGACTCGATTAGACATTGAATAAGTATGGCGCCAAAGTTAAGTGGTTCCCTCCTAGCAATCTTATAAGTCAAAAATAATCCATATTGCTAGGCATCTTTCCCGACTTACCACAAATGCAATATGCGACAATGACCGATAAAATACGATGCTCAAGTGTCATTGCCAACAAAGAATACTTTGGCCATACTCCCAAATACGTCTTAACTTCTTTCATTGACACCCCAACATTTCATCATTCCAAGTCCCACACGAGAAATAATCCCAACCACCTTCTCTAACATGTAAAAGCCGCAAATATCATTGGGAGTCCATCTAAAATGACGACCCTTTATAAGTGAATTAACGGCAATCGGCTTTCTATCATTATCATATTGCACCCACATATTAGCATAAAAATGTTGGATAATATCATCATCATACAACACATAAGCATGCTCCCATAAATACATCCAACCTTGCTCCTCAAAAAATCCTCTAATCGTAGGATACTATTCGCAAAAGAACTAAAACGACACATTTTAGTCCTCGCAATAGATTTACCTTTCATCCCCGTATCCTCATAGTACCATTCCGCATACTTATTGATGAAATTAATAGCATTGCGGGAATTAGGAGCTTGAGTAACAAAAGATTTTTACCTTTCGCCCAACGGCAATTTTCGAGCGAAATTGTTCCGCGGAGCTCGGTGATTTGGGCCCGAGAGAGAATGGGATTTTGAACATCATCACCTTCTTGAGCCACATTTCTTTGAGCGGCTCGAATATCCCTTTGTTCGGGCTTCTTCTTGCCGATTTCTTGACGAACCCTCTCCGTCCCTTCTACGCTTGGAGATGGGATTTCGACCGTGGAATTCTTTGGAGGTGCCATATGTGTAAGATTCTTGCAAAAAGAAGTGAATTAGCAAGAAAAATTTCAAGGATTGATGAAGAATTGAAGATTTTGAAGAAAGAGGGGAAAAATGCTACGAACAAGGGTTTGGGGATATTTTTTGAGTCTGTTTCCCGTAATCAAGACAGAGTGTTTTAAAGTGCAAAAATTAACCTGGGCGACCGGCCGAGGTGGGGTGCGACCGCCGAGTGCGCAGGCGGCCGTCGCCCGCCTGCTATGACCGTCCCAGGTGATTTTTCTTTCACCTGAGTTTTCCAAAATTCGATTTTACACCCCAAAAGTTTTAAAACTTTGCAAAAATATAATTTTGGACTATATCCATAAATATGGGTTTTGGGAAAACATATAAATGATAAAATCGAGATTAAACACGTAGTGCCTTTTAAAAGAAAATATTTGCAAGTTCAATTTGGGGCACTTAAGGGGTCAAAATGAAATATCTTGAAAGATATGTGCATAATATCGAGTTTAAAGAAAAATACGAGTAGACATACCTCGATGGTTTAAGAAACTTGATGACGTAATAGCCAATGAGTATGAAGTATGTATCCTACACAATTCTTAGGCAACATATGCATAGAAAATTCAAGTGTAGGCAAAAATATGAGATAACAAAAAGAGCTTATGCTATAAGATTTCATAAGAGATAATAAGCCACATAAGTCTAATGAAAAGCTCAAGAGTTTTTAGAAAAACATGCAAGGTCTCTTTTAAAAATATTGAAACTCATAGATATATAAGAGACCTATTTTAAAAAAAATAAATACTTGAAAAATCATTTTGCAATTAAGACACAATAAAAAACATGCATATAAAAATGGGGAGATACGGTTTACCAATTTCGCCGTTTCCATGGGTTGTGTCTTTCCCATTGTTGATGATGATATCTTCCCATTTGGAAGTCACTTTGTTGATGATGACTTCCTTGATTACTCCATTTCCAAGGTTTGTTACCTTCCCATGGTTGATGGTTTCTTCTTCTTTGAAAATCATCTTGTTGATGATGTCTTTGCCATTTCCAAGAATTGTGTTCTTCCCATTTTTGATTATACGTTCTTCTTGGAAATTGGCTTTGTTGAGAGTAGTTCCTTCTTTGATCAAATGAAACGTTCATTTGATGTTTTCTTGGTGGCATGAATTTTCTCCGATTTTTGCTTTGCCGGGTACCTAATAGCACATTGTTTTGTGGTACCCTCATGTGTTTGGGTCCTTTAAGATTAGCTTTGAGACTTTTAGGTCTCCAACAATATTTAGAGCTATTTCTAGCCCGACAAGAATTAGCCATATGACCCTTTTTGCCACAATAAAAACAAGTAGTAATTCTAGGAGCATAATGACCAATATGCATAGTGACTTGATCCTTTTTCATATGATTAACAACTTTAGCTTATGATCAAGTCCTTTATCACAATTATGAATATCAACAATATTGGACATTTTATTGGTACTCAAGTTGGATTTTAATAAATCCTTTTTCATGCAATCAATATTCTCAACAAGAGTACTATTTTCTTTTTCAAGGTTTCTAACCTTGTCAAGTGTGGTGGTGTGAGCACATGATAGTGATTCATAAGAAGTAAATAAACTATCCTTATCATTTTTCAAAACAATGAATTCCTTTTTCAAATTTTTGTATTTAACAAGTAAGTCTTGGAATTCATCTTGTAGCTCATTATAATCATTTTGCAAGTCACTATATTCATTTTGCAATTCATTGTCATAAGAAGTAGAGGGTTTAGAACTTACCTTGTTTTCTTCTTCGATGCCCATAAGACATTTTTCGGCTTCATCATCGGAATTTGTAAGAGGCTCATCCCATATTGTTGGATTTGATGTTGTATCCATTTGAGAAGTAGATGCTTTTGAGTTGCTCCTTTTATTTGTATATACTTCATAGATGGCTTCTAGTTTTTGCCATACTTCATGTGCCGATCGAATACCTACAACATGATCAAATTCCAAGGTGGTAAGTGAACAATGTAAAATATTAAGAGCTTTACCATTTAAGGAGATGATTCTCTTATCTTCATCATTGAGCTCTTTGAAGCCTTTAGAGGTGTGTGGTGTATTCTTTGTCGGAATGGATTCTCCATTGATGACGGTGTTCCAAATATCGAACCCGCAACTTTGTAAGTAGCATTCCATTCTTTCTTTCCAAAATATAAAATTTTTGGAATTAAACCGAGGTGGCTTGGTGGTGGAGGTGCCGAAATTTGAGCTTCGTTCGTAGCCGTTGATCGTTTCTCTTCACTCGCGATGTGAAACGAGCTTGCCAAAGAGTTTGGCTTTGATACCACTTGTAAGTCCAAACGGCTACGATAATCTAGAGGGGGTGAATAGATTATCTCCATCTTTTCGAATCGCCCTCTTTTAACAATCGAATGCTCAAACAAAAATATAAAGGTGCGGAATGTAAGCAACACACGTCGATTTAAAGAGGTTCAACCCACCTAGGGCCTAATCCTCTACCACCCCAAGATATCCGGGATGGATTTCGAAAGAAAAAGAATTTTATTAATTACCAAAATTAATACAAATTCAACTTACAACACCTTGAAGAGCACCACACTCTTCTTCAACACCACCTTTGGAGATTACCACAATCTCCCTTTGAAGATTACCACAATCTTCCTTCAACGGCACCTTGTGAAGATTACCACAATCTTCACCCTTGAAGAGCACCACACTCTTCAACACCTCAACAAGAAGATTACCACAATCTTCTCACACCTAACACCTAGTTCACCCAAGTGTGTTCTTACCACAAGAACACTCACAAGGATATCTTGTGTTTGAATGACGACCACAATTTCAAGATTACAACTCGATAATTGATAATACAATAGAGTGCAAGTGTAATCAAGAATAGCCTAGACCTCAAAGATGTGAAAGTGATAAGCTAGGCAATTTTACAACAAGAATAATGACAATGAAGGACCAAGTGTTTGCTTGAAGTGTATCTTGTTGTGTTGTATCTCAATTGTTGTTATGGTTGCTTCAAAACTTCCTCTATTTATAGGAGATGATTGATCAAGCATAGGCTCCTCTTGGGGATTGAAAATCTACAGAAAAATACAATTAAAATCAAGAATATAGCTGTTAGAAATCAATCCCACAATTTAAGGAAAGTTTGTCTGCTGTCAAACGGTCAGAAATTTGCTGTCAAAACATAGGGCGACCGGTCGCACAGAAATAGACGTTGGAAAAAGTACACAGCAAAATAACACAGGGCGACCGGTCGACGTCTACCTCGACCGGTCGACCATCACCCCAACCGGTCCCCCTCATGGATTTTGCAAGGATTAAACGTTCTGTTTCGAAACACACTTGCAGGTACCGGTCGGCCGACACGGCCGGTCGACTGCTTGTTTTTCTTTCCGTCATTTTCTGTTTCTAAAACATCTTCGTGTATGGGTTGCCCTATAGAGGCGGCCGGTCGACCACGAGACAAATGTTGTCCAATTTTTGTCGAAAATAAAACTCAAGAAATACTCCTAAAATATAGTAAAAATATTTTAAACCGATCGGAAGTATTAGGACAACTTTTAGAAACATCGTTTGAGAGTGAAAACCCAATAACGTAAAATCATTAAAAGCGTTGTCCAATTTAGACGAAAATAAACTTTGACAAAATACTCCTAAAATATTAAAATCATTTTAAATCATTTAGGAGTATTTGGACAACCTTTAAAAAACATTGTTTTGGTGATAAAATAAAATCATCAAAATTAAGATAAAAACATGTATCAAACAAACACTACATCTTGTGGCGAGGCACCAATGCCGAAGACATTTAATACGAGAAAATGTCAACATCAAGATCGCAACAAGATAAGCCAATGAACAAAAGTGACATTTGAAATTACCTTTATAACCTCGAACCACGATCAAGCAAGCGTTATTCAAGCATTTAACTTGCAATATTCTCAAGAACATTCAAGCAAATCCTCAAGCCTCGAAACTCGAAGGAAATCGATCCAACACAAGTCAGAACGAAAGACAACTTCAAATCATTGAAGAGGAAACTTTTGAAGAATCAAAAGGGGTCTACTTTCCAAGTCAGGATTGTAGGAAGGTTCAAGGTCGAACCAGTATCATGTTTGTTGGAGGGCTTCGTGATCAAATCCAAGAACTTGAGAATTGAGCTGAAGTAGCAAGGCAGCTGCCCTGTGAAGAAGCTGAGTCGCAAGAGAAGTCAGCTGTGTGATCAAGGTTGTCTCCAGACTGTTCACCACTTTGTAAACTGATATGTTACTTAGTGGATTCCTCCAGGAGTTGGAGAAGAGAGGATTAGAAGAATTACCCCATCTTCGAACTTCTATAAAATATTTGTGTCATTTATTTTCAGCACATTTATCTTCCTGCATATTTATATTATATCTGCTGTTAGAATCATATTTGTTATCCAACTGATTAATAACCAAGTGCTAAAAATCAAGTGTTTAAAACAAGCTAAAATCTATTCAAAGGGTGTTAAGTCTTCCGCTGATAAAACCAAACCAACCAAGTTAAGTTTAGGTTAAACAACCGAGTTATTCTATCATCAGCTCTATCGAGTCTGTTGAGTGGCTAACTTAGTTGAATAACCAACTTAGCTGTCCCTCAAGGACATAGCTGTTTGAGTCAACTCGTTGTAATTTTAAAATGACTAAAATCAAAAATTTGGTAAGGTTTATTCAAACCCCCTCCCAAAAAAAAACCTTACTCACACCCCTTGGACCTACAAGTGGTATCGTGAGCGGTTGGTTCATTGAGCCTTCCGCACTAGTTACTTGAACTAGATCTCTATCTTTTCAAAAAGGTTTCAAACATTTGTATTTTCAAAATCTTTCATTTTAAGCAAAGTTATTATCATGGAAGCAAATCGACACGCATTCCTATGTTCACTTTGTTGAAGAATTTGATGATTGGAAAATTCGTATCCAGTGCTCATCTATCTCGCATTACATGATGAAATGTGGCTTGTGATAGAGGATGGGCCACGTGCATATACTAAAAGTAAACACGGTTGTAAGAAGAGCAGCTGCAATGAAGGAGAAGAAGTCTGCTGAAGCAAGACCAGACCATTGTTGAAAAACCAAGGATCGAGTGGACAAATGAAGATAGGAAGAGATACAACTTGGACAATGTAACCAAGGACATACTCTACAAGACATTGGACAAAGCCATGTTCAATAAAGTCAAATCTTGCAAATCTGGAATAAACTAACTTTAACTTGTGAAGGATCGAAACAAATTAAAGAAAATAAACTGTCTGTTGTTGTTCAAAAGTTTGAAAATTTTAAAATGCTTGTAGGTGAAACCATGGATCACCGGATGCCGTTCACTGAAATCACAAACGAGCTTTCACTCTTGGTAAGGAATATACACAAAAGGAAATGTGTATGAAGATCTTAAGAAGCCTCCCACCGAATGGGAAATGAAGACTTTGCCCCGAGACATTCAATGGACCTCTCAAGAACATCTAAACATGAGCTATTCTCAAACCTCAAAGCCTATGAGTTTGAGCTAAATAACCAACTTAGCTGTCCCTCAAGGACACAACTATTTAGTCAACTCTGTTGTAATTTTAAAAGGACTAAAATCGAAAATTTGGTAAGGTTTATTCAACCCCCTTCTAAACCTTACTCACACCCTTGGGACCTACACCAAGATATCAATATTTTCTTGGGAATCATGAAGTGCGCCGATCTCTTTTTCTTCTTGAAGAACCTCCACTAGAGGAGCAGCTTTTCCTCAACAACTTTCTTACCTAGGAAGTCTCAACCTCCTCTAGGCCTTCATTACCCGCCAGCCTCAATGGCGATGGGCTTTGTACATCCCTCGTGTGCGCCTCAACCGCAGAGGGTCTCTACACTTGTCCCTTCAGCAGATGGAGCTGCTTGGGGTCTTCAATGGCATCTGTCGGAGTCTCAACTTTCTCCCTTCGCCTCCAAACGCCATTTATGGTTGGTCTCCCACAACATCCTCTAACCTAGTTGGTGGCTTGAGTTTCCCCCTCAATCGGGCGCACCAACCGAATCTTGACTAGTGGGGTTACTCAAAACCTAAGGCCCAATCGTTATTCCATTGAGTGTTCAGCCGCCAGGCGTGTCTCAACACCTTCTATAGGAATTGGCTTGGGTAAGGTGCACGCTTCATATCCGTCCTTAGCTTCATTATCGTTTTTCCCGAACTATTTTCCCTCGAGTGCACGAGGAGATGTGGTTTCTTGGATATTCTTCACTATCTCCATTATGTCGACTAGGGGTAATCAAAGATGAAGATTCCCAGGTCCCCTACTCATTTGTTGCTTGTGCATCTCTTTTGATTCTCTCGATAGCTTGTCGAAACTCAACTTTCTCAGCAGCAATAAAGGGTCGATCTCCTCAATATTGTTGTCACCGCCGCCGCTGCATCCATGGAAAACTTAGGTACATCCGTGAATACACATGAATGGGGCTTCTTAGATTCTTCAATGGCTTTGGCCTTCTCCGTGGATTTTTATTTCTTTTCATCCCTCGCTTTTAGAAAGGATTGCAATGCGTAAATCGGGATCGAGGGCGAGCTACCGATATGTTACCCAGGAAGCTTAAGAGCTCTTCTTCTTCTTCAATCAACTCAGGGCTCTGGAATTGATGTCTTGAGTAACTCAACTTCCAATTTCTCCATACCCTTAGTCTCTCCTGGATATCAGGGTAGACATGAGACAACATTACTACATCATTATCCTCCTCTTCCTGAATAGGTGCAAGTGGAGCAAGTTCTTCCTAAGGTGTCTTGGCATCGATCATGGGGACCGAACAACTATCTCTTCAGATTTGGTTAGTTGTCACTCCATGTTCTTGATTGTATCTCGAACAACTATCTCTTGTGCGTCTGGTGATTCATATTAGTAGTCATCTCAACCTCTCGTGGTGATCACTTCACCACCTCCAACTTCTTGAGGTCGCTGCCTCTTGAGCTTGATAGTCTTCTTCACGGCCGAGTGCTAGACTCTCGAACTTCTTGAATAGCCTTATTCTTTTGGTTTTAACAAGAGTAATTTCTTCCTTCTCAGCTTCCTTGATGGTTTCTGGCTCCATCATCTTTGTCTTCATGGCTGCAGCTGGCTTGCGAGGCACAACTAAGTGCTTTTTCTTCACAACCGGAGAAGGTGCAGTTGTATCCTTCTCGGTCTCGGCTGGCAAGGTGTGCAACATCCGACATGGCTATAGGGGCAGGTGCACGGTTGACTTGGTCGCTTGGGCAGGTGTGCATGCTCGGACTTGATATAGGGGCATGTGCGTTTTTAGCTACATCGCCTCTCTTCTTCTCGAGTCGGCTTTGGAGAAGGAGCTAGAGCGGTTGCAGTGTGTCCTCGGGGACAAGATCAACTCGATTCACCTTCGCTGGTGTCAGCTCTTCATGCATGTGCTTGCCTCTAAAAACCAGATAGATTTGTTTTGAACATCTTCTTGTTGACATGGAAAGGCTTTCCATTCCTAAGAGCAATCCCCTTCATCTCCATGAGATGGCCAATGACCAGGCCATATCCCAAATGAGCTTACGAATATACCATCATCAATAATGGTCTTGTTAAAAACATTCAGGGAGATTTGGTGAAAACGAACTCAGCCCAGTTGACGTTGTTTTCCTCCATGATTGCAGCCATCACAATTAGCTTTGTCCAAGACAAATGATTGAAACTACCGAATTTCATGTCCACGCATTTGGACACGATGTCCATCAACTTATGATAGTCTTCTTTTATCAATGACTTCTTGATTGTGTAAACAGCCTTAGCAACTACGACTGCTTGGCAATCTCCTTCCATGCCGCAGCCAGGTTTACATCTTTCTCAGCTATCTCCTTGACCCTTGAAGGCGGAGATGACAATGCTCGCCTAAGTCCGTCATCGATTATTTTGATGTCTTTGTTTTGTGGACTGATGATCTTATCTCCCCATCGTGAACCTCAACGTTCATGTAGAACATAGCAATCTCCTCGAGTATGTGTGCAAGAATTCCATCGTGAGAAATCCCTTTAGGCCGAGTTTCTCCAACTTTGCGGAATTTTTTGAACCAGGGCCTTATCGGCTCCTATTTCAAAGATCCCTTCGAAATTCACAACAGAGCCGAGTGAATTTTCTCGGACATTTTGATGAAATCATAGGTAGCAACCATTATCTTGAAAAATAACCGATGAAATATTCACGTAATGATGCTTGAATAAACTTAGGGTTTGTTGCTATGCAGAGAAAAACTTGAACTTTGCTCTCTGGAGAAGAGAGTGTTGTGAGGAGAGAGAAAAAAATGAGTTTTGGTTTTTATGGGACATGAAAGGATGGTTTTTGGAATTTGAAAAGCTTGATCAAAATCAACGGTCAGGATTAAACCTTTGAAACCACATTAATTTCTTCGCATTAAATGCAGTAGCATTTATATCTAATCATAGGCTAAATGTGTGCAGCTTTTGTTCTGGCACTATAATTACGCTAACGTAATGTCCACAAATATTCCCGCTCGCAGAAAACGACTGCATTTTGTCACTTAGCTCATAAATTACTCAGCTATCTTCCAAAAGTGACTTAATTTTGCTTCTCTGTTCACATATGATCACTCATCTGTCAGCTAACTCGATACAACTGGTTTCCCATCTTGGCTGTTTCACTTGGCTGGAAAATGAAATTTTGTTTATTTTTCATTTCTCTCTTCTTTTGACTTTGCTGATTGAGTCTTCTGAGTCTCCTAACTCAGCTCAATCAAACCTAGCTCATTCGTAAGCTCTTCAAATCTTGATTCACATAATGGTTTAGTGAATATGTCACTAGCCGCTTATCGCTGAGATGTACTCCAAAGTGATGTCTTTCTTTTCAACATGATCTCTTATGAAATGATGTCTGACATCAATGTGTTTAGTTCTTGAATGAAATACTGGATTCTGAGTAATTGCAATAGCACTTGTATTATCACACATAATTGGAATTTCTTTTTCTTCTATATCATAATCTCTCAGCTGTTGTCTCATCCATAGAACTTGGGCACAATAGCTGCCCGCAACTATGTACTCGCTTTAGTCAGGATGTAGCTATTGAATTTTATTTCTTGTTGAACTAAGAAACCAATATATTTCAAGCATTTGACAAGTACCAAGTACTTTTCCCATCCACTCTACATCCAACATAGTCTCGCCTAAGTAGCCTACCGTTTGAATCCTCCATCCTTTGATACTATAAGCCAACTTCTTGATGACATCCCTTCAAATACCTTAGATTCTCTTAGTCAGTCATGTGACTATCTTTTGGTGCAGATTGAAATCTATCACATACACCTACAGCAAAGGTGATGTCTGGCCTACTAGCTGTTAAATAGAGCAATGATCCAATGAGATCTCTATATCTAGTTTGATCAACAACTTTGCCATCTGCATCCATATCCATCTTAATTGAAGTGTTCATTGGAATCTTCACTGATGACTTCTCTTCCATACTTGAAGTCCTAGAAAGAAAGTCAGCTCTCTCATCATGCTCATTTCAAACTTCCCTTGCATGAGGTTTGAAAACTTGTCACACAGCTCTTTATTTGTGGATCCAAAGATGATATCATCAACATATATTTGAACAAGCGGTATACTCTCCCCATCTTGAATTCTGAAGAGTGTTCTGTCAACTTTGCCTTTGGTGAATCCATTGTCATTTAAAAACTAAGACAATGTGTCATACCATGCTCTTGGTGCTTGTTTCAATCCGTACAATGCTTTCTTGAGCTTGTAGACTTTATCTCCAAAAGTTTTTTGCTCAAAACTTGGAGGTTATTCAATATAGACTTCTTCTTCTAAAAGTCCATTTAAAAATTCACTTTTCACATCCATTTGATACACAGTGAAGTTCTTATGTGCAACATAACCAAGAAACATCCTTATTGCTTCCAATCTAGAAATAGGAGCAAAGGTTTCATCAAAATCTATTCCTTCCTCTTGGCAATACCCTTCGCTACCAATCTTGCTTTGTTTCTTACAACAGATCCTTCATCATTCATCTTGTTCCTGAATACCCACTTAGTACCAATAACATTTTGGTGAGTAGGCCTTTGAACCAATTCCCATACTTTGTTTCTTTCAAATTGATTCAGCTCTTCTTGCATAACTTGAATCTAATGTGTGTCATCCAATGCTTGAGACACATCTTTAGTCTCTATCCGGGAAATGAAACAAGTAAACATAGCTTCATGTTGAGCTCTCGATCTGTTTCTTAATCCATCTCCAACATTTCTAATGATCATCTCAGGTGGATTATCTCTCAGCCATCTCACATATGGTTGGAGTAAGTCTACTGGATTCAGCCGCATCACAGCTAAGTTGTCTTGAACAGCTTCTTCATCATCATTCAACTGTAGACCTTCCACTTGTCTTTAAGATTCAGCTATCTCATCTTCTTCAGGATTGAGTGCTCTCTAGGGCTGCAAATGAACCAAGTCGCCGCGAGCTATTCGGTCTCGATTCGAAAAATATTCGCCGAGATCGTTCATCGCGCTTAACAAGCCAAACTCGAGCCTAAAATTCGAGTTTGAACTTTTAAACAAGCCAAACTCAAGCTTACGGATATTTGGCTCCGAAGTTTGTGAACATGTTTGTTTACGTGCCACGATCCTATATTCGAACTTGGCTCACAAACATGTTCGTTTATAGGCTCGTGAACTTGAACTCGAACTCGCACTTTTCATCTTTAATGAACTCAAGTTTTCTTTCACAAGCTATTCGAGCATATAACGAGGCCGAGCTCGAGCTAAGCTCGTTAAAGCTTAAACGAGACTTTTGTGAATCGAGCTCGACCTAAGCTCATTGAAGCTTAAATGAGCCTTTTATGAGTCAAACTCGAGCTAAGCTCGTTTAATATATTAAACAACCTTTTTACGAGTCGAGCTCAAACTGTTCGTGAACTTAATAGTTTTCAAATGAGCCGAGCTCGAACTCAATTATGAAAGCTTGAATCGAACTTGAGCCGAACTTGAGCCGATCCAAAAACTAAACGAACCGAACTCGAGCACGTTCCTGTTCAGCTCAGTTTGGTTCGTTTGCAGCCCTAGTGCTCTCACATCTGCATCAACATATGGACTCTTCTGCATAGTTGGTTGATTTTGCTTCTTAGCTAACTCATCTATGTCTTCTCCATTACATTTGGTTCATCAAATACCACATGGATATACTCTTCTCGTGATCATAATTCTCTTGTTTAGCACTCTATAAGCTTTACTTTATGCTGAGTATCCCAAAAAGATACCTTCATCAGCTTTAGCATCAAAAGCTTTTAAGTTGTCCTTGCCCTTATTGTGGATGAAACACTTACATCCAAAGATCTTGAAAGATCCAACATTTGGTTTTCTCCCTGTCCAGATTTCATAGGGGGTTTTAGTAAATTGCATGTTGATCATGCATCTATTCTGAGTATATCAAGCAATATTGATGGCATCAGCCCAAAATCTCTTAGTCAATTCAGCTTCAACTAACATTGTACTTGCAGCTTCCTTGAGAGTTATATTCCTTCTTTCAGCTACTCCATTCTGTTGTGGAGTCCTTACAGCTGATAACTCATGAGCAATACCATTTTCAATACAATACAGAGTTATAATCCCATTGACAAACTCAGTTCTTCTGTCAGATCTTATCTTTATAATGATTTGCTCTTCTCATTTTAAACTCTTCTCATCACCGAGGCAATTTTTACAAGTTTCCTTCTTTTTATACATGAAGTAGTCCATGTATATCTTGAATAATCATCCACCACCACTAAGGTGTATTTCTTTCCAATGATGCTGGCTGGTTCAACAGGACCTAATAAGTCCATGTGCAACAGATGTAATATCCTTGTTGAAGAAGGACTTGGCTTGTCCTTGAAGGATGATTTGATTTGTTTTCCCATCTGGCATGCATCACAAATACTTTCTTTCTTGTATACTGAGTCAGGCAATCCATCCACAAGATGACTCCTTGCAAGCTTGTTGATTGTCTTGAAGTTCGGAGTGACTCTTCTTGTGCCATAGCCAACTTGATTCGGTTGTACTCTTTGTGTTAGGAATTTTATTGTTTAGATTTTGATGAATGCCATGTAAAACTTAGAATAGAAAGTTGGCACCCCAATTCTTGTCAAAATGCATTGTAACAATTAGAGCCGGCCAAGAGTTAAGTCGCCTACGCCCTAACATGCAAGAAGACAATCAAGATTGGAAGGAAGACTCTGCTGAGACAGTGAGTATGGAAAAGAAGAGTAGACGGGAACTCTATCAAGAAGCGGTGAGATGCGACTAAGTGGAGTATCGATCAAGTCAACTCGAGAAAAGCCAAGTCTCAAGTTGAAGTGACAAAGAGTCATTCAATGATTGGAAGTCGACTCTAAGTCACCTGGGGAAAGCAAGGAAACGCAAATCAAGTCGAGATAATCAGAAAAGATCCGTTGCACGAAATCAAGAGATTTACTTAAACAAGTAATATCTCCATACCACCTTTCTCGGAGTGCTCGGTCGACCCGTGCAAAAGGAATGAACCAATGGGAAGCACTACACCGTGTCGAACTCGAAAAGGTGAAAGAATAATTCATACGAGGAAATGGCAATTCCAAGGATCGCAACAAGACAAGCCAACGATCGCAAGTGACTTTCAAAAATAAGCCTATCTCTTCAACGGGCAAATTTTTGAAAGATCACTATAAAAAGGCCGAGGAATGACTACGAGAGAAGGTTACCCGAACCACGAACATTCAAGAAATCAATTAAAATTATAACCGTAAATACTCTCAAATCATTCAAGATTAATCCTCAAGCTACATTACGAAGTACATCAATCCAACACTAACCTTGTGAAGGAAAGAGAACTTCAATCGTTGAAGAGGAAACTTTTGAAGAAAAGGGGTCTACATTCCACGAAGGATTGTAGGAAGGTTCAAGGTCGAACCAAGTCTTAAGCTTTTGGAGGGCTTCGTGATCAAATCCAAAGAGCTTGAGCAAGTGAGTCAGTAGTAGCAAGGCAATTTTGCCCTGTGAAGAAGGCCGAGTCGCACGAGAAGCCACCGAGTGATCAAGGCGTCTCAGTCGAGTCCCAAAGGATCAAGTTAGTCTGTGTGATCAAGACTTGTATCCGGATGTTACCACTTTGTAAACGATCATTACCTAGTGGATTCCTCCAGAGTTGGAGAAGAGAGGAGTAGAAGAATTACCCCATCTTCGAACCTCTATAAAAATTTCATTGTGTCATTTACATTTCAAAGATTTTAATTCCTGCATTTTTAATCGCTTATATATCTTTGATAAATTTGCTATCCATTTGATAATACAAGTACTAAACCAAAGACTAAACTCTTACTTAATCAAACTTAAGGGTGTTAAGTCTTCCGCCGAAAAACAAAACCACAGTTGAGTTAATTTAGAGTCAACAACCGAGTTCTTCCATCAATAGCTCGATTGAGTCTCATTGAGAGACTAACTCTCTTGATTGACTAAATCGATTTGTCCATCAAGGACACAACTGTGAAGAATCAACTCGTATATTTAAAAGGACTAAATCGAAAATTTGGTAAGGTTTATTCAACCCCTTCTAAACCTTACACTTACACCCCTTGGGACCTACAAGTGGTATCGGAGCGGTTGGTTCATTGAACCCTCCGCATCGGTTACTTGAACTAGATCTCCAATCTTTTCAAAGTCTGCTTTAGTACTTAAACTCTCGAAACTCTTTTTATCATTAAAAGTTATTATCATGGAAGCAAATTTGACACGCATCCCTATGTTCACTATTGAAGAATTTGATGATTGGAAAATTCGTATGCGAGGCTCATCTATCAAAGATTACATGATGAGATGTGGATAGTGATAGAAGATGGGCCTCTCGCAAATCTTAAAGGTGAACACAATGCATTTAAGAGTTGCAAATGAAGGAGAAGAAGATGTTGCTCCCGCACTACCATGGTTGAAAACCAAGAACTGAGTGGACAAATGATGACAAAAAGATACAACCTGGACAATGTAGCCAAGGACATCCTTTACAAAACCTTGACAAAGCCATGTTCAATAAAGTCAAATCATGCAAAACGGCTAAAGAAATATGGGACAAGTGACATTGATTTGTGAAGGCTCAAAACAAATCAAAGAAAACAAATTATCGGTGGTACGTAAAATTTGAGAACTTCAAAAGGATCTCGGGAGAAAACCTGGATCAACTAGATGCTCGGTTCACGAAATCACAAATGAGTCATTCGCACTTGGAAAGGAATATACACGAGAAGAAATGTGTATGAAGATCCTAAAAAGTCTTCCAAATTAATGGGAAATGAAGGTCATGGCACTGAGACATTCCATGGACCTATCAAAGACATCCAACCATGAGTTATTCTCGGACCTCAAAGCCTACGAGTTTGAGCCGAGAAGAAAAGACCAGGAAGAGACAATTGTACCCAAAACAATGCTCTAATTGTTAAAGATGTGAAGAGAGCCGAGGTCAAAGAAGTCATTGACCCGGAAGAAATAGCCCGATGGTTAAGATGTTCAACAAGTTCTTCAATAAGAACTACAAGAGAGAAAGGGTGAATCTTCCAGAAGACACTCGGCTCCCTCCAAATCAAGGAAGATAGGCCAACCAAGAGAACAGATCATCAAAAAGTTGAGTATCAAAGGGTGACAATCCAAGAATGGAAAGAGCTGATCAAAAGGTTGAATATCTATCTTTGAACTCAGACAACCAGGTCACTATGCCATTGATCGTCCATATCCTCGTAGTCAACAAATACAGGATGAAGAAGAAAGGAAGGTCTTGAGAAAGAAGACAAGAAAGGAAAAAGGCAATGATGGTCTGCAGAGATCTAAAACAAATAAGTCAAGAGAGATAGCTAATTGAGAGAGCAAAGAAGGTGACTACTCAAGTGACTCAAAGAAGAAGCCCTGATCCGCTTGATGGCCAAAGAACAAGATCAACTCGACCAAGAAGATGAGGTACAATCTAACTCATCAAACTCGTACACTAGTGATAGTGATCGACACACACACTTCATCACCCACCGATCTTTATGATTCATTAGGCAAAATGATGAAAGATTTTGAACACATTAAATCCTCACACACACTATTGAATGAGGAAAACAGCCTACTCAAGAATCAAAACTCAAAGTGACTAAGGAGCCGAGTACTCTAAATCAAATAGTCATTGAGAATGAAAGTTTAAAGGCCGAAAATGCTAAATTAATAGCAGAGATTGCTGCTATAGAAAAGAGGAGAATGACCTCAAGAATGTTATTGCCTCATTCACTAAGGCATCTAAATCATTGTATGATCTTATTATGAGTCAAAGAGAATGTGGAGACAAGACAGGCTTAGGATTTAATTCCTCTATGCAATGTCAAACCTCAAAAGTAATTTTGGAAAAAGGATCTTCAAGCCATGAAGAATCAAAATCCAAAACTCTAAATGTTGCACACACATTCAATCCAAAGCACCATAACAAGAAAACTAGCCTTGGTTATAAAGGAAAAGGAAAAAAACAACCCGGTGAGTCTTAGCGGCCGAAAGGACAAATGAGAAGAGATTCACCGAGTTCCTCGGAAACTCCAAACAAAAATTACTCTGTAAAGAAGAAGCGGAGCTACCAAAAATCCCAAAAATCTATAAGAGAAATATATATGATGGGAATGGTAGAAAATATCCAAGCCAAGCTGATTGGAATAATGTAAACTATCAAAGATAAACTTATGGAATATAAGCCCAAATGGCAAAGGCCTAGAACTCAAGAAAGGCCATTCCAAAAGTACAAGAGCTTTCATCAAAGACACATATGCACCTAGGCACCACACTCAAAGACACCACAATTACCCAAGGAAGGCAATTGCTAAAACACATATGCGGCATACTGACAAAAGAGACAGTTGTATGAACCTAGAATCCCCAAGCAATTTGCGGGATTAATTATGATTATGGCACTCGATAGATGGCAACCCCTTAGAGTCAAATCATTTGGCTATAGGTTGGTTGGATCATCTTACAATTCTAACCCCTCGGGACCCAGACAAGTATGGGTACCTAAAACTTAATTTCCTTGATTGCGGGTTGAAGGAACAACGCGGAGTGCCAAGGAACCTGGTACATGGATAGTGGTCATTTTCCGGACACGACAGAAACAAGAAAAATCTGTCAAAATTCAAGGAAGATAAAGGAGCAAAAGTCATATTTGGAGGAAATGAAGCTCTGGAGAAATAAGAGGCATTGGAACCATCAAGAGGAATGGATTAGAAATCACAGACGTTGCATATGTTGAAGGACTCAACTTCAACCTGCTAAGCATCGATCAACTCGTGACAAGGGTTACAATGTTGGATTCAACATGGGTATATGCCAAATCAAGGATATTGAATCAAATGAAGTTGTCTTTGCAAGGATGTAGACAAGAATATGTATGTCGTGGATTGGTCAATTGCAACACCCAACACCTGTCTACTAGCAAAAAGCACAAATGAATCAAGTTGGTTGTGGCACAAAAAGTGAGTCACCTGAATTTCAAAACAATTAACAAGGCGGCAAGAAGTCATCTTGTGGAAGGACTACCGACTCGAGATACAAAAAGGAGAGTATATGTGACGCATGTCGAGAAGGGAAAACAAATCAAGTCGTCATTCAAAGAAAAGATATGCCCATCTTCAACAAGAATATTGCATCCGCTTCATATGGTTCTATTTGGCCCAAAGGGAACCAAATGAAGATAAGTGGAAAGAAATACACCTTGGTGGTAGTAGATGACTACTCAAGATATACATGGACAATATTCATGTGTAAGAAGAAAGAAACTCTACAAAAACTACCACAAATGATGAAGAGGATTCAAAACGAGAAGAGTCAAACCATTATCAAAATAAGATCGGACATAGGAACCGAGTTTGTCAATGGAATAATAACTCGATTGTATTGAGAATGGTATTGGTCATGAACTATCGCAGACAAGAACTCCACAATGAGAATGGAGTTGCGAAAGAAGGAATAGAACCCTCAAAGAAGCAAGAAGGACCATGTTAGGTGACGAGTTTACCAAAAGATTTTGGGTCAAGCAATCAACACACTTGCTACACCCAAAAAATGGATGTATGATAAATAGAGCGGTGACAAAGACACCCTATGAGATCCGGATCGAAGAAAACCAAATGTTGCATATTTCAGAATATTTGGATGTAAATGCTTCATCCACAACAATGGCAAAGACAACCTAAAGGCTTTTGATGCTAAAGTCGGATGAAGGTATCTTCTTAGGATACTCACCAAAAGCAAAGCCTACTGAGAATACTCAACAAAAGGACTATGGTTACGGAAGAATCCATTCATGTAGTATTCGATGAGCCAAATGTAAATGGAGAAGACATTGAAGAGTCACCGATAAGTTTGAATCATCCAACCATACGAGAAGAATCCCTATCTTTGAAGCTTTGGAATTATCAATTGAAAGAAGATGAGATTGCTTGAATCTCAAAAACAAAATTTGGAAGATTTGCAACTAAGTGATTACGAGAGAGTGACCACAAAGAACACAAAAAGTCAAGTCGATCAATCCACTAACTTACTCCAACCTCGATGTAAGATGGCTAAGAGATCATCCACGAACTTGTCATTGGAGATATAAGAGAAGGTGTCAAAACAAGATCCAGAACTCAACAAGAAGCCATGTTCACATGCTTCATCTCGCAAATAGAACCCAAAGACGTGTCACAAGCTTTGATGACACACATTGGATTCAAGCTATGCAAGAAGAGTCAATCATTTGAAAGAAATAAAGTATGGGAATTAGTGCAAAGACCCATACATCAAAATGTTATTGGCACCAAATGGGTGTTCAGAAATAAAATGAACGAGGAAGGTTCTGTGGTAAGAAACAAAGCAAGACTAGTAGCCAAAGGATATTGCCAAGAAGAAGGGATAGATTTTGATGAAACATTTGCCCCCGTAGCAAGATTGGAAGCTATAAGGATGTTTCTTGCCTATCTTTGCTCACAAGGATTTCACCGTATATCGGATGGATGTAAAAAGTGCATTCTGAATGGTTTATTGGAAGAAGAAGTGTATGTTGAACAACCTCCGAGGATTTGAGCAAGACTCTTGGAGATAAGGTATACAAACTCAAGAAAGCTCTATATGGATTGAAACAGGCACCCAGAGCTTGGTATGATACCTTGTCACAATTCCTAACTGAAAATGGATTCACAAAAGGAAAAGTAGATAGAACACTTTTCAGAATTCAAGACAAAAAGAGTATACTGCTTGTTCAAATATATGTGGATGACATCATTTTTGGATCTACAAACAAAGAGCTGTGTGAAAAATTTTCAAACCTCATGCAAAGTAAATTTGAAATGAGCATGATGGGAGAGCTGACATTCTTCCTTGGACTCCAAGTGAAACAGCTGAAGGAAGGAACCTTCATAAGTCAAACAAAATACACCGAGATTTAATGAAGAAGTTTGGTATGGAGGATAAATCTTCAAAAAAAATACCAATGAATACATCATCAAAATGGACATGGATGCGGATGGCAAGCCTGTAGATGAAACAAGATACGAGCACTTATTGGATCATTGCTCTATCTCACAAAGCAGCGTGCCGATATCACCTTTCTTTGTAGGTGTATGTGCAAGATTTCAATCTGCTCCAAAAGAGAGCCATATGACAGCAGCTAAGAGAATATTGAGATACTTGAAAGGAAGCCAAGAAGTAGGCCTATGGTATCCAAAGGAAGGTGGATTCAAGCTAATTGGCTATTCAGATTCTCGACTATCTTTGGATGCAGAGTGGACAGGAAGAGCACTTCGTGCACATGTCAAATGCTAGGAACAGTGATTTCCTGGTTTAGCAAGAAGCAAAACTCAATAGCCACCTCTACTGAGGCGAATACATAGCTGGCCGGGCAAATGTTGTGCCCAAGTCCTATGGATGAGACAAAGAAATGAGAGACTATGAAGTTGAGGAAAAAGAAATTCCAATCATGTGTGATAACACAAGTGCAATTGCCATTACTCAAAATCCTGTGTTGCACTCAAGAACAAAGCATATCGATGTCAGATATCACTTCATAAGAGATCATGTTGAAAAGAAGGATATCATCTTGGGATATATCTCAACCGATAAACAATTGGTGACATCTTCACAAAACCATTATGTGAGTCAAGATTTGAAGAACTCAAACATGAGTTAGGGTTAATTGAGTGAAATGTGACACTTAAAAAATCAAAGAAAAGAAATGGAACAAAAAGGGAAAAAGAGTGAACTCACAAATCATTAAATCACCAGATGTCGGAAAGACAAACTACACCGAGTCACCGATAGCCGAGTCACCAAGAGAACTGTGAGAAGTAGAGTTAAAGCGGCTAAGGGATAAGTTCTCGAGTCACTTATGAGCAAAGTGACAAAAACGCAATCGTTTGACAAAGCGGGAATGTTTTAAGGTATACGTCGACATAATGATGATGTGTACAGACATAAAGCCGCACACCAAGCTTATGATTGGATATAAATCTTTCTTTGCATTAAATACGAGACATTAAATGCTAAATAAAGTGCAAAATCTAAGCCGTTGATTTCGATCACATTTCAAAAACCACCCGCACGCCCTTTGATAATCCATATTTAAACCATTTTTCGCCCGTTTCTCTCTCACACTTCTAAAACTGTTCATTTATTTCTCTCAAAAGCAAAGGCAAAAATTCTCTCTAAACCCTATCTATCTTCAAATCAATTTCTCGAGTTTTTCTTCGATATAATCCTGAAAAATGGCACCAACTTATGACTTTACCAAGTTAGGAAAGCAAATCCACACCTCTACGGTGGATTTCGACGTATGGTGAAACAGGGGTCCGACGACACCCTAGTGAAGAAAATCGCTGAAAAGTTGGAAACATCCGGGCAAACCGTTTAAGGCGTTAGAATATCCGATGACATATGTGGAGGAGGTCGCACAATTCTACGTGAATGCCGAGATTCACGATGAAGGAATAAAGTCATCTGTTCACGGAAAGCGGTGACTATCTCGCCAAGGATTTGGCGAACATTGCTCACTACCCGGCAGAGGGAGCATCGAGATTAACGAAGTTGATGTAAACTTGGGCCGATGCTTGGAAAGAAATAGCCAAGCCCGACTGTCTTGATAAAATAGTATACACACAAATAAGAGATCTGGCCAAGGAGGATTATCACAAGTCGTTGGACATAGTTGCCAAATGTATCGACATCAAATTTGGCGCTTTGACCAATCACAAAGGTAAAGCTGATTGTAATGGCCGCAATCATCGCGAGAAAAGAAGATAAATCTGAGTTTGTCTACAGCAGACTCGCCCGAACGTGGGAACAAATCCTTCAAGGAAGATGGCTCATTTGGAGGATCCCAGGATATGGCCTAGTGATTGGCCGGCTAATGGAGGTGAAAGGAGTCCCTCTTAGACATGGGAAAGCATTCCATGTTAACAAGAGGATGTTCGAGCAAATCTCTCCGGCGCACGAAGAGAGCTTACGCCAAGAGAGCGACACAAGTGAGGGGGAATCACCGACCCCGAAGATACACTGTTTGCTCTCCAACCAAGAAGAAAGTCGCCCTCGCAATCGCTAAGAAGATCGCGCCCTCGCAAAAGAAAAAAACCAAACATGCTCCTCGCCCGCAGCAAGAGTCACCGCCTGCCCGGCCGTGTCTCCCGCCCGCAGCACTGCGCGGGTCGAGAAGGACTCCCAAATACCTTCTCCGATCGTCAAAAGAGGAGAACGAGAAGCCAAGACGGCCAGCTCCTCGAGAAAAGACATCGCACGCCCCGCCGCCCAAGACTCGAAGAAAACCGTCTCTAAACCGAAATCCCTCTGGTACAAACTAGGAGACGAAGAAGAATTGTCAAGCACTCCGAGCTTGAGAAACCGGCCGAGTCGGCCACTCACCGAGCAGATATCTGAGACTCATGGAGAAGTAGAGTCTCCGGATGTAATTGATGAAACAACCAAGTCTCTGGCAAGGCGATCACAGAGGCAACCAGAAGACACACTGTAGTCTACACAAAAAACACAAGAAGGCCGATAAAGCGGATAGTGATGTGATGATCCTATCCCCACTTTACCCGGACATCCAAAATCGTCTGCGAGTGGAGGAAATGGAAATTGAGTCGATCCAGGGAACAGTTCCAACGGCCCGAGTTCATAGAAGAAGAAGAGGAACTGGTTGAGCTTCTCGGGATCGACCACCGTACTCCCAAAGATGAAGATGAAGACAATCGCACGACATCCCGCGGATCTACAAGGACAAGGAGAAAGAAAATCATGCGGAGGGAAGCCGAGGCACGTGAGAAGGCCCGGATCTCGTCCTATCTCCGCACCCGCAG
The DNA here is from genome assembly GCA_016081115.2 of Rehmannia glutinosa. NCBI lineage: Eukaryota > Viridiplantae > Streptophyta > Magnoliopsida > Lamiales > Orobanchaceae > Rehmannia > Rehmannia glutinosa. Next base: position 396,907 of record JABTTQ020002732.1, on the reverse strand, counting down.
AACACACACATCCTCTCCTTGATGTCTTCTCTCGACAAATGATGAGGATCGGAAAATGTCACGCCCGCGAAGAGTTGCAAATGCAAAGCAAGCATTGCACGAATCAAGAATCCTTCACGAGCAACGATCGATGGAGGGACCAGGAGAGTCCTCGAACACACCGAAATTGATCTAATGGGAGTGGTTCAAAAATCGCCACCGTTGTTGTTCTTACCACTTCCCTTCACTCACTCGGAAGAAGCAATAAGGGACCAGGCGATGAAACGGGATAGTGGGGACCCCAAATCGAGCCAACCCCTATTGAAGGTGTTTTACCACCGCCCCAACGGCTGAACATTCAATCGAAACAATGGGAGTTTGGAGACGAGTGACCCCATTCCAAGTCACTCACCGGTGCGCCCCGAGGGGGAAACTCCTTCCACCGCAGCAAGGTTGGATGATGCTTTGCGCAGATGACTCCACAACGAATCAAGGAGGCGAAGTAGAGAAAATACAAACACAAGAAGAACAACAAGTTGCCATCAACGAAGCTCGACGATTGAGACTCTCTCACCGAGGTGCCAATCGCTCAAGGCTAATGACGCGTTGATGAGGCGGTCGAGGCACGAGGATGGAACGGCCTTGGGAGTTAACACTGGGCGATGAAAGTGCAATCCATGGGGTTGAGACTCAATGGATGCCACCGCAGAAGACCCTAAGACACCGACACTCGTCGAAAGGGGAGGACCAAGCCTCGCTTCTGAGAGAGACTCGCCGGAGGTAATGAAGGCCACGGGAGGTTGAGACTTCCGGGGTAAGGTAGCTTAAGTAGAGAACATCCCTCCCGCTATCATCGACCCATCCGAGAAGGAGATAAGCGCACTTCATGATTCCCGGATAATCCTGATGTCACCTTTCCTCGGATCGGGCGAAGAAGAAGGAGTCATCCCCGTGATGATCCAAAAGACTCACTGCGGATGTTCCAAGCACGAGCAAGTCGATCCCAAGACTACTCGTCAAACCTTTAATTTTGATGATGAGCCAGCAATGGAAATCTCATCATCGTCCGATGACGCTATCGATAAGGCCGAGGACCGCTACTCAATTGGAAAAATCACCGAGACCAACGAACGGTTGTTGAGACAAAATTGAGGCTCAACAAACCGGGACCACTTCACAACAAAAAACCGAGTCCACCGCGCAAGCTCCTCAAGTCAGCAGAGGATCGATTCCCAAAAGAACTTCACGCGCACCGCTCATCATCGAACAGTCCCGGTTTGGCGGTGATGAATCCTTTGTAGAATCTTTTCCTTTTTCCCCTGGAGATACCGAACTCCATGAAGAGTCGAAAAATGAACAAGCACGCTACCACGTACTAGCTCCCATTTTTCAATCGGGCACCATTGTTCCAAACGGTGATTATGATTTTGACGCCGCATGGCCATCACCGCAACTAAGAATCGGCTAAAGTCCGCGAAGTGTTCAAGGCATTATTCGGCCGAGATTGAACGGATGGAGAGGCATCGTGCCTCTATGGATATGCGGCCGACAACAGAGATGCCAATCTCACTGGCCGATTAAAGAGGCATAACATCCGAATCGTGGAATGGTGGCAACAAAAGAAGAAACAATGCGTGTGGAACAAGTGAGATACTTCGGACATTGTTCAACAAGTCAGGTATGGAGAGTCGAAAATGCTGATGCAAAACGAAGTTGAGAGAACATATTGAGCACATGCATGAAGCTCACATTGCCGAGGTTAAGCTGCTGCGTGAGCAAAACAAGAGTGATCTACTGAGCGTTTGGAAGAGACCATGAATACAAAATTCAGCCTTCTCATGGCCGAGATGAAGCTGATTTCAAAAGAGTCCAACGCTACTCGATCCTCGAATTTCGTCTTTGCATACTCAGCCACTTCGAGACAAAACTCAACTATCGCCAGGCTTGACTTCCCGCTTGCAAGTCTATTTCCATGCGTTCCTCTCTCCTTTGATGATGCCAAAAAGGGGGAAGAGGAATACCTAAAGGCGCAAGGGGGATCTGAAGTTGAAAAGGAAGGAGCAGCAGCGAAGGGAAAATCAGCTGAGGAAGTGTTAAAACAGAAGAAAGGAAAATCTGCTGAGGGGGAAGGATCAAAAGATATGACCTTGATGATTGCACAAACCCCTCAACAGGTCTGTCCACACAAATGACATTATCGAAAAACTCCTCAGAACTCGCCACTCCAACACTCTGTTGTATCTATAGCTGAAAAGAGAAAAACAATTGAAGCAGGGATGAAGGAAGTGGAAGGAAGAATGGATGCCCGAGTTATGAACATCTTGAAAGAACATGGAGGCATTCCAGTAGACAGAGACACTTATGCCATTTCAGATGTCGGGATAGAGCCACGATCGCTTGATGAATTTAAAACGCTCGAATCAAGGATACTTTGCAAAAATGTCTATGGCTCAAGCTTGGGACTTGTCTTCGGGAAAAGGGCCTCACGTTATGTGAAGAAGGCCGACAGGCAGAGACTACCGGATCCTCTGATGGTCACTCCGCTGTCACTCACCGGAAAGAAGAAGACCTCGATCAAAGATACGCCCAGGTAGAGGAAGAAGCGATGGTGGAGGAAGAAGCTTGAGACCTAGGCCTCGCCCAAGAATATTGAATACGTAGATCCGAGGAAAGAAAGGAGGGATCTATCTGGTGGCTTGACCAAGTGGCAAATTTGCAAGTGGCTAAAAGTAACGCCGAGTATGCAAAAAGATTAGAAGAAGAAAACAAGAGACAAACTCAGCTATGGGAGGAAAGACAGAAAGAATAAGAAGAGATGAAGCTGCCAGGGAAGGCATATGAAAAGAAAAAGAAGGCAAATGACGATGAGAAAAAGAGAAAGAAGAGAAGAAGATCTTGAACAAGATGAAAGAAGGAGACAAATGAAGGAGATGAAGTGTTGCTGTCCATCCTTCGTGTATTTTATAATGTAAATACATACCATGTAAGTCTTCTAAACAAAGTCGCAAATTCTTTATTTTTTTGTAGGCAAATATGTACTCGATACACCTTGTAAACAATGCTTGATTGTGTAAAAGAATAAGAATGTTATGATCAATAAAAAGATTGATTCTCACATACATTCTATGTCAATACACTATCTCAGTATGTATCTTTGCTATTTGCATTTTTAAATGGTTTAAGTTTTGGCATCATCAAAAAGGGGAAATTGTTAGGAATTTTATTGTTTAGATTTTGATGAATGCCATGTAAAACTTAGAATAGAAAGTTGGAACCCCAATTCTTGTCAGAAAATGCATTGTAACAATTAGAGTGGCCAAGCCGAGTTAAGTCGCCTACGCCTAACATGCAAGAAGACAACTAAAGATTGGAAGGAAGACTCTGCTTGTAAGACATTTCAGTATGGCAAAGAAGAGTAGACGGAACTCTCTCAAGAAGCAAACAGATGCATCTAAGTGGAGTATCGGTCAAGTCAACTCGAGAAAAGCCAGTCTTAAGTTGAAGTGACAGAGTCATTCAATGATTGGAAGGCGACTCTAAGTCACCTGGGAAAGCAAGGAAACGCATCAAGTCGAGATAATCGTAAAGATCCGTTGCACGTAAATCAAGAGATTTACTTAAACAAGTAATATCTCCATACCACCTTTCTCGAGTGCTCGAGTCCCGAGGAGCGTGCAAAAGGAATGAACCAATGGGAAGCACTACACCGTGTCGAACTCCTCGAAAGGTGAAAGAACAATTCATACGAGGAAATGGCAATTCCAAGGATCGCAACAAGACAAGCCAACGATCGCAAGTGACTTTCAAAAATAAGCTATCTCTTCAACGGGCAAATTTTTGAAAGATCACTATAAAAGTGAGGAATGACTCACGAGAGAAGGTTACTGAACCACGAACATTCAAGAAATCAATTAAAATTATAACCGAAATACTCTCAAATCATTCAAGATTAATCCTCAAGCCTACATTACGAAGTACATCAATCCAACACTAACCTTTTGTGAAGGAAAGAGAACTTCAATCGCTTGAAGAGGAAACTTTTGAAGAAAAGGGGTCTACATTCCACGAAGGATTGTAGGAAGGTTCAAGGTCGAACCAAGTCTTAAGCTTTTGGAGGGCTTCGTGATCAAATCCAAAGAGTTTGAGCAAGTGAGTCAGTAGTAGCAAAGCGTTGCCTGTGAAGAAGGCCGAGTCGTCATTTAAGCCAGTGATCAAGGCGTCTCATCGAGTCCCAAAGGATCAAGTTAGCTGTGTGATCAAGACTTGTATCCGGACTGTTACCACTTTGTAAACTGATCATTACCTAGTGGATTCCTCCAGGAGTTGGAGAAGAGAGGAGTAGAAGAATTACCCCATCTTCGAACCTCTATAAAAATTTCACTGTGTCATTTACATTTCAGCATTTTAATTCCTGCATTTTTAACTGCTTATATATGCTGATAAATTTGCTATCCATTTGATAATACAAGTACTAAACCCAACGACTAAACTCTTACTTATTCAAACTTAAGGGTGTAAGTTCTTCCAATAAAACAAAACCACAGTTGAGTTAATTTAGAGTCAACAAATGAGTTATTCCATCAACACTCGGTTGAGTCCGTTGAGAGACTAACTCTCTGATTGACTAAATCGATCGGCCCATCAAGGACACAAATGTGAAGAATCAACTCGTATATTTAAAAGGACTAAATCGAAAATTTGGTAAGGTTTATTCAACCCCCCTTCTAAACCTTACACTTACACCCCTTGGGACCTACACTTTGCTAGCGCAGACATGTGCTTGGTGTAGCATTGAACAATCCACTATATACATGTTCTTCTACCTTGTTCCTTGTAGCATAGTTTCATTTGATTCAAGATCTTTGATTTGGCAAACTCCCATATTGAACCCTACATTATAGCCTTTGTCACGAGTTGGTGATGCTTAGTAGATTGAAGTTGAGGCATTCAACATATGCAACATCCGTGATCTCCACCCATTTTTCTTTATGGATCATATGCCTTTGATCACCCCCGAGCTTCATTTCTTCCAAATATGACTTTTGCACCTCCGATTTCCTTGAAACTAGACAGATTTCTCTTGTTTCTGTTATATCTCCTGGAACAACCACTATCCATGTACCAGGTTCCTTGGCACTCGATTGTTCCTTGAACCCGCAATCAAGGAAATTAGTTTTTAGGTACCCATACTTGCCTGGTCCCGAGGGGTTAAGCGCTATAAGATGCTCCAACCAACCTATATCCGGATGATCGACTCTAAGAGGTTGACATCTATCGCTTCCATAATCATATTGCACATTAGCAAATTGCACAGGGTTTTAGGATCATACGATTGTCTCTTTTGTCTGTATGCATGTGTGTTTGTTTGAGCATTTGCTTTCTTGGGTAATAGTGGCATTTTTGTGCTTGATGGATTTTGTGCCTGGGTGCATATTTGTCTTGATAATAGCTCTTTTGCCTTGGGAATGACCTTTCCCGAGGTTGAGGTCTTTGCCATTTTGGCTTGTATCCCATATGTCTTTGATGATATCTCACTTGGTTATTCCAATCAGCTTGGTTTGGATAGTTTCTACCATTCCCTTCATATGAATTTCTTTGATAAAATTTCTAGGGCTTTTGGTAGCTCTGTTTAGCTTTCACAGCGTATTTTCTATTTGGAGTCTGCTGATGGACTTTTCTAATTTGATTTTAGTTGTCCTTTCAGCATACTCTACTGGCTTCTTTCCTTTACCCTTATATCCAAGGCTAGTATGATGGTGATTGTGTTTTGGTGTGGGTGTTGGTGCAACATATGGTGTTTTGGATTTTTGACTCCTCATTACTTGAGGATCCTTTTTCCAAAATCACTCTAGGAGTTTTAGCATGCACAAAGGAATTGAATCCTATGCCCTGTTTTGTCTCCACACTTTTTTGAGTCATTATAAGTTCACCCAATCATTTGGATGCCTTTGTAAATAAAGCAATCACATTTTTAAGATATTTTTCTTTCTCTATAGTAGCTGCTAATCTTTGCTTGGATCTTAGCATTTTCACCCTTGACTTTGTATTCTCATCGATTATCGACTTAGAGTACTCATCTCTTTAGTCACCGTGAGTTTTGGCATTTAAGTCGGCTTTTTCCTCATTTAATAGTGTGTGTGAGGTTTTGATGTGCTCAATGTCTATCATCATTTTTCCAATTGAATCATAAAGATCGGTGGGTGAGAAAGTGTTTGTATCACAATCATTATCACTAGAATCTGAATTAGATAAGTTAGAGTGTACCTCATCTTCTTGATCTTGTTCTTTAGCCATGAGGCAAATCAAGGCCTCTTCCTCGGTATCACTTGAGTAGTCCGCTTCACTACTATCCGAGTCTCCGCTTCCTTGCACTTGGCCGTTCAAGATCTCGGCCAACATGGCTTTCTTCTTTTTTTCTTCTCTCTCGATGACTCTTATATCCTCTTCATTTCTATACTTGTTGATCGTTGGATAGAACAGTCAACAAGAAAGTGTCCTGGTTGTCTCGGTTCCAACACGGGTTTTCGGCTCTCTGCAAGTCGGCTCTCTCGGCTCTCGATAGTCGCTCTTTGATGTTCGATTCTTTTGGGCGGCCTATCCTCCCTTGCTTTGGGGGATGCATAGTGTCTTCTTGAGGTTTCACCCTTGTTCCTTTTGTAGTTCTTATTGAAGAACTTGTTGAACTTTTTTACCATCGGGGTAATTTTCTCCTGTCAATTGTTTTCTTTGTCTTAGCTTTCTTCCCTTCACTCGGCCAACAATGCGGCTATCTTGGGCACAATTGTTTCTTCTTGCTCCTTTCTTCTCACTCAAACTCTTAAGCTTTGAGGTCTTAGAATAGCTCATGATTTGATGTTTTGGAGAGGTCCATGGAATGTCTCGATCCATGACCTTCATTTCCCACTCGATTGGGAGGGATCGTAGGATCTTCATGCACATATCCTTCTCGAGTGTACTCCTTTCCTGTAGAGTGAAAGCTCATTTGTAATTTATGTGAATCGGCATCCGGTTGATCTAGACTCTCACCGCAAGCATTTTAAAATTTTCAAATTTTTGGTACACAACATTAATTTATTTTCTTTAACTGCTCGATCCTTCACAAATCGACATTAGTTTATCCCAAATTTCTTTGGGTGATTTGCATGATTTGACTTTGTTGAACATAGCTTTGTCCAGTCTTGTAAAGGATGTCCTTGGCAACATTATCAAGGTTGTATCTTTTCTCGTCTTCATTGGTCCATTCACGGCGTAGTTTTTCAACCATAGCGGGTTTGGGATCTGCTGCAAAGATCTTCTCCTTCACCGGAGGTGCTCTTCTTACAAAGATGACCTTTAGGATTTGCGTGCCCCCATCTTCTATCACTAGCCACATTTCACCGTTCAAAGTCGAAAGATGAGCCTGCATACGAATTTTCCAATCATCAAACTCTTCCACAAAGTGAACATGGGAATGCAAGTTAGATTTTCTTCCATGATAATAACTTTGCGTTTGAAATAAAAGCTTTAAAAACTCAAGTGTTGATTCTTTTGAAAAGATTGAGATCTAGTTCAAGAACTGCGGAAGGCTCAATGAACCAACCGCTCCGATACCACTTGAAGGTCCCAAGGGTGAGTAGTAAGGTTTATAAGGAGGGTTGAATAATATGCAAGAAAGTAAAGTGTTGTAAGTTAAATGACACAAGCAAATTTTATAGTGGTTCGAGGATGGGGTAATTCCTCTAATACACTCTTCTCCAACTCCTGTAGGAATACACTAAGTAACAGATATGGGTACAAGACAGTTATCAATCCGAGTCAGCCTTGATCACACAACTGGTTGCTCTTGGGACTCAGCTTCTTCACAAAACGGCTGTGTTGCTACTTCAGCTCCCTCAAACTCTTGGAATTGATCACACAACCTTCCAACAAGCTCAAAATGTTTGGTTCGACCTTGAACCTTACTACAACTCATACAACCTTGGAGAGTAGACCCCTTTAGTTCTTCAAGTTGTTTCCTCTTCAACTTGATGAAATATTCTTTCCTTCACTGGATGTGTTAGATCGAGTTCCTTCGATTTTAGGCTTGAGGAATATCTATGAGAGCTTGAGAGTATTTTTGCAGGTTTTCTTGCTTGATTGATTGATTATTCTCTTAGAATTCGTTACCTTCTCTCACTTGCTTCCTCAGCCTTTTATAGTGAGGATTCGAAAATATGTCCATTGAAGAGATAGACAAAATTCAAATCCCACTCGTAGGTTGTTGGCATGTCTTGTCCTTTCAACATTAATGAGGATTGTACCATGTTTTTAATGGTCTAAAACCTTTCCTTGGTCTCTGCAGGTTTTCAGGTACATCCTATTGGTTCCTTACTTTTTGCACTCTTTCAACAAAACAACTTTATTGCTGGCAGCCTAACACAAGCCTATTTCCAACAAAGTCTTGACTTATGTTAACAACGGATCTCTATCATTTTTCCAAGTCTTGTCTACTTCAAACCTCTTTGACATTCGATTCCAATAATTTTGGAATGACTTAGTAAGTCACCGACCGAGATAGCTTTTTCATCACTTGACTCGATTTTTCACTTGGCATCACACATCCGAGTCTTCTCTTCGATCTTCATTCGATTCTTGTATTTCTTCAACATAGTGACTCCACTCAACTCTTTACAGTCCTATCTATTTCAAGTTGAATTACAAGGAAAATGGGGTGCCAACTTCCTATTCTAAGTTTTACATGGTATCATCAAAATCTAAACATAATTTTTCCTAACAAATTACAACTTTTGGTGTGCACATGTGTTCTCTACAAACACATTACACGGATTTGATGAATTGTTGCTTAACAACTTACATGCTCCTTCGAAATTCCTTCTAGGTGATCTCATGAAAGCGCACATCCCAATCCCGAGTATTCTATTTGGTTGCGAATGGATCGGTTCCTATACGGTTGGATGTTCAACTCAATTTGTTAAGGTATGATGGGTAACAATCAACATTATACTACTTTTTATGAGATTTGGTGGAATTTGAAGAGTTTATTTTGATCCACGTCCAAAGCCGTAGTCATGCATCTACGCTTATTGCTTCAAAAAACTAAGAAAGGCGATCTTAGCATTGAGGAGTTTATTCTATAGATGAACTCGATTGCTGGAGACATTCAATCTGCAGGTCAACATGTGTCTGATGATGATTTGATTTTACACATATTTGAGTGGCCTTGGTACGAAATTTGAATCGATAATAGTCAATCTTACCTGTCGAATTGGCTCACTAAGCCTATCATAAGTGAAGTTTGCACTCCAAACTCATGAAATCGGGATTAAGCAGTTTAGTCGCTTGATGTTTCTCCTGCTTCCATTACACCTTCTTTGAATGTTAAAACCAGGAGACAACTCTCTGATTCTAGGCCTCCCAGGGGTGGATTCTCTGGTGGTAGTTTTTTTGGGAGAGGCATGTTCTATAGAGGATCTAGAATAATTTGACAGATATGTGGTAGAAACAACCATGTGGCTGCGAAGTGCTATAAACGATTTGATGTGAATTTTACTGGAATGGATATGAGCCTTCCCTCTTCTATACCTCCTTCACGACATAATTCATCCCATCCCAATGCCTAATATATGTTTCAAGCTCATCTCACTAATCATACACCTCTCTTACCTCACTATCTTCCCAATACTAATGTCCCTAACCATGCCTCTATTTTTTGGTGTACCCCCTACTACTCCAGGTATTCACCATAATAATCAAGCTTACTCCTCTATCTTTGCTCCATCAACTATTTTGAGTGGTGCCACCCATCGTGTCACTCGATCTTTTAAAAATCTAAATATGCGGGCTCCTTATCAAGATAAGAACAAATTCATATTGGCAAACCTTCATTCCCTACTATTTGCTCTCATTCTACTTTACACCTTCAACGTGTTCTATATGTCCCCGACATTCCACAAAAATCTTATTAGCATTTCCAAATTCCTTAATGATAATAATGTACATTGAATTTCATTCAACTCATTATCTTGTCTAAGATCCGAATTCACACAAAGTTTGCACGAGAAGAGCTCTTAAAGATGGCTTGTATCGATTGGACATTTCTCATACTCATTGTCCATTTGCTCATAAACTTGAATCAACTTCTAGTTCCAACATCTATAATAAATCTTCTTATGTTAGTGGATTGAATATATGACACGATAGACTGGGCCATCCTTGTAATAAATTTCTCGGTCTTGTTCTTTAATCATGTCCATGTACGTGCCAATTACACATACTATAATTATGTGAACCTTGTATAATGGGCAAAATGCACCAAATGAATTTTCATTTTATCATAAATCATATTTATTTCCTTTTAAGTTAATTCACTTTTATGTTAGAGGTCCCGCTCCAACAAGATATCCGAGGAGGGTTACAAATACTATGTACACTTAATAGATGATTTCGCCAAATACTCTAGGATATATCATCCGAACACAAAATCTGAGTTTATAATTCCTTTCTCCACTTTAATTCCACGGTGGAAAGATAATTCAATTGTAAAATAAAATCTTTCCAATCTGATTGGGTGGTGAGTTTATAAGTTTACTGATCTCTTTCTACCAATCTTGGCATACACTTCGGTACACATGCCCCCACACACCAAAAAACGGCACATCCGAAAGAAAATACCTTTAGAATAATGTTTTTATTTTGATTTTGATGATTTCATATAAATAAGTTTTATACCAAAACAATATTTCCAAAAGTTGTCCAAATACTTCAAAACATTTCAAATAATTTTACTAAGTTTTTAAAGTACTTCTTGAACTTTATTCTTGACAAAAATTGGACAAACTTTCTATAATGAGGTCGATCGGTCACCCTATAGGGACACCCGTGCAAAAGGTTTGCAAAACAGAAAAAAAAGAGAGTCTAGCGGTGGAAGGCAATTGATGCCTGAAAGTTGAGTTTTGTTTTTAAAACTCTATGTTTCTCAAGCCAATGATCACTATTCACATCAACCCGTTCCCCATGCACAACAACCGATCGCCCTGAGACAATGACCATGCATACTTGATGCTAAATATGTCAAATATTGATCCAATGGTTTAAACTTTTTAACTTTCTATATAGCGACCGATCGCCCTAATGTTTTTGACAAAAAATTCTATTTGTTGGTTAAGCACTTATCAACAAAAATTACTTTATCATTTCTTAACCATTTTTGTAGATCTTTTGATCCTCTTTTTGCGACAAAATTCAAATTGGAGGAGTGTATGTTAGAAATCAAATATTGAAGCTCCTCTATAAATAGTTGAAGAACTCGAAGGATCAACACAACACATTAATCTACAATCACAACAAGAAAAATTCAAAATCTCTCAAGCTTCTATTTTCGATTCTTGTTGTAATAAGCTTTAAACACTACACTATCATATCTAGCTTGATAGACTTTCTTTCTGGATTACACTTGTACTTTTGTGTTGTAGTATTTCATTCAAAGTGTAATCTTGATTGTACTTGTAAAATCATGAAAACAAGACATACTTGTTGGATGTTCTTTTGGCAAGAACACACTTGGTTGATTCATTGGTGTTGAAGAGTTTGGTGCTCTTCATAGTGGTGAGAAGAGTTTGGTGATCTTCTAAGTTGTTGTTGTAAGAAGAGTTTGGTGCTTTTCAAGGTAAAGTTTGTAATTGTTTGGTATTAATTAATAATCTTTTTCCTTTTGAAATCCACTCGAACATACCGGGTGGTATTGGATTAGGATCTAGGTGAGTTGAACCACTTTAAATCATTGTGTTCATTCTTCTTTTTTCTATCTTATTCTTGAAGAGTTTTTTATTATTCCAAAAAAAGGGTATAAGTCATAAAATCAGAAAACATATTCACCCCCTTCTAGATTTTTGTAGCCACTTGGACTAACAAGTGGTATCAAAATCTTGAAACTCTCGAGTTTGATGAGCTTATTGAAATTTTCTCATTTATGAGTTCTACCTCAAAGAAAGGAACTCCAAACCATCCACCTCTCAACCGGGTATGCAATCTACTCCCAAAGGTATTGCATCTAGTTTAAATAATTCTTATTATGCTAGTGATGAGAATGATAAGAAAACGGTCGTCCTCGTGACGAAAGCTTGCCAAATTTGTCAATATAAATAAGGCAAGAAAGGCAAGAGACAACTCGTGCTTTAAATGCGAAAAATTTGGGCAATTTATAGAGAAAGATAAGTTATTTGCTTCTTATGAGTCTCTTGATCATGCTCATACTACTACTCTTGCCAAAGTCAAAACTCTTGATTCCGAAACACAATTGCTCACAAAAGAGGTAGAAAATTTGAAAAAGGATGTGCAAGATTTTAACTTGAGTACCTATAAGGTTACAAAAATTCTTGGTGCACAAAGAAGTGAGCATTCTAAATTAGGACTTGGTTACAAACCTTTTCAATCCAATTTCAAGAAAAAGAACCAAGCTCCAACTTTCATACGTGCTACTAGTCCTAAAATTAAAACTTATTTTTATTGTGGCAAAAATGAATATCTTGCTAGAACTTGTAGGATTAGAAATAATAATACTCATTTTTGGAGACCCAAAGGTCTCTATGCTAACCCCATGAACAACAACACTCTAGGGTACCTAAAAATAATTTAAATGTAGGCACTTGGGGCAATTACGATGGAAGAAAATTTCAAATGGCTCGTGGACGGTGGATATTCGCATCACATGACCAGAAAGGAACATATCTTTACCAACATCAAACAATAAGAAGGAGAAATTGTTATGTTCGGAAATGGCAAGGGCAAAATCATTGGCAATGGAGACATTGGTAATTCTTCTTTATCTCTTCATGATGTTTTATTAGTAGATGGGCTTAAGTTTAAATTGATAAGTGTTAGCCAACTATGTGATTTAGATTATGATGTTCTTTTCAATAAAGAAAAATGTCTTATTCTCAAAAATGGAAAAACTATTTGTGAAGTTGGTAGAAAATGCAATCTTCACAAAATTTGTACATGTGATTTGGTTAGTCAAAATATTTTTTGTCTTGTCGCCAACAATGATTTAACTAATTTATGGCATAGGAGACTTGGACATGTTGGATACAAAAATTTGCAAAATATTTACAAAAATCAACATGTTCAAAGGACTACCCAAATTAAATTTTGAAAATCTTGGCTTATGTGACACTTGTCAAATGAACAATTTAGTTAAGAGTAGTTTTAAGCCCAAAGATAAAATTTCCACAACCAAACCTCTACAACTTCTTCACCTAGATTTGTATGAGGATATTAGCACGGCTAGTCTAAGTGGAAAACATTACACTTTGGTCATAGTTGGTGATTTTTCTAGATATACTTGGGTTATTTTTCTTGCAAATAAAAGTGATGTCTCTTATGAGTTTGCTAAGTTGTGTAGACTTATAGAAAATGAAAAAAAAAACGATATTATCAAATCTATAAGAAGTGATCGAGGAGGTGAATTTGATGGTGAATTTAGAGTCTTATGTGAAACCAATGGATATGCACATAATTTTTGGGCTCCGAGAACTCCTCAACAAAATGGTGTAGCCGAAAGAAAAAATCAGACTTTACAAGAAATGTGTCGGTCTATGCTCAATGAGTTTTCTTTCCAAAATATTTTTGGGCGAAGCCATAAATACCACTCGCTATATTATAAATCGAGTATATATTCGTCCAAAGTTGAACAAGACTCCATATGATCTTTGGAAAGAAAGAACACCAAATATTAGCTCTTCAAAATATTTGGTTTCAAGTGTTTTATCTTAATACCAAGGATCAATTAGACAAACTTGATCCTAAGGCCGATGAAGGAATATTTATGGGGTACTTTCGACTAAGAGCAAAGCATACCGGGTATATAACAAGACAAGCTTGGTGGTTGAAGAATCTATTCACATCAAATTCAATGAAGCCTCTGGTGTTGAAAGAATACCAAATGATGATAGTGATGAAGAAGACGGAGTTGAACCAATTGTTCCAAACATTACTCTAAATGATCAACCTTCTACTTAAAATGTTCAACAAGAAGATAAAGGTGATGCATGGATCTTCCCAGGCACTAAAATTCGATGAAGATTATCCTAAAGATCTTATAATTGGGGATCCACTTGACAAAGTCATGACAAGGAGAAAATTTGCGAAAAAGCTCTTATATCTCAAAAAGAGCCAAAGAATGCTAAGGAAGCCATTGAAAGGAATTATGTTTGGGAACTTGTGCTTTTTCTTCCATCTCGCACTATCATTGAAACAAAATGGGTATTCCGGAATAAACTCGATGATCAAGGCAATATCGATCAAAATAAAGCAAGGTTAGTAGCTCAAGGTTATTGTCAAGAAGAAGGTAATGACTATGATGAAATTTTTGCACCCGTAGCACGGTTAGTTAGAGGCTATTCGTATCTTGCTTGCTTATTCTTTTTTAAAATTTTCAAACTTTACCAAATGGATGTTAAATCCATTTTTCTAAATGTTTTTATTCAAGAAGAAATCTATGTTAAGCAATCTCCGGTTTGAAATTTTTCTAGGCTAAATGATGATGTAAACTCAAAAAGGCTTTATATGGTTTAAAACAAGCACCCGAGCATGGTATAATAGTAAGCTCTTTTCTTTTAGAAAATGGTTTTACAAGGGGTAAAGTTGATACTACTCTCTTTGTTTTTGAAAAAGGTCAAGATAGCCTATTAGTTCAAATTTATGTTAATGATATCATTTTTGGTGTTACTAATGAATCTTTGTGCAAGAAATTTTCTAAGTTGATGCAAGGTGAATTTGAGATGAGTATGATGGGAGAACTAATTTCTTCCTTGGACTCCAAATAAAAAAATGCCAAGAAGGTATTTACATATCGCAATCCAAGTATACCAAAGAACTTTTAAAGAAGCTCAGGATTGAAGAAGGAAGAACCGTTGCAACTCCTATAGAAATAAATATCAAGCTTGACAATGATGAGAAAGGCAAGTCGGTTGATGAATCCAAGTATCGAGGTATCATTGGGTAGTTTGCTTTATTTAGCCACAAGTAGACCCGATATTCTTCATTGTCATATGCCTAAGTGCTCGATTTCAAAGCAATCCCAGAATCTCATTTAAGTGCCGTCAAACAAATTTTTCGATATTTAAAGGGCACTATTTCTTATGGCTTATTTTATCCAAAGAATAAAAAAAATTCTTTAAAAGGATATAGTGACTCGGATTATGCCGGTAATATTGATGATCGTAAAAGTACATCCGATTGGTGTCAATTTTTTGGGGATTGCCTAGTTTCATGGTTTACAAAGAAATAAAATTTGGGAATCTTTATCAACGACTGAAGCCGAATATATTTCCGCGGCCCTTTGTTGTACTCAATTACTTTGGATGAAACAAACCTTAGCGGATTACAAATTATCTTTTGAAAATATTAATATTTTTTGTGACAATATTTCCGCTACAAATATTTCTCGAAATCCGATTCATCATAACTAACTAAACATATTGAGGTTCGACTTCACTTTTTAAGGATTGTGTTTCAAAACGAAAAATTGAGATGTGCTTTGTTCCATCTCAAGATCAACTCGTGGATATTTTTACAAAATCATTAACCGCCGAGCCTTTTAACTCAATCTCGAGCCCGTTTAGGCATAATGCATATTGAATAAGGTCTATGTTTGCATTTTCAGCACTTTAACACTTTGGGGGTGAAAAATCACATTTTCAAAATTGGAAATCGGACAGAAATGTTATACTAAAGCATGGACATGTCTTTGTGGAGGGCGACCAGGTCATCGCCTCTTCCGCACCATCACCCCTACAAAGAACCGGTTGCCCAAAGTGATTTTTTTTTTAAAAATCGTCTATCTTTCATTCGTGTTTATTTCCCAACTTTCACACCCCTTCTCCCAATTCACACACATATCACTCAAAATGATCTCTTGTTGCATTTGCTACTACCAAGATTACACATATCAAGTTCTTGTATAATGCTTCTCTTATGCTCTTTTCATGATATTGTGGCAATTTCTCCCATTGATTGCTTTCAAATGTTGTATTATAATACCTTTCATCTAATGACATGATGTTTTCATGGAGATTGCACATTTTTATACGCACTTTGATGTCTATATATGATGTTTATTTGTACAAATGGTCTTTTTGATGATTCGAAAGGGGGAGAAAAATATAATGAGCAAGAAAATGCTCACAGAAAAAGCTCAGTGATAAAAGCTATAAGATGTGGATTGTTGCTAAGCTATAAGCTATTGATTTTTGCTTTTAAATTTATTGAGCTTTGTGTTTAGGATTCATTTGGACATGGGGAGCTTTTAAGCTCTTAAGCTTTTTAAGCTATTTTGAAAAAGCTAAGCTTCTAGCTTATAAATTCCTTGCTTCTATGCATGTTTATTGCTTAGCATGTTGATAGGGGAGATTTTAAAACTTATTTTTGAAATACTTTTGCTCCTCGAAAGGATTTTTGCTTTGATAAGTGTTGCTTAAAATGGATAGATTATTTTGACTGGAAAACCTTATTTGCTCTCTAATAATTGTTTGGGTTGTAATCATAAGAAATATGGAGTTTGTTGGGAAAATATTTTTATTTTGATTTTGATGATTTCATATAAATGAGTTTTATACCAAAACAATATTTCCGAAAGTTATCCAAATACTTCAAAACATTTCAAATGATGTTTACTAAGTTTTTAAAGTACTTCTTGAAGTTTATTTTTGATAAAAATTGGACAACCTCTCTGTAATGAGGTCGATCGGTCATCCTATAGGGAGACCCGTGCCTCAAAAGTTTGCAAAACAAAAACAAAACAGAGAGTCTAGCAGGGAAGGGTGACCAGGTGCACGAAAGTTGAGTTTTGTTTTTAAAACACTCTTTTTCTCGAGTGAATGGTCACTATCCACAAAGAAACGGTCGTCATGTAAAACAATTGGTCGCCCTAGATAGCAACCGATAGCCCTTGATGCCGAATTGTGTCAAATCGTGATCCATCGATTTAAACTTTCGAATTTTCTATATAGCGACTGGTCGCCCTATTGTTTTTTACAACAAATTCTATCTGTTAGTTAAACACTTATCAGCAAAAATTACTTTATCATTTCTTAACCATTTTGTAGATATTTTGATACTTCTTTTGCAAACAAAATTCAAACTAGAGGAGCCTATATTGGAAATCAAATCTTGAAGCTACTCTATAAATAGTTGAAGAACATGAACGATCAATACAACACATTAATCTACAATCACAACAAGAAAAATTCAGCAAATCTCTGAAGCTTCTATTTTCATTTTCTTGTTGTAATAAATCTAATGTTAGCGTGTGTGCGAGGCAAGTTCCTAGTACGTAGAAGATTTCCAGGCTCCCGTAGAAGAAGACTTTGAAGACTTTCCGCTGGGAAGTAGAAGACTTGGAGTTATTCGTAAATCCCGACTTGGAGTGATATGTCCTAAAAAGCATCATCATATGGTTTCCGATAAAATTCGATTTTAGTTTTAAGTTGTTTGTTAAATATGTTGTTTATATGATGAAAGTTATAAACAATATAAACATTTTAATAAGTAAAGCAATATAAAAAGAAACATAATATAAAGAGGCACAAAGTTTATAGAGCTTGAAGGTGTTGTAATCCTTATATTGTTATCTTCTACCATCATCCAGGAGTAATTTACATTCGATTTTCACAAGCTTACACTTAGTGTGCCACTAGAGCTCCTTTCGGTGACTTCACAATTACTCGTCTTTACTACTATCGCAACCATATGATCTTCACAAAATTCTTCGTTTGCTATTGCACCCAAACATTATATTCATCGTTTCCTCAAAATTGCTAATGTACCTAACAACTTCTTCTCAAATTCCTCGAGTCGAATACTATAGCTAATACACCATGACTGGTATTGTTGAAGGTTTGAAGTCTTCTTTAATATTTTAATCTCACAAAGTATGAATGTGCTTGAAGTCTTTGAGGTTCGTGTACTCGAGTATGAGCAACTTTGAACGAATGATGAATAAACTTTGAGCTTTCTTTATTGTGTCTTGTTTTTGCACTTGAGTGAGTCAAATTACTCGTAGTTGATATTCTGTAGTTATGAAAAAGCTCGTGTTCCTTGATCGAAACTAATATTTGTTGGGAAATTTACGTAACAGATTTTGATGATGCTATGTAAAGCTTAGATTAGGAAGTTGTCACCCCGATTCTGTGAAAATCAACCATGTAATAGATAGGGTTCTATTAGGTTTGAGTCAAAGCAAAGCGAGTTGAAGATTCCAAAAGTTGACTGAAGATTGAAGTGAAGACTCTGCTATGTGTCAATTGAGTATTGTAGTGAAGTATCAATCAAGTACCAAAAAGTTGTCTCAGTCAGCAGATTGATAGCAAAGTCACTCCCAGATAAGTGGAGAAGACTATCAAAGGGTTCAACAAAGAAAAATGACTCAAGAAAGTCAAGATGTCCGTTGATAAGCAAAGTCTTATTCTTTCTTTGAAAGAGGAAACATGACATGATCGCAACCATAAAGTTGTTTTGTTGAACTGTAGAGGAAACATGCTCCCGCAAACCTTCGAGGGTTTAGGCATGTTGTAGAGCATTAATACAAGGATCAATCTATATCAAATGTTGCATTACAAGATACGCCAACGACCATGATGGGAAGTTTGAAAAATGAATATATGTCTTCAATGGATACATTTTTCAAACAGACACTATAAAAGGCCGAGGAATTCATTTAAGAGAATACTTACGCAACGAACCAATAGACACCTACTGCGAACATTCAAGCAAAGAGCAAAATACTCTCAAGCTATCAATTATATCCTCAAGCCTAAGATTGAAGAAAATCGATCCAACACACTCAGTGAAGGAAAGACAACTTCAAATTTGTTGAAGAGGAAACATTGTTGAAAAAAAAAGGTGTGCACATCCAAAGTTGAAGGAAGTGCGGTGAGGTTCTTATTAAACCAGGCTTCGAATTCGTTCGAGGGCTACGTGATCAAATCCAAAGATCGAAGGAGCTAAAGTAGTAGGACAACCGTCTTGTGAAGAGAAATGAGTCCTAGAAGCAAAGTCACCGTTTGTGTGATCAAGGCCAAGCTTGGACTATTGTACTATTTTAAAGAAGTCACAATTATCTTAGTGGATTCCTCCAGGAGTTGGAGAAGAGTGGATTAGAGGAATTACCCCATCCTTGAACCACTATAAAATTGCTATGTGTCTTTTACATTCAGCACATTTATTTCTTGCATATCTTATTTACTGTTTGTTAAATTTGCTAAGTCTACTGATAATAACTTAACCATAAAACAAGTGTTGAAAACATATTTTGAAAAGGGTGTAAGACTTCCTCTCAAAACTAAGTCTTCTCGTATTTCTAAAAAGGTCACCTCACTCAGCTTAGTTATCTTATCAACAGCTCTCTCGAGTCTGTTGAGTGGCTAACTCTATTGTTAAGGTTGAACTAAGTTGTTCCTCAAGGACTAAGTTGACTAGTGATAAAACTCTGATTTAAAGACAAAAATCAAAAATTTGTAAAGTCTATTCAACCCCCATCCCTTCTAGACTTTACTTAAACACCCTTGGGACCTACAAGTGGAATCAGAGTGGTTGGTTCATTGAGCCTTCCGCACTGGTTACTGAACTAGATCTCAATCATCTTAATAGATACAACACTTGCTGTTTTTAAAATTTTCTTTTAAAAGTTATTATCATGGAAGTAAATTTAACTCACGTTCCTATGTTCATTGTGGAAGAATTTGATGACCGAAAGATTCATATGCGGGAACATCTTTCGACTTTACATGATGAGATGTGGTTCTTCATATAGGATGGGCCATTACAAATAATGAAAGTGAACACATCCGAAAGAGGCTGCACTTTGCTTTTCATGGGGTGAAGGAGTGAGCTGCTGCGGCTCCCCGCTTCACCAAGGCCTGCCATGGTCGAAATCCAAGATGCGAGTGGACCAATGAAGATAGAAAGAGATACAACTTGGACAATATTGCCAAGGATATTTTGTACAAGACTCTTGACAAAGCCATGTTCAACAAAATTAAATCATGCAGAACGACTAAAGAGATTTGGGGAAAACTAACTTTAATTTGTGAAGGATCAGAACAAATTAAAGAAAATAAATTAACTATTGTTGTACAAAAAATTGAAAATTTTAAAATGATTGCAGGTGAAACTATGGATCAGCTGGACTCTAGATTTACTGAAATCACAAATCAACTCTCAATTCTAGGTAAAGAATACACACAGAACGAGATGTGTATGAATATATTAAGGTCGCTCCCAGCTGAGTGGGAAATGAAAGTGATGGCCTTGAGACTCTCCATGGACTTGACAAGAATCTCCAACCATGAGCTATTCTCAGATTTGAAAGCTTATGAATTTGACCTCAGAAGGCAAGAGCAAGAAGAGATAGTTGTACCCAAGATAGCTGCTCTATTGGCTGGAAAACCCAAGAGAGCCGACTCCAAGGATACCATTGACCAAGAGGAGATTGCCCTTATGGTGAAAAGATTAAACAAGTTCTTTAACAAGAACTATAAAAGGAACAAAGGTGAAACCTCCAGGAGACACTCATCATCTTCTAAGGAAGGGAAGATAGACCAACCAAGAGAGTCGACCACCGAGATCCGAATACGAGAGCCGATAATCAATGAGCCGATTATCAAAAATTGAGAACCTCTGGCTGAACCTGAGACAACCAGGACATTTTGCTGTTGGATCGTTCCTATCCACCAATCAACAAGTACCGGAATGAGGAAGAAAGAAAGGTCTCCATTAAGAGAACACAACAAAAGAAGAAAGCCATGTTGGTGCTAAACCGACACATCCAAGTGCAAAGAGACAGTTGAGTTAGACAGCATCGAGGCAGACTATTCCTCAGACACAGAAGAAGAGGCTTTGATATGCCTCATGGCCAAAGAACAAGAAGATGAGGTACATTATAACTCATCTAGCTCTAATTCTAATGATTGTGATAGTGACACAAACACTTCATCACCCAAGATCTTTATTATTCATTAGGCAAAATGATGAAAGACTTTGAGCACATAACACACTTTTAAATGAGGAAAACAGCTAGCTCAAAAGCTAAAACTCACAGCTTCCTGAAGAGCTGAGTACTCTTAGTCAAGTAGTTGTTGAGAACAAAGAGCTCAAGGCCGAGATTGCTAAGATTAAAGAAGACTTAGCTGAAAAGGATACGAGGGAAAAAGACTTGAAAAGTGTGATTGCATCATTCAGTAAGTCATCTAAAACATTGGATGAATTAATGTTGATCCAAAAGGAGATAGGAGATAAAACTGGCTTAGGATTCAATTCCTTTGTCAATTCTCAAACTCCAAGAGTGGTTTCGGAAAGGATCGTCAAGCAATGAAGGAGTCCAAAAGCCCAAAGCACCATATGTTGCACCCACTTACACTCACAATCACACACATGTTGGCATGGGTTACAAAGGCAAAGGCAAGTAGCCAATAGAGTATGCTAAAGGACAGCTGAAGTTAAATTCAGAAGAGTCCATCAGCAGACTCCAAACAGAAAATATTTTGTGAAAGCAAAACAACTACCAAAAGCCCCAAAGGTTTCAACATAGAAAGCCATATGAAAGGAATGGTAGAAATTATCCTAAACAGATGATTAGAATAATCAAATGATATATCAACCAAGTCCTAAGGGATACAAGCCCAAGTGGCGAAGACCTCAGACTCAAAATAGGTCATTCCCTAGGCAAATGAACCATTATTAGCACACATATGCACCCAAGCACAATGCTAGATATGAACAAAAATTTACATATTATCCCAAGAAAGCAAATGCAACAAAGACAATCACGAGCATACGGAAAAAAAGAGATAGTTGTATGAGCATAAAGCTCCCAAGCAATTTGCTAAGATTCATTATGATTATGGCACTGATTGGTTGCAACCTCTTAGAGTCAGATCATTTGGATATAGGTTGGTTGGATCACCTTATAGTTCTAACTCCTCGGGACCCGGATAGGTTTGGGTACCTAAAAGATGATTTCCTTGATATTAGGTTCAAGGAACAAATGAGTCCCAAGGAACCTAGTACATGGAAAGTGGTTGTTCCGGACATATGTCCGCAATAAGGAGAACTTATCAAACTTCAAGGAATCAAGAGGAGCGAAAGTTATATTTGGAGAAAATGAAGCTCGGGGGAGATAAGAGGCATTGGATCCATAAAGAAAATGGACTAGAAATCACGATGTAGCCTATGATGAAGAGTCAATTTCAATCTGCTGAGTATCAGCCAACTCTGGGATAAGGGCTACAATGTAGGATTTAACATGGGTGTATGCCAAATCAAGGATGATGAATCAAATGAAGTTGTACAATCGGGATCAAGATAGAAAAACATGTATGTAGTGGATTGGTCAATCACATACACCAAGTTCATGCCAACAAGATGGTTGTGGCACAAAAAGTTGAGTCATATGAATTTCAAGACAATCAACAAGATTGCAAGACATCATTTTGTGGAAGGATTGCCGAACTCAATGTACAAGAAGAAGAGCATATGTGATGCATGCCAGATGGGAAAGCAAATCAAGTCTTCATTCAAGGACAAGCCAAGTCCTTCTTCAACCAGGATTTTATTGCATATGGATTTGTTTGGTCTTGTTGAACCAGATAGCATAAGTAGAAAGAAATACACCCTAGTGGTGGTAGATGATTATTCAAGATACACATGGACCATATTTATGTGTAAAAAGAAGGAAACTTTGCATAAGCTTCCACAGTTTATGAGGAGAGTTCAAAATGAGAAGAGTCAAACCATTATCAAGATAAGGTCTGACAGAGGAACTGAGTTTGTCAATGGGATTATAACTCAGTATGCATAAAGAATGGTATTGCTCATGAGTTATCAGCTGTAAGAACTCCATAGTAGAATGGAGTAGTTGAAAAAAGGAACAAAACTCTTTAAGAAGCTTCAAGGACCATGTTAGCTGAAGCTGGATTGCCTAAGAGATTTTGGGTTGAAGCCATTAACACTGCTTGCTACACTCATAATAGGTGTATGATCAATATGCATCTGTCCAAAATCCCCTGTGAAATTTGGACAGGAAGGAAGCCAAATATTGGATATTTTCATATCTTTGTATGTAAGTGCTTTATTCACAACAATGTCAAGGACAACTTGAAAGATTTTGATGATAAAGTCATGAAGGTATCTTTTTGGGACTCTGAGAGTAAAGCTTTTAGAGTGCTGAACAAGAGAACTATGGTCACAGAAGAGTCTTTCGATGTGGTTTTTTATGAACCTAATGTTAATGGAGAAGACATTGATTAGTTAGCTGACAAGATGAATCAGCCATTTATTCAAAAGAGTCCATATGTTGAGGCAGATATCAGAAGACTCAACCCAGATGAAGATGAGATACCTGAATCTCAGAGACAGCTGGAAGGCTTGCAGCTGAATGCTGATCAAGAGGAAGGTGTTCAAGACAACTTAGCTGCAAAAAGACATAATTAGCACACTTACTCCAACCAGATGTGAGATGGTTAAGAGACCATCCGCCATAGCTTATCATTGGAGATGTTAGAGAAGGAGTAAGAACCAGATCCAGGACTTAACATGAAGCTATGTTCACTTGTTTCATTTCTCAAATTAACCCAAATGATTTGTCACAAGCATTGGATGACACACATTGGATTCTAGCTATGCACGGGTGGTGTCTTGAGGCACGCCCAACCCGTGTGCCCCCTGTTTCTTCCGTGAACGCTCAACTTTCGCTCTTTTAGGCTTCACTTCTCGTATATCCACTCAATTCTCCGTGTTTCCACTTTGCTTTCCTCGTATTCTTATTCAATTAGCTTCAAATATCATGAAATTCCTACAAAATAAGCAAAGTGTAATATCTTTTCCACAAGGAGTGAATATGTAACATTTAATGCGAGTATATGCATGTTTACTTATCATTATAGCTCGAAATACACATCGAAACACATGCAAAATTCACACTTATCAAAATCCCCAAACTTAAACTGTTGACCGTCCCCGATCAACAATATTTAGAACACGATAAAGCATAACAGGGAGATAAAGATAACAAATAAGCACACCAAGAGTCTACACGAAAATCCAAATTGTTCGTCATGAATGCCGAGTACAACTCAATCAAGCCTCAAATATCTAATCAAAGAACACGCCAAATAAGACAAAGTGAAATGCTCAATCCAACTCTCAAAGTTAAGTGTATACTCTCATCTCACGAGGTTATAGGACGTGTTTACGCTCAAATCAATTCGATGTCGCAAAATTACCATAGCTTGCAATTTGTCTCATATCTCCGCCACGAGAGTATGCAATTTGTGAATCATAAAGGACTTTCTCATTTGGTTGTAATGAAGGCTCTTTGGTTTAGGTAGGAGATTTTTGGATAAAGTGACTCAAACTCGAGTGTATAGACCGATGAGCATATCAATCATTTTCATTCCAATCCCATATGCTACTCCAATCATCCCTCATTTTTATCAACTTCATTTATCTCCATTTCCGTCTTTTCTTTTGAGAATCACCTCCATTCACAATCCTTCGCCCCCAAGTTTATCCACTTTTCAATCTTTTTTTTTTTTTTTTTTTTTTTGGTTTTCATTTGTGCATTTTCAACATCTTTCCTTCCTCTTTTTATTCCATTTAACCAAGTATGCCCAATTATCCTATTTTTCAATTCCCACTCATTCAACTTCGTTCATTCCCCTTTTACTCAACGCTATACATTCGAGTTTAAGGTGATGGATATATTAAGATCAAGGGTTAAATTTTGTGGTTATCAAAGAAATAGGCTATAGGCTCAACTTGGCTAACTAGGAATTTCAACATCTTTAGGTAGGTAAAAGGCTTGAAAGGCTAGCAAAGATGGCCTTTAATCACATTCACAATTCGCATACAACATGTGGCCTTGACAGAGATACCCAAGCAAGTTCTAGAATTTTAATCAACATGAATGATACACTCAAATTACAACAAGATCGCACAAGATATAAGCGAAAAGTAAAGGCTCAAAGCTCACAGGCTTGTCAAAATGTAATTCAAAGCATCACACCAAGTTTTTCATATCAACATGCTCAAAGTTATCTATTCGAGGCTCAATCAATCCATAAACAGCATCTAATCCCAACAATATGAATTTTCCATCAACACACAAACAACAAGTTGCAACATGCTTGGTCAACTCACTCTCTAACTACTACGAAAGCAATAGACGTGCTAAAGCTATAAACGTGCTCTAATGCAAATGCAACCTAGAATGCTCTAATGCAACTATATGAAACACAAAATGCATGATTATATTTTTTTATTTTTTTTTTTTTTTTTTTTTTTTTCATATCCACACTTTTCATGTATTAAAATACTATCTCTCCCCCAAACTTGAATGAAATTATAGTGTCCTAAGGGGAAAAATAGAATTTCAATAACAAAAAGTGGGGATATACCTGAATCACTGCGGCGGCGGTGGTGGGAAGTGGCCTTGAGAAATATGCCACATTTGTAGCTGTTGGAGCACTTGCCACGTCTCCTCGGAACGCTGCTCCGATCGCTCGCTGAACGCGAGAAAATCAGCCCTATGTTGCCTCAAATCCTCTCCTTGCCGCCTCAACTCTTCTTCTTGCCGCCTCAAGTTCTCCCCAAACGCATAAAACATGTCTTGAAAATTGGCGTCGCGATGGGGTCCTCCACTGTGAGACGGACCGGCGATCCCCGCTTTGAGAATGTCGGGAGTAATCGCCTCCGTGTGAGGACTCGGGTATATCATACCCAATTTGGGGATGATGAGGTTCCATCCCCATTTCGCGTCCATGTATCTCATCCTCCTCCTCCACCATATCTTCTTCATCCAAGAAACCTTCAACTCTGCGCCTCTTTCTTGACTCTATAGCCTCGTAATTCGGTTATGTGCGTCGAGTTCATTAAGAAGTTGGTGGTGTCCATCAATGTATCAACGGTGGTGTATGGTGGGTTAGGCAACGGAAATGAAGCACCTTTCTTTTGTAGAAGCACCAATCTGTTGTCTTCATTCGCTATGAACTTCATATGGTGCAACGATGCCAAATTAACCCGAGTCTTTGCCGGGATAGGCTCCAAGCCTCGAAAATCGACATTGAAATGCCGGGCAATAGGGGTAATGAGGCCCCTATAGAAATCGTACCCCCTTCCCGCCTAGCTAACTGCTCAATTTGCTCGGCAAAATTAACGGCGGTGTTGTAGGGGTGTTTGTGACCATACACCGAGGAGAGATAGAGTTCTTTAGTCGTCATCCCTCCAATGTTTTCTCGGGCGAACACAGAGGAGGCAATCACGCGTTGTATATACCGAAAAACCGGATTCCGGATCCAAGAGGCTTTTGCGGTCCGCGCATACAACATTGGCCCCGTTTGTGGTGTTTCCACAAGCATTCTCCGTCGTATTGATCATAATGGGGCATCGGGCGGGTACGAGCGTTTGTTGGTACCTCGAAAATGGTGTTCAATTGGGTCATAGAGAGTTGTCTACGAACATTCCCAACCGAAATTTTATCATATACGGTTCGAAGGTCCCGCCTTGTCCGAGTACTTCCACGGTACTCAAGAACTCCAATGTATACTTTTTAAATGTCGGCCACCTTCGGCTCATGAAGTTCGTCCATCCTACCTTGGCGAAAAGACGCCACACGTCCTCATGTATCCCCAAAGTTTGGGTACAATCATTGTCGGCGTAGCGAGATGGAGCTATTTGGCGACCGATCAAGCGATTCCATCGCTCAAGATCATCGGCATTTGTCAAGTTGACCCCATATGCCTCTGACTGTTTTGGTCGACCTCCGGCGGTGCCACGTCGCGTTGTGCCGCCCGCGTGCACGTCTCCTTCCACTCGTGGGTTTCTTCGCCGCCATAAGGAATTTGTACCGAATACATTCTATTAGCATCCCAATATCATCAATGGCAACAACAAAGTAGGGAAGTAAAGCTAACATATTAAGTGATGTAAATTCACATGCCCAAGTCACTTTGATCGATCAACTACCCCAAACAAACAAAAATTAAGGCCATTCTCGACAAATATTAGCTCAAATAAACATTGGCCATGCCTTATTCATCAACAATTCACCCTACATCTCCTCAATTATACAAGCCCACAAGGTGTTTGATAATTTGCCTCAAAGAATAATTCACATCATTTATAGCAAAAATATCAAAATACACACCTACCATGCTCCTTAATACATAATTAACAACGAATTGACAAGGAGAAACGGTGTTCTTACCGAATTCTCTAAGTTAAACTCGAAGTGGAAGATTTGAACCCTAGGTCCTTTTGTTCACAATTCTTCAAGCAAATTCAAATTTGATGCAAAGTGAAGCTCAATTGTGATGGGGGAGGTGTTATGCAGATGAATTCAAGTGAAAACTAGGAGAAATTTTCGAAAACTAGGGTCGTTAAACGCTTTTTTTTTTTTTTAAAACCGTCCCAATTTATCCTTCTTCGCAAGGCGCACGGGTCGTGCGTCGACGCGCACGGGTTAACCGTCGCCACCCCGGTGAATTTGCCCAACTCTCTGCGAAGGGCGCACGGTCGGGTCGTGCGCAAACGCACGGCTACCCGTGCGCACTTGCACAAAGAATTCGAGTTTAGTTTTTTTTTTTTTTTTTTTTTTTGAAACACACAAAAATGAAACAAAAACACACAAATCACACTCATTAAAAGAATTACACAAATCAAATCACTCAAATCACATAACTGTGAAACTAAACACACACAAAAATGAAAATCACACGAAAAACCGTTGGGTTGCCTCCCAACAAGCGCTATATTTAACGTCTTTAGCTTGACGCCTGTTTTGTTAAATTACGGATCGCGCAAGGTGGTGGATGTCACCTCCTCTTGATTCCTCGGTGGAAATAGTGCTTAATCCGTTGGCCGTTTACCATGAAAGTCTCGCCTTCTTTTGTCAACAATTCTACAATCCCAGGTGGATTCAACACTTTCTTTATCACAAATGGCCCCGACCACTTGGACTTGAGTTTTCCCGGGAAGAATTTAAGGCGTGAATTGTATAGAGCACCGTTCTCCCAGAAAAACTCTCTTTTCTTGATCATCTTATCATGCCACCGCTTGGTTCTTTCCTTGTAAATTCTGAATTTTCGTGACGCTTCATCCCGAAATTCTTCCATCCGATTCAAATGGAGCAACCTTTCCTCACCGCTTTTCGAAAATCCAGTTCGGTTTCTTTACCGCCCAAAATGCTTTGTGCTCCAATTCTACCGGTAAATGGCACGACTTCCCAAATACAAGTTGATATGGAGATGTGCCCAACGGTGTCTTATATGCAGTTCGGTATGCCCACAGGGCATCATCCAATTTTAACGCCCAATCCTTTCGGTTGATGTTCACCGTCTTTTTCAAGGATTTGTTTGATCTCCCTTAGCCACTTCGCTTGTCCGTTGGCTTGTGGATGATATGCCAATGCGACTTTATGTTTGACCCCATATTTGGCCAACAAGTTGCTCATCAATTTGTTTACAAAATGCGACCCTCCATCACTAATTAAAGCTCTTGGAGTGCCAAATCTAGTAAAGATGTTTTTCTTAAGGAATCGCATTACAACTTGAGCATCATTTGTTTTAGAAGGAATTGCCTCTACCCAACGGGATACATACTCCACAAAGAAGTAGAATATATTGATAACCCAAGACGATGGAAATGGGCCCATAAAGTCAATCCCCCACACATCGAACAACTCCACTTCAATTACGTTGGTCATTGGCATCTCGTGCTTCCGTGAAATGTTTCCCATTCGGCGACACTGTCACATTGTTGTACAAACAAATAATAGTCATTAAATAAAGTGGGCCAATATAGCCCACTTTGCAATACCTTTCACCAAAATGCGAGTGGGACCAAAATGTCCGCCGGATGGTGAAGAGTGACATCGTTGTAGGACTCCTCCCATTCTTCTTGAGGTACGCATCTCCTTATGATTTTGTCCGCGCACCTCTTAAAGAGTAGGGGTCATCCCACATGTAGAACTTTACATCATGTAAGAATTTCTTCTTTTGATACGGTGATAGATCCGGAGGTAGAACTCCAGCTGCCAAGTAGTTGACAAAATCCGCATACCATGGGAACTTTGCCTCAAGCATGAGTAATCTTTCATCAGGAAACTCCTCTTTTATCAATCCCGTACCTTTTTTTTTCTCCTTCTTGATTTTCTAATCGAGACAGATGGTCTGCTACCACGTTCTCGCATCCTTTTCGGTCCTTGATTTCCACGTCAAACTCTTGCAACAATAAGATCCATCGAATCAACCTCGGTTTCGATCCTTCTTGTCAAAGAGGTATTTGATAGCCGCATGGTCAGTATGCACAATCGTCTTCGTCCCGATCAAGTAAGATCGGAATTTATCGAACGCGAAAACAATCGCCAACATTTCTTTCTCGGTTGTGGTATAATTCTGTTGAGCACTCGTCCCAACGCTCGACTTGCATAGTAGATGGATCGGAACAATTTTTCCCTCTTTTGACCAAGAATGACCCAACAAAGATAGTCGCTTGCATCACACATTAGCTCAAATGGTTGGCTCCAATGGGGGCGACGAGTATAGGTGCGGTCACCAATGTCTTTGTCTTCAACATTTCGAACGCCCGCAAACATTCATTGGAAAAAATGAAAGCAAGATCTTTTTCTAGCAATTGACTCGAGGGCTTAGAAATTTTAGAAAAGTCACGGATAAACCTTCAGAAAATCCGGCATGGCCCAAAAAGCTCCGAATGGCTTTCTCATTTGTGGGAGGTGGTAGCTTCTCAATTGCTACAATCTTTGCCCGATCAACTTCCAAACTGCGAAGAGACTCGATGACCAAGTACAATGCCATCGCGTGCCATAAAATGGCACTTTTCCCAATTTAGTACTAAATTGGTCTCTTCACATCGCTGCAAAACTAGGGAAAGATTGTGAAGACAATTATCAAAAGAATCCCCGAACACAGAGAAATCGTCCATAAACACCTCCATAACTTTTTCAATAAGATCGTGAAATATAGCCATCATACAACGTTGGAAAGTGGCAGGTGCATTACATAAACCAAATGGCATGCGTCGAAATGCAAATGTGCCATACGGACATGTAAATGTTGTTTTCTCTTGGTCTTCCGGCGCAATCATGATTTGATTGTACCCGGAATAACCATCTAAAAAGCAATAATAATCATAACCTGCAAGACGATCCAACATCATATCGATAAAGGGGAGGGGAAAGTGATCTTTTCGAGTGGCATCATTAAGTTTTCTATAATCAATACATATTCGCCACCCGGTAACAATTCTAGTAGCAATTTGTTCCTCATTTTCATTTTTTACCACTGTTACCCCCCTTTTTTCGGCACCACTTGTACAGACTCACCCATGAACTATCGATATCGCGTAAATGATCCCGGCATCCAACCATTTCAATACTTCCTTCCTAACCACATCTTGCATAATAGGGTTTAGTCGTCTTTGGTTTTGCACTGATGGTTTATAAACATCTTCCATCCGAATTTTATGCATCACAATGGATGGACTTATGCCTTTTAAATCAGTTATAGACCAGCCTAGTGCCGACTTATGTTTTCGTAAAACCCTTAATTTTATCAAGTTGGGTAGGAGTGAGAAGAGATGAAACGATTACGGATTTGCATTATTTGTCCCTAGGAATGCATATTTGAGGTGTTCGAGTAATTGCTTAAGTTCCGGAGGTGGTGTTGACATTCGATCTCACGCACGGGCTGCCAGTCTTGGCGCCACAAGACGGGTCGTGCGCTCTTCGAGAGTTCCATCGTTACTTGACATCACGCACGGGCCGACAGGTGCGTGGGCGCACGGGCCGTGCGTTCTTCTTCGAGAGTTCCATCCTTTTTTTCGGCTTTTTTTACCTCTTGCGCTATTAGGTAGTTCCCGCATATGATCTAAGGCACAAACATAGTCGTACAAATCTTGGTTATCAAAATCAAGTACAACACTCGACATTGAGCACGAGTGGGTTAGACCAAATTCCAAATCATCTGTAGACAATGTATGATCAACATAATCCTCAATGCATGAACTAACTATATCCAAAAATTACAATTCTCTCCGAATCATGAAATTTCATTGCCTTATAAATAGAAAATAAAACATGCTCATCATTAACACGTAATGTGAGCTCCCCTTCTCGCACATCTATTAAGGCTTTACCGTTGCTAAGAAAGGGCGTCCAAGTATCGGTGGACGTCTTGATCTTCTTCCATATCCAAAACCAAGAAATCCACGGGAATATAAATTTATCAACTTTTACCAAGACGTCTTCAATAATTCCCCTTGATACGTAAGTGATCGGTCGGCAAGTTGCAATGTCACCGTGGTTGGTTTCACGTCGCCTAATTCAAGTTTCCTGAAAATGGACAAAGGCATCAAGTTAATACTTGCCCCCAAATCACATAACGCTTTATTAAAGAAATTACCACCAATAGCACAAGGGATAGTGAAACTCCCCGGATCTTTCAGTTTTTGTGGTAACTTCCTTTGGATAATTGCACTACATTCTTCCGTCAAATTCACCGTTTCAAAGCTTGTCATCTTCCGCTTTTTTGACATCACATCTTTAAGAAATTTCGCATAGTTCGGCATTTGTTCTAATGCATCTGCAAAAGGAATGTTAATGTGCAATTTCTTAAATATATCAAGGAATTTGGCAAATTGATCATCAAGCTTTTTCTTTTGAAATCTTTGAGGAAAGGGAAGAGATATAGACAACTTAGGTATATTCAAGCTAGATGATGATTTTAGCTTTTCAGCCCCTGTTTGTTCCGCCTCTTTGTTCTCTTCTTTCCCATTTTCTTCAATACCATCCTTCATCACGAGTCTCTTTGCTTCGGCCTAGATGCTTCATCCGAAAGTTTCGGATTCCCAGATTTTTCTTTAGGCCCTTCATATTCCGTACCGCTTCGTAAACGAATCGCCTTGCATTGTTCCTTAGGATTCATTTCCGTGTTACTTGGAAATTGACCCTTTTGATGTTGACCACCCATTATTGTAGCCAATTGACCCACTTGAGTCTCCGTTCTTTATCGAGCTTGTCATTTGTTGTTCTAATTTATCCATCCAAGGTCTTGCTTAGCTAGGCGGCTCCTCGTGTCATTCATGAAAGCATTAGATTGATTTATGAAAGAGGTGAGTGCATCTTCCAACGACGATTTGCCTTCCCCATTTCCGCCTCCACTTGAAGCATTAAAGCCCGGCGGAGGTTGTAACACATTCTTTGTATTCGCATAGGAGAAATTTTCATGATTTCTCAACCCTGGATAGTAGTGCGTTGGGTTTGAATTATTCCGGAAATTGTTGAAATTCCGGTTATTCACATAATTTACCTCTTCCATCGGATATAGAAGAGCTTCGCTACCCGTGCTCGTGCCTGCTTCTGGCCTCTTCGTAAATACATTCAATTGAGTTGTCAAAGCCGCTACTTGTGCCGACAATGTTTTGATAGGGTCTGAATCTGAGATTTCGGCTACTCGTTGTACATTGGATCTTTCAGATGGCCATTGGTAACTGTTCATGGCCATTTCCTCAAGAAGATTTAAGGCATCTTGTGGAAACCTTGCCAACAAAGCTCCTCCCGCTGCGGCATCAACAAAGGCCCTCGTTTGCCCCATTAGACCATTGTAAAAGAAACATAATCATGATCCTCCGGAAAGCCGTGTTGTGGACATCTTCTTAACAAATCCCTAAATCTTTCCCAAGCCTCGTACAAAGGCTCGGAGTCAAATTGTCGGAATTGAGTGATCTCACTTTTGAGCTGCAAAGTTTTGCTTGGTGGAAAGAATTTAAACAAAAACTTTTGGCTCAAATCATCCCAAGTACTCACACTTCCTTGCGTCAAAGTACCCAACCAATTTCTCGCCTTATCCCGTAAAGAGAATGGGAATAGGCGCAATCTTATGGCGTCATCTGAGACTCCGTTCATCTTGATCGTATTGCATATTTGGATAAAATGGGCAAGGTGAGAGTTAGGATCTTCTCATTGCAAACCCCCAAATCGATTCTCGTTGCACCATATTGATTAGTGCGGTTTGAGCTCGAAGTTGTTGGCATTGATGGGAATATGGGCAATACCACCGTAATTACGATTCGTTTGTGGTCGAAAGTAATCACGAATGGCTTCTTTGTTGAACCGGTATCGGTAACTCGTTTCCACCATTGTTTGGCGGTATTGGTAACTCATTCAAATCCCCCATTATCGGATTGTGTTGTCTTTCACTCGTCTAGTGGTAGCACCGATTCTCCTCGCGAAAGCCTCAACTTCCTGGATGAGCGGTATTAAGTCCCCCGCTTGGAGCGCGTGTTCATACACTACCCGAACCAAACTAGAAGAAACAAGTCAAATAATGTGGAATTCAAGTCACACAAAAAAAAAAAAAAAAAACAAAATAAATAATAAAGAAAAATGTCTAAATTAAGAATAATTCTATCTATCGCAATATTAGCACCAAAAATTGTATTAGTCTCAAGAACGCGCCAAAACTTGTTCGCCTTATTTTTAGCTTCACCGCAAGTGTACGGTGTAGTTTATAGAATAGGGTAAGCAAGGTCGTATCCACGGAGACTAATAAATTAATATGCTAAGTATTGAACCAAGATAGTCTTATTTTTATTTAAACGATCGAAATTTGATGATTGTTGTATTGAGATTAAGACAATTTAAATCACTAAAACACAAGATTGAGATAATACAAATGATAGAAGTATCAAGATAATGGGATGGATTTCGAGTTAAGGTTTCGATTAATAATCCTCTTGTTGTCCGATTAAATCAAAGCCAAGGTTATTATCAATATTCCTATAAGACGATCACAAAACTATTTTATCCTCTCTCTCGAGATGCATATAAAATGTAGATTGAAATACTTATGCTAGCATCTCTACTCAACATGAAGCATTCAACTCCCAAAAGTTTAAAAGATCAAATATCCTCACAAATATTTACAAACCTCTCGATTCATGCAAATATTTGTGTCGAGTATTCAAGATCTAATATTGAAACTCATCTCTCGAATTATGAATCAATATATCAAACAAGTTAAATCATTGATCAAGTGATAAAACAAGAATAAGCTCAAAATACTCAAATAGGCTTTAAGATAATAACTTCAACTAAGATTAAAACATCCAACAAGAGTTCATTAATCTACTTCCAAAACCCGGAAATCTCAAGAGTTTAGCTACACATGATTTCTAAACAACTCATAAACAAATTGTTCAAAGCCATTACAACTAAAATGAAAGATTGAAACTAAAAGAGAAGCAAGAAAAACTTAGGAAAGTCGACGATCTCTCGATATATCTCCGTTTCTTAAGCTCCGATGCAACCCGATTGTCTCCTTGATGTCTTCTTCCAAGAATAGACCCTTGTCTTGTGTTGTAGATCCCAAAATATGTCTGATTCCCCTTGTGTGCGCCCCCCAAAAAGCCTTTTTATACTCCCCATCATGTTTAGGGCTTAATGCAGGCGA
Source organism: Rehmannia glutinosa (assembly GCA_016081115.2). NCBI lineage: Eukaryota > Viridiplantae > Streptophyta > Magnoliopsida > Lamiales > Orobanchaceae > Rehmannia > Rehmannia glutinosa. Next base: position 362,432 of record JABTTQ020002732.1, on the reverse strand, counting down.
TTATGGAATTCAGTAGAGACGCACGGGTGGTGCGCCCACGCACGGGTTACCCGTGCGCCACCCTGCTGGAATACCCCAACTCTCTGTAGGGCGCACGGGTGGTGCGTCGGAGCACGGCCTACCCGTGCGCCACTCCGGTGAGATATCCTGACTCTCTGTAGGGCGCACGGGTGGTGCGCCCATGCATGGCTACCCGTGCGCCATGTTTGCGCAGCTTCAATCAACCTTATACGGGGGTGCACGGGTGGTGTCTTGAGGCACGCCCAACCCGTGTGCCCCTGTTTCTTCCGTGAACGCTCAACTTTCGCTCTTTTAGGCTTCACTTCTCGTATATCCACTCAATTCTCCGTGTTTCCACTTTGCTTTCCTCGTATTCTTATTCAATTAGCTTCAAATATCATGAAATTCCTACAAAATAAGCAAAGTGTAATATCTTTTCCACAAAGAGTGAATATGTAACATTTAATGCGAGTATATGCATGTTTACTTATCATTATAGCTCGAAATACACATCGAAACACATGCAAAATTCACACTTATCACCAATGCTACACCAAGTTCATGCCAACAAGATGGTTGTGGCACAAAAAAGTTGAGTCATATGAATTTCAAGACAATCAACAAGATTGCAAGACATCATTTTGTGGAAGGATTGCGGACTCGGTGTACAAGAAGAAGAGCATATGTGATGCATGCCGGATGGGAAAGCAAATCAAGTCTTCATTCAAGGACAAGCCAAGTCCTTCTTCAACCAGGATTTTATTGCATATGGATTTGTTTGGTCTTGTTGAACCGGATAGCATAAGTAGAAAGAAATACACCCTAGTGGTGGTAGATGATTATTCAAGATACACATGGACCATATTTATGTGTAAAAAGAAGGAAACTTTGCATAAGCTTCCACGATTTATGAGGGGAGTTCAAAATGAGAAGAGTCAAACCATTATCAAGATAAGGTCCGACAGAGGAACCGAGTTTGTCAATGGGATTATAACTCGGTATGCATAAAGAATGGTATTGCTCATGAGTTATCACCGTAAGAACTCCATAGTAGAATGGAGTAGTTGAAAAAAGGAACAAAACTCTTTAAGAAGCTTCGAGGACCATGTTAGTTTGAAGGGATTGCCTAAGAGATTTTGGGTTGAAGCCATTAACACCGCTTGCCACACTCATAATAGGTGTATGATCAATATGCATCCATCCAAAATCCCCGTGAAATTTGGACAGAAGGAAGCCAAATATTGGATATTTTCATATCTTTGTATGTAAGTGCTTTATTCACAACAATGTCAAGACAACTTGAAAGATTTTGATGATAAAGCCGATGAAGGTATCTTTTTGGGACTCTGCGAGAGTAAAGCTTTTAGAGTCTTTGAAGAAGAGAACTATAGTCACGAAGAGTCTTTCGATGTGGTTTTTTATGAACCTAATGTTAATGGAGAAGACATTGATGAGTTAGGCGACAAGATGAATCAGCCATTTATTCAAAAGAGTCCATATGTTGAGGCGGATATCGAAGACTCAACCTGGATGAAGATGAGATACCCGAATCTCGAGAGATACAATGAAGGCTTGCAAAATTGAATCTTCGATCAAGAGGAAGGTGTTCAAGACAACTTAGCTGCAAAAAGACATAATTAGCACACTTACTCCAACCGGATGTGAGATGGTTAAGAGACCATCCGCCATAGCTTATCATTGGAGATGTTAGAGAAGCGATAAGAACCGCAGATCCAGGACTTAACATGAAGCTTTGTTCACTTGTTTCATTTCTCAAATTAACCCAAATGATTTGTCACAAGCATTGGATGACACACATTGGATTCTAGCTATGCAGAAGAGTTGAATCAGTTTGAAAAAAATAAAGTTTGGGAATTGGATCAAAGGCCTACCCGCCAAAATATTATTGGTACTAAGTAGGTATTCAGAAACAAGATCAATGAAGAGGGATCTGTGGGATAAATAAAGCAAGATTGGTAGCCAAAGGGTATTTCCAAGAAGAGGGCATAGATTTTGATGAAACCTTTGCACATGTTTCAAGATTGGAGGCAATAAGGATGTTTCTTGCTTATGAAGCACACAAGTACTTCACAGTCTATCAAATGGATGTGAATAGTTCATTTTTGAATGGACTTTTAGAAGAAGAAGTTTATGTGGAACAACCTCCAGGTTTTGAGCAGAAAACTATTAGAGATAAAGTCTACAAGCTCAAGAAGGCATTATATGGTTTGAAACAAGCATCAAGAGCATGGTATGACACATTGTCTCAGTTTCTTATAGACAATGGATTCACCAAAGGCAAAGTTGACAGAACACTCTTCAGAATTCAAGATGGAGAGAGTATATAGCTTGTTCAAATATATGTGGATGACATTATCTTTGGATCCGCAACAAAGAGTTGTGTGACAAATTCTCAAACCTTATGCAAGGGAAGTTTGAGATGAGTATGATGGGAGAGCCGACTTTTTCTAGGTATTGAAGTCAAGCAAATGAAGGATGGAACATTCATAAGTCAAACCAAATATACCAGAGATTTAATGAAGAAATTTGGTATGGAAGAGAAGTTATCTGTGAAGATTCCCATGAATACATCAGTGAAGATGGATATGGATGCAGAATGAAAAGTTGTTGATCAAACAAGGTATAGAGCACTCATTGGATCATTGCTCTATTTGACAACCAAAGAAACTAGACATCACCTTTGAGTAGGAGTATGTGCAAGATTTCAATCTGCTCCAAAGGAAAGCCATATGACTCGAAGAGAATCCTAAGATATTTGAAGGGAAGCCAAGAAGTTGGCTTATGGTATCCAAAGGAAGGAGGATTCAAGTTGATTGGATATTCATACTCAAACTATGTTGGATGTAGAGTTGACAGGAAGAGTACATCTGGTAATTGTCAAATGCTTGGAAATAGATTAATTTTTTGGTTCAGCAAGAAACAATACTCAATAGCTACATCCACAATCAAGCAGTACATTGTTGGGGCATTTTATTTGTGCCCAAGTTCTATGGATGAGGCAACAACTGAGAGATTATGAAATTGAAGAAAAAGAGATTCCAATTATGTGCGATAACACAAGTGCCATTGCAATCACTCAGAATCCATCATTGCATTCAAGAACCAAGCACATTGATGTCAGATATCATTTTATAAGAGATCATGTTGAAAAGAAAGACATCACATTAGAATACATATCAACTGAGAAGTAGTTAGCTGATATATTCACAAAGCACTTATGTGAATCAAGGTTTGAAGAATTTAAGAATGAGCTTGGATTGATTGAGTTGTCTTAGGAAGCTAAAAAGACTCATTCAGCAGGGTTAGAGGTGAGAGAATTGCATTTTAAAAAAGTTTCACATATCAGCCAAGTGAAACAGCTTATGTGGCTAGTCAGCTGTATTGAGTTAGCTGGACAGCCAAGTGATTATTCAGTCAATTCAAGGAAGCGTGAAGCATAGTCAAGTCATAAATGAAGATAGCTGAAACATTTATGAGCTATGTGACAAAACGAGGTCGTTTTTCTTGAGCAGAAATGTTTTTAGACATGACGTTACCATCATTAGTGGTGTCAGTCAAAAGCATGTGACAGTTCATCCATGATTGGATATAAATGTTGCTGCATTTAATGCGGAGAAATTAATGTAGTTTTGATCTTTTAATCTCAATCATTAATTAGTATTTAAACTTTTCAAACTCAAAAACCGTCCTTTCAAGTCCCATATAAAGAGAAATACTATTTTTTCTCTCCTCACATTCGCTCTCTTGCTCACAAAGGAATAAAAACTTTCTCTCTGCAAAGAAGCTCCAAAACTCTAGTTTTTCATCTCTCATTTTCAAGTTCGAAATGGAAACTATCTACACCTACGTTACGCTTGCTGAGAAAATCCATACTGGAGCCACTGTTGATTTTGAAGGCCTTGTCAAACAGGGCGTTGACAAGGATTTGGCTAAGAACATTGCACGAAACTTGAGAAGGCTGGTCTCAAGAAGTTTCTGACAATAGAGATGTCCCATACGTAACCAGAGGAAGTGGCCATGTACTAAGTGAACGTTGCAGTTCACGATGATGAGATTTTTTCATCTTTGAACAGAAAAGAATTCAAGTTGGTTGCGGCTGACTTAGCTGAATATTGCTTTCTCCCTACCAATGGTCTGAAGGAGTGATCGTAGGGCGTGAACTTGATCGCGGCTTGGAAGGATATAGCCAAGCCTCGAGGTTCTTTGAAAACCAAACTATTCACTTTGAAGAAGGCGATCAAAGAGGATTACCACAAGCTTATGGATGTGGTAGCCAAGTACATTGATATGAAGTTCGGCTCATTCAATCGGCTCTCTCAAACTAAGTTGATTGTAATGGCGGCCATTATGGAGGAGAAAAGAAGTTAAGCTAACTGGCCGAGTTTGTTTTTGGTAAGTTGTGGTCGAACGTGCTCAACATGAATGTGGTGATGATGGGAAATTTGCAAGTTTCTTTGGGATATGGCCTGATCTTAGGCCATTTGATGGAGAAGAAGGGTGTCCCCCGCATAATGGGAAACCCTTCCATGCAAACAAGAAGATGTTCATGGCCAACCTCTCGGCGCCTGAGAAGCGTGCACATGCAAAGAAGTCCGCACCTCCGAGGGGAATCACCGAGCATGTCCCCTATAGCATAGTTGTTTCTGCTAAAGCCCTTCACCTAAGCCTATTCTAGCTCCCTCCCCGTGGTGAGAAGAAATAGAATAGTTGTTCCCCGCAAGCCAGTGTGCAAAAAAAAATAGAAGGTGGCGAGCTAGGCTGCCGTGGTAGAGGAACAGGAAGAAGAAATCAAGTTTCCTGGAGAGAAAGACCAGGAGGAGACTTGTGAAGAAGGCCGACAAAGTCTTGAGCCACCGAGTCCACCACGACTTAGAAAAAGTTTGTTGTCGAAGAACAAAAAAAAACAAAAGATGGGGATGGTGGTGAAAGCACTTTGCTAAAGAAACTCAAGCGTTTGCCACCACATACATCTCAACAAGATTCAGTTGTCAAGCCCACACCGAGACATCAAAAAAGACACAACTAATACAAAGAAAGAAGACTTAGGTGTGATACCACCTCCGATCGATGCTACTTGTTGAGGTAGAGAAGGCTTGAAAGAGCCTATGCGGGAAGAAGACGATGATAATGATCTTAAAATCCTATCCCCTATATATCCTGAAATTGAGGAATGGTTGTGCGCATGGAGAGCTTGGAAGCTGAGTGCCAGCGGAATACAATTTGGGAGGCCCGACATGATTGAAGAAGAGAAATACCTTCTAGGTTTCCTAGATTATACCACTGTCCGCACTACTCTGGATACAGACTTTTGCACGACCTTTTTGTATGATAAGAAGGAAGCTGCAAAAGGCCAAGGAATTGGAGAAGGCCAAGGCCATTGAGGAGTCCCTAAAACCTCATTCTTGTGCCTTCACAGATCCTAATATTCCTGAGGAGGCTATTGAATGAGCCAGCAGTAGTGACATGGAGATTTTGGATGTAGCTGACCCAGTCGAGAATGTTGAGCTACAGCAAGCGCTGAAAGAGTCCTTAGAGATGCATGAGCAACCTATGCTTAGGGGCCCTAGAGAGTCATCTTCAAATTAAATCTCTCCAACCCCTGATATTCTTGAAACGGTGAGGCAAATCGCTGAAAAAAACCTCACCAAAGACACTCCCAAGGACCAACTAGGGAAACTAGCGATGAAGCTAGGGATGAAGATGTAGTGGGCAACCTAGGTGAGCTAAGCCCTATGAATGTTGTTAAGACAACTTCCCATGCGGTGACAACTCAAAGGTAACAATCAATCACATGTGTCGATTAACCATGTTGCCGTGATCACCGGGTGAGCCACCGTGGGGAAATCAACACACCACAACCGGGTTGGAGGAGGTCAGGGAGACTTAAACAAACTGAAGTTAGGAGGCGAATGTGAGTCTCAAAAAGAACAACAAAGTGGGATTGACGATGCTTTGATGGTTAAGACCAACTGCACTACAAGCCAAGGACGCTGCTCAAACAACTGAGGCACATGATGGACAGCAGACCAAGTTAGTTGAGACTGTTGGTCTTAAAATCGCAATCCAAGAGGTTGAGACCTCGAAGAATACCACCATCGAAGACCCCAATGCAGCTCCATCTACAGAAGGGAATATTGTTGAAGACCCTAATGCAGCTAAGTTTGCAGAAGGGATTGTTGAAGGCCTTGTAGCAGTTGAGACTGCTGCTAAGGTTGTTGAAGGCCCCCAAGAGGTTGAGACTTCCAGGGGTGTTATACTTGAGAAGGGAAAACTGGCAGTTCCTGCAACAGAGTCCACTGAAATGGAAGAAATAAGTGTATTGCATGACTCCGATGATAATGTATCAGTAGAGTTTGTTGACTCTGACAATGAAGCTGATTCCACCCCCAATTACCAAGCTGTAAAGGACCCAGCTAAACAGGAACAAGTGGCACAATTGAAAAAGGCATGTGAGGAAGTTGCATTGTCCCAATTCATTTTGGTTGAGGGCCCACCCCAATGATGACATCACCAGCCCGTGATGTTGCTAAGGCAGCTGAGGCCATGAATACTCAAAAGGAAGCAACAACTGGAGCCAACGAAGCTGTTGAGATAGCTGAGGCCCAGTCAGCTTAGCAGGCTACCACAGCTGCATCTGCTAGTGAAGCTCACACAGTTGAGGCACAAAAAGCTGGAAGCTAGGGGAATGAAGAAAAGGCTCCCAAAAGAGGAGTGGGAGAAATCCCTTCAGTCCCTAGTGGTTTATTCAAAGACTACTTTTCATTTGTTGAAGAAGTCCAGCTGGAGACCGAATATGCTGAAGAACGTGCAAATTATTCAGTGAATATAGATCCAGAAGAATTCGTAGCTCTGGATGATTTACGAGTGGTACCATTTGGCTTTGATTTTGACTCTGTGTTACCAGAGGATCAGTCACCTGAGGCAACTGACTTCAGAAAAGCCTTCAAGGCTATGTTGGCTGAAATGGAAGCAATGGAGAGAATCTTTGCTACACTAAACCAACGGCTTGACAACCACGATGCGATGATTTTTGGAGATATTCGAGGAGCAGTTCTCGAAATTTGAGAATGGACAATGTAAACAAAGGCACTAAGAAGAGAGCAAGTGAACTACTTCAAATCACTCTTCGCAAAACTTATGATTTGGTGTGGCGAGCAAGCTCAATTCCAACAGAGACAATATGACAATATCAATCGGCCGAAGCAACACATAAGACCGACATGGAGCCGATGAGATTGCAATATAAACAATATCTTCAAAACATCAAAAGCACTCTGCGAGCCGAGATGATGCAAATGAGCGCAGAGATGAAGATTCTAAGATCATAACATAGAGCATCTCACTCACCACCCATGAAAAGTTGGACGGCCATGACTTTTGACTCACACTCCTCAAGTTGGTATTGATGATGCCAAAAAGAGGGAAGATAGACTGAAGGATGGAAGCAGTAGTAAGGGGAAATAACCTAAGAAGACACCCAACCCTTTGGAGGTTATTTTGGATAAATCACAACTCGGCTCATCTATCAGCTCTCTCAACTCTCAGCTGCCGCAGGATATGTCAGTTGATGCAAAAGCTGACTTAGCCTTTCAGAAGACAAGAACTGCAATCAAAGCTGAATTTGGAGAAGTCGATCGCAGGAGCATGGTCTCATAGAAGGATTGAAATCCAAGTTCCATGGTCCCCCAGCAGGGTTGCTTCCAGGTTCGCCAGCAGTGAAATTTCCAAAAGGACCCGCTCCAGATGCAGGATCCAAGCCAAGGTCAATTGAAGAATTTGAAACGCTCAAATCAGAAGGATTCTTCAATGGAATGAATCTGCAAAGGCATGAGATTTGTACTGGGAAAGAGGGTTGGATATTGTTAAGTTAGCCGAGAAGTAGCAGACTCAGTCAAGTAGCCAGCAGACTTCAAGGGCTCCACCTATTTAGTACACTCCCAGAGGAGGAGCAGACTCAGGAAGAGGAAGGGGAAGAAGTCCGTGGAAGAGGCGGAGGCACTCCACCAAGTAGACCTAAAGATATTCAATATGTAAATCCCCAAAAGAAGGATCTCATATACTGGGCTGGACTAAGGGAATTGGAAAATAGAGATGTTGTCAAGCAAAATGAGGAGGCTGCTAAGCGCCAAGAATAAGAAAATATCAGACAAGAAAGAGAATGGAAAGAGAGAAGAAGGATAGAACAAGCTCATAAGAGAGCTTTTAGAAAAAGAAAAGGGAAGAATAAGATAGGAAGAGGAAAAGAGAAGAAGAAGAAAGGAGGAGGAGGAAAGCTGATGAAGAAGAAGAGAGAAGAAGAAAGCAGTAGAGACGTTGAAGGCTGCTGAAGACAATTTTTTGTTGTATTTTTACTTAATCAAATACACGTAAAAAATGTAAGTACCTTGTAATTTTTCATTGTACTTTGTAAATACATTGCAAAAGTGCAGAATGATATGTTCAATAAAATGACATATTCATACTATTATTCTTTTTTAAGCACTATTTACTTTGTTATTTTATTTAAGTTTTGTCATCAAAAGGGGGGAAATTACCAAAAGGTTCTATTAGCTGAGTCGAAGCAGCCAAGTTGAAAATTGCACATGTTGACTGAAGATTAAAGTGAATACTCTGATATATGTCAGTTGAGTATTGCAATGAAGGATCAGTCAAGTACCAAAAGGTTGTCTCAATCAGCAGACTGACAGCTAAGTCACTCTTAGATAAGTGAAGAAGACTATGAAAGGGGTTCAGTAGCAAAAATGACTCAAGAAAGCTGAAGATGTCCGTTGATAAGCAAAGTCAAATCTTTGCTGAGAGGGAAAACATGACAGGCCGCAACCATAAAGTTGTTTTGCTGAAAGAGTGCAAATAGCTGGGAACCAATGGGATGCTCCTGCAAACCTGCAGAGGTTCAGGCATGTTGCAGAGCATTAATACAAGGATCAGTCTACATCAAATATTGCATAATAAGACAAGCCAACGACCATGTAGTGAAGTTTGAAAAATGAATATATCTCTTCAACGGATACATTTTTCAAACATGCACTATAAAAGGATGAGGAATTCATTTGAGAGAATACTTACGCAACGAAGCAATAGACACATACCTGCAAACATTCAAGTAAAGATCAAAATACTCTCAAGTATCAATTCTATTGTCAAGCTTAAACTCGAAGGAAATCGATCCAACACACTTAGTGAAGGAAAGACAACTTCAAATTTGTTGAAGAGGAAACATTGTTGAAAACAAGGGATCTACACATCCAAGGTTGAAGGAAGTGCAGTGAGGTTCTTGTTGAACCAAGCTTCGGATTTGTTGGAGGGCTACGTGATCAAATCCAAGGATCTCAAGGAGCTAAAGTAGTAGGACAACCGCCTTGTGAAGAGTCGAGTCTCGAAGCAAAGTCAATGTGTTATCAAGGCCAAACTTGAATCTGTTGTACTATTGTAACAAAGTCATCAAGTATTACCTTAGTGGATTCCTCCGGAGTTGGAGAAGAGCATATTAGAGGAATTACCCCATCCTCGAACCACTATAAAATTGCTCTGTGTCTTTTACATTCAAAGACATTTATTTCTTGCATATCTTATTTGTGTTTGTTAAATTTGCTAAGTCTCTCGATAATAACTTAACCATAAAACAAGTGTTGAAAATATATTTTAACAAAGGGTGTAAGATTTCCGCTAAAAACCAAGTCTCATCGTATTTCTAAAAAGATCACCTCACTCGGTTGAGTTATTTTATCAACAGCTCTCTCGAGTCTGTTGAGTGGTTAACTCTACTGTTAACGTTGAACTAAGTTGTCCCTCAAGGACTAAGCTGACTTGTGATAAAACTCTGATTTAAAGGACAAAAATCGAAAATTTAGTCTATTCAACCCCTCCCCCCTTCTAGACTTTTCTTAAACACCCCTTGGGACCTATAATATTAGTAGAGCATTCAAAATATTTTTGTTGAAAAAAGACAATATTGAAATCCTCTCATTGTACTGTGATTTTGTACTTGCTTTATGAGTTATCGCTTTCCATATATTGTTTTTCTAGATATTCAAATATTATCGGATAACGTGCACCTAACCTCATATAAGTCGACAACTCTATTTTCACTCTAAGATTCATTGGATCGACTCTTCAAAGGGAACATTATGTCATTATCGAACATTCTCTTTGTTAATATATGCCAATGAGAATCAAGTTTCCATTCGGTTTCTTGCTTATTGTTTTAGTGCACTCAATCTTCGATTTTATTTGAAATTGAGTCTATGTTCAATTTCAATGTCTTGATTTTTCAACTTTGTGCTAACTCTAAATTTGCCTTGATTCTTCAATGCCGACGTTTTCGATTCCTATTCAAGAAAACGAACCTTTTAAAGTCATGTACATCAGTTCTAAGGCTCAGGAAAATTGAACTTAGATACAAGGAGTCTAATTTCGTATAACATGTTCATTATCATAATCTATACAACTGTCCCTAACAATTTTTCCTTTCTTGTTGATGGACAACAAGCATTTAAGTCAGGGAATAACAATAAAAATACAGAAATAATTATGCAAAATAACTATAATTATGCAAAAATCTCAACGGTAATATTTGAATGACGTAAAAAAACTTACATCGTTAAATTTGCAACATATATTATGTCGCTAATACGCAAACTCTCCGTCGTTAAATGTGTGTTAGCACGATATTTTTTACATATGTGGCGACAAATTAACGATGGAATAATGACGGAATATATGTCGTTGAATTAGCGGCAGACTAAAATTAGTTGTTAAATGTAATATATAATGATGGGTGTTTCGTCGATTAATTAGCTACAGACACTTGTCCGTCGTTAATTTTCATCATAAATAATTATCAACGATTAAATCCATCGCAAATTTATTTTTTTAATTCAAATATTTTTATTTTTTTCTTAATACTATATCTGTAAATTTGTATTTCTGCGAGACATACATTCAAATTAAACTAAAAACACACAACTTATGCAAAATTTCAATAATATTCATTACATGATATGTTAAAAACCATACTAATACAATGTCTCTACAAGTTAATATACAAGGTATAAATCCTACATAGCATAAAGCATAAAATACAATAAAGTCTAATGTCGAAGGACCAGTCTCTCTTCTACGTCCTCATGTGCGTCCACCTCTACTGCCACATCTACCTCTAGTCACCTGAAATAAAAAAAAAATGAGTAAAACTTAATACATTTCACTGAACTGATTTTATTATTTTGTCACAGAATATGAAGTGTTGTATTATCATCCAAAATCTGCCCCGATTGCCCCCTTCTACTCAACCTGCGCCATAAAATGTCCTGCAATAACACGAACTAGAAAATACAAAACAAATAGAAAATAATGACTAGAAATACTAAAAATCAACTAAAATGGACAACCTAAAAATATGTATAATGACACTTATCAACATAACTAGAATCCCCATATTTTCATTAGAAGAATTCGATGACTGGAAGTTGCGTGTGCAGGGCACAACCATTATGTATTGAATAACGATATATGGTTCGTTATTGAATAAGGACCCATCAAAATTATGAAGGTGAATCATGTGCAACCCGAGATGTTAGTACTTTACAATACATTAAGAAAAATAGATCAGAATCGACGACCAAGGATAGAAATTGCAAATATTGACAATGTAGCCAAAAACATTTTGTACAAGACACAAGACAAATTCATGTTCAATAAAATCAAGCTTTATCGGGTTTCCAGGGAGATTTGGAAGAAAATAACAATGACTTGTGATTGTTTGGACCAAAACAAAGAGAACAAGTTTTATCTTGACATTCTTTAAAGAAAACACGTTAGACAGACCCCTACCTATTTATTTATCTCCAAAAAATTCAAGATACAAAAATGAAACCTAAAAACAAAGAGTAATATTCTCATATATAAACCAAAAAGCTTGTTTAAAATCGTAAATCTAACTTACAAATTTCATGTAAATCAAGTGAAAAATCTCTAGCCCAACTAGAATTTGTTAAAGAAGCACAATCAAAATTTGCCAACCAATCAGCCGCACTATTACCTTCTCTATAGATATGTGAGATTTTAATCTCCAATGACAAAACTTCTTTCCAGATAATAGATGACTGATAGTCTTCGAATCAATTTCCAGCCAGCCTTTGTACCAATTATTAGTCGTACAAGTCTTTGAACCTTCAACCACCGCATGGAGCTTCACCAGATTATTTGAAGCAACATCAAGAAAGTTAGCTTATGTTGCTATTATATCGTCAAATTGATTCCTAAAAATGAAATCGGAGCTTGCTCTTCCAAGATTTCCTTTCGATGGTCCATCACAATTTAACTCATCCATCCAGGACAAGACAAATTATATTGCATTTGAATAACGTTGCCTTGTTGCATTTTCTTTAACTTTAATCCCCAACAAAACGCAACCTGAAAGTCTTGTCACCAATTCTTTTTCCATTAGAACCATGGGCATTGGAGCAATCTGCAGAACCAATGGAGTGATTTTAATCCCCACTAGGGCCCTCAGTTCTACAATTTGCTCCAAGTTTGATTTGGGTAGTGTATTCACCCCCTCTAGAGAATTCCTTCTTCTTCTTCTTCAGAAAATGTTACTCTTTCAACTTGTGTGCCCAAAAACCTAGCAATGAGACCAACTTCGAATATAGGTTTCTGAAAGAATTGTGTATTAAGAGAGTATTCTTCTCTATTTAGAGCTGGAAATTTAGTGTGTTAATGAATAAAATAGCAAAGGTTCTTAAAACATTATTTTGAGCATCCTTTATATGGATAAGGCTTAGGAATTTACTGTTGAAAAGAAAAGATCCTTTGACAAACCTAGTCGTTCAAATCTTAGTTGATGGATCCCCTTCCTTATCTTTTAGTTGTCATGTATGTTTGACATTTCGTTATGCCAATGGTCATGGTCGTCCTTCACTCGTACGATGAATATTTAGAATTATGCCTTTCTCCTGCTTAGATTTGAATTCATGGATTCTAAATTCCCTTATGGGTTCAGCTCTTCTGACTTGGATGGGCGGTCTCACCCTGCAGCATCAAAATGTACTCTGCAATTACGCCATTGGGTCTGCAGCTCATTTAGCTAGTTGAAAATGTTGCAGCAACTCTGTAGTTCTCGACTTTGCAGTATGTCTGCGGTCATTTTACTCCTTATTTTCCATCTTTGACAGACTTTTTTATGGACTAACTATGTTGACTTCTCATCTTGTTGATTTTTCATTTGTTTGAATGACAACTTTTATTAACTCCGCGACGACACAACTAAAAGAAAATTATAAAAATGGGTGGGGGTTTCTATCCTACTATATTAAATCATTGGGATAATTACAAAATATCCCTCAAGTTCGACTAATTACAAAAAAAAAGAGATGTTTGAATTACAAAATGCCCCCTTAAGTTTGACTTTACTTTACATTTAAGGGGGTAAATCTATAATATTTTTAAAATATCATAGAGTTTTTAAAATATTTTTCGCATGAAATGAGAAAAATGTAAGACAATATCAAACATCAAGGGATTTTTTTTTTAACTTTCAAAAACTCATTTTTTTTTGTAATTAGCACAAATCTTAAGGGATTTTTGTAATTATCCCTAAATCATTTCGCCACATCAAAATCTATATAACAATTTTCTAACAGAGGCTTTGAAATAAGTGTTAACAAAAGAATTTAATGCTTCGTATTAAACTATATCATAATAAATAATTTTTGAAATGCATGTGTTGCTTATAATATATTGCTGATGATACATGTGACTATTACTACCATGGTTTGCAGAAAATCGCTAAGAGCTAGTCGGGTGGTGGCCTAGCGCCTAGGCTCCTAGAAATAGTATTGTTTTTCTTTTTTTTTTATTTTTACCATTTTTGGCCGATTTTTTTGTCGCCTAGCCCGCCTAGGCGGGGCCTAGGCCCGATTTATTGCGCCTAGGCGGCGCCTAGGCTCGATTTGATTGCCCTAGGCGGGCGCCTAGCCCGATTTTTTGGCTCCGAACAATTTTTTTGGGTGATTTTAGCAAAATCGGATCGGCCTAGAAGCGCATAGGCCGATTTTTACAACACCGGTTACTAAAGGAAAGAAGATTTTCTATTTTAAAATTATAAAACTTTGATAAGAGATTTTTCACTCAAGAACCTAGAAAACTAAAATGGGAATTAATGATATATTAAACTTGGCTACTCCTAAAACTTTTATAAGGTCTCAAAATTTATACACAGGATCCTTCTCAAAGGAAGAAAACAGATGACGACTGTCCAGTTTTTTTTCTTTTTTGAAGTGATGACTGTCCAATTTTAAATATACCTTAATTGGTAAATTCTCTCAAGTTGTACCGACACAAACTCTACAGAAAAAAAAAAAAAATTATTTTATGGGCTTTATTGATTTGCATGTTATGAGTAAAAAAGATCAAGCATGTCATCTTCAAGCTTACTAACAAGAATGATTGCACAATCATTTGATTTCCCCAAACATGGCAGAGTCTCGTGTCTTTACAGTAATTGAAGACATTGTTTTAACATTTGTAATATATACATGTTCCAGAAATATATCTAACTTATACCCGAATTTGCTCGCCAAGGAAAGGCTTAAATTCCTACTCTCGAGACATAAACCTATCTTTCTTAGTTTTCAAAGTGCAAAGTGCCCAAACAATAAGGCCATGTATGTGTGTTTATATTTCCAAGTGTCCATTTCCATTATTCAACTATTCATAAGAATAAAATCATGTCTGTTTATGAAATTTTCAATGGGAATCATCATTTTCACTTTCCATTTTTCGATAAAATATCATCTCAAACTTATAATTTGAATTTTCAACTCTATACACTACCCTATGTTGGAAAATTTATGTAATAGATTTTGATGATACCATGTAAAAACTTAGATTAGGAAGTTGGTACCCCCAAGTCTACTGTAAATCAACTTGTAATAGATAGGGCTCTATTAGCTGATGGAAGCAGCCAAGTTCAAGGCTGCAGGAGTCGACTGGAGACCAAGATGAAGAATCACCATGTGGCGGTGAGTGAAGTGAAGACAAGTCTCGGTCAAGTGGCGGCGAAAAAGTTGTCTCGGTCAGATCGATGAACGGTTGAGTCACTCCCAGATAAGTGGAGTTGACTGTCAAAGGGGTTATGCAGCAGAAAGGACTCAAGAAAGCTGAAGAGATTCATTGTCAAAGTAATGTCAAATGTTTGCTGAAAGTAGGTATGTGTCAGACTGTCATCCTTAAAGTTGTTTTGCTGAAAGAGTGCAAAAAGCAAGGAACCATTAGGATGTCCCTGAAAACCTGCAAAGACTCAGGAAAGGCTGCAGAACATTAATTCGAGGATCAGTCTACATCAAGCTGCAAGACAAGACAAGCCAACAACTCGAAAGTGTAGTTTGAAAAATACATCTATCTCTTCAACGAAACTATTTTTCAAACAAGCACTATAAAAGATAAGGAATACACCGAGAGAAGGTTACGAATGCATGCAAAGCAACATGACACTAACCTCGCAAATAAGAGCAAAAATCTCTCAAGTATTCAATACTATCCTCAAGCCTAAAACTCGAAGGAAATCAATCCAACACATTCAGTGAAGGAAAGACAACTTCAAACTGTTGAAGAGGAAAATCTTGTTTAAAGAAAAAGGGTCTACACATCCAAGGTTGAAGGAAGTGTAGTGAGGTTCCAGTTCGAACCAGAAGTTTTGGACTTGTTGGAGGGCTGTGTGAACAAATCCAAGAGTCTAAAGGAGCTAAAGTAGCAGGACAGCCGTCTTGTGAAGAAGTTGAGTCCCAGAAGCAAAGCCAGCTGTGTAATCAAGGCCTAGCTTGGACTGTCACCATTTTGTATCAAAGTCACTGTTACCTAGTGGATTACCTCCAAGGGTTGGAGAAGAGTGGATTAGAGGAATTACATCACTTATCAATCATTATTCTCATCTTTTCATCCAATTATACATGTGAGATCCACTACTACCAACTCAATATACTTAAAATAATCTTATTTTAAAACTTTATATATCTAATGAAACTCACCACCTATATTCTAACAAATATAATATTATATATTTAATTAAATATTGAAAGTGGACCTAAACATTATCAACTTTTTAAACTATTATATACATAAAATGTTATTTCAAAACTACCCAACCAAACATACTCTTATTTCCAAAACCTACATAAAACTAATTCTCATTTATTTAGCCAAAATGATACCAATTTTTACACGAAAACTAATAAATTATCAAAATTCATTTTTCAACATTAGAAACTGGAAATGGACCATGGAAACATAACCATCAAGTAGGGTTGTGTACGGGACTTGGAGATTACCGAAATCGAACCCATATCCGGACCAAAAAATCTCGGAACTGAAAGGATCCATTGACTTTTTGACTTTTCCGGAACCGTACCATCCCGAAAATATTTATGGTATGGTTCTGGAGATTTTTCAAATACCCTTACCGAGAACTGTACCAAACCATACCGAACCACTCCGAACCGAAGATCCGAAACTAGAACCGATTTTAAAGATTTTATATAAATACGTATACATTATTTCTATTTTATATATATTTGATATTGAATTAACTACAAATTATTTGAAATTAAATTGAATAAAAATACATATTTCTAAAAAAACCATAATACTGCAACTATTATGAATTTTAAAATATTTTAATATTAATATTAGAGTAAATTATTTGAAATTAAAATTAGTGAAATGATTAGTAATTTGCACTTAAAACTTAAAAGATAAACATACTCCAAACAAGTAATAGTTCCATATTATAACAATATAAAATAAATCATATTTTAATTTTTTTACCACATCACATAAATTATAAATATAATTTTATTAATTATGTTAAGTTGTTAAGTAGGAGATATTGAGATTATAAATTTATACAAGTTTTTATTTCATATTAATTTATCAAAATTATTAGTTAATTATAATTGTTCTTAGTCAATAGAAGATCAATTGCCCAAATAATAGAATATATTATATTATAGAGGTTATTAAGTTTAGAATTTAGGATTGGGTTGCCTATTATGGTTTTAGTTTTTATTTTGAGACCATATTAAAAAAAGACTGAAAGTATATCAATTTGGTGATTTTTATATTTATTTTCTTTTATTTTCAAATTTGTATGTTTTATTTATGACTAATCTCCGACTCTCCGTTCCGAACCGAACCGTACCATACTGTCCCATTAGAATCGAATCTCCGTCCTGAACTTTTGGTATGGTTCGGGACAGAGATTTGTTTCTATGGTTCAGTTCTGGAGATTTATTTTTAGAATCTCCAAACTTCAGGACGATTCTGGAGATTTCCAAATCTCCGAACCATCCCGTCCCGTGCACACCCCTACCATCAAGTCCTAAGGTTCTTAATTTAGGCAAAAACTTGTGTCAGACTGTCTGAACGGTCAAAATCCGTCAAACAGATCCATGCCCAAGCCCACAGTAGTATTTTTGTGATATTTGGGGATAATGGTATTTTTGTAATATTAGGTAATGTCATATTATCACTAGGGGTAATGACATTTTTATAATATTAGGCAGTGTTATAGTATCACTAGGGGCGATGGTACTTTCGTAGTTTCCGTAAAAAGTAGTAGTTTTTTCCTGAAAAGTATTAATATTTCCTTGAAAAGTATTCGTAGTTACCCTTAAAATAATTAGTTTTTTCCTTGAAAAATATTAGTAGTCCCCTGAAAAGTAATTGATAATCCCCTAAATATTATTTAGTAGTCCTCCTAAAAAGTATTAGTTTTTCTCCTAAAAGATATTCAGTATTTCCCTGAAATGTTTTATTTTTTCTCCTGAAAAGTAATAGTAGTCCACTGAAAAGTACTAATTTTTTTTCTTTATATGGTTTAATTTTGGAGAAGTTCAGTTTAATTAAGACCTCAATCAAACAAAATTTGCAAATCATGTAATTAGGATTTCTTGAAACCACGAATATCGTTTCTAATGAATGTGCATACAATTGAATCCGTGATTTTCACTATGAGGTGAATCATCCGCCATATCAACCACCATCATCTCCATCTCCATCCACCACCTTCACCTCCAATCTCATCATCACTCTCTACGCAACTCTCTATTTCTTCTCCAAAGCCAATGCACAACCACCATCCCCCAACTCCTGAATCTCCTTTGCATCCACAACACTTTTCTCTCTCTGTCTTCTCTGCATCTTTCTTTAGCTCCAGCATGACATCAACAATGGAATAGTATTTCTGCATCTGAAGTATTGGGATCAAATTCCAACTATGTCAATGTATTGCCCTGAAGGCCGATTCAAAATCGCTTCGTTTCTGTCACGAACTCGGCTAAAAATGTGGCATTTTCGTAGTTCCTTGAAAAGTAATGGAGATCAATTTTTATTAGATTGCGTATGGATCCAATTTTGGGTGTTGGGGACCCATCTTACGGATGTAGATACGTAAGACGCGATACGACAGAAACCTTCTCAATTTATGTAGCAGGCAAGTATCCAAATTCTTATTTACAAGTAGGAAAGTGCAATCTACTCCAATTTTCGCTTTCGTTTCACAAAATCCTAATGTATTACTTTATGTTTCCAATTTTCACTAAGGCTTCATTTGAATTGATGAATTTGAACTTGAGGATTTCAAATCCAAACAACAAATCCATTGTTCTTGTTCAGATCCCAAATCCTTAAGCTCCTATTTTGAACTATTTTTTGAGTAATTTTGGTAGATTTCAAATTCACTATATGTGAAGTCATTTGAAATCCTCCTCTCAAATCCGCCCATCTAAATGGAACCTAAAACATTTACTGCAAATCACATTATGTACTACGCCATTCAAACTAAAGAGTCCCTGAAAAAACCAACTTCTGTTCAATGTCATTAGCTCCAAGTGATGGTAGATGGAAACACTAACATGGGCCTATATGCACTACAAAATAGAACAGGGGAATGAAATGTGCTAATAAACACCGAAAATAAGAAAACCAGCATACTGTATGTCTCGAGCGATTCTTTTAATCAGCTCTAGCAAAGGAAATATGGAGATCAAGTTGACTCTAAGAATAGGTGGGCGCACCACATTCTGCCACAAAGAGACAACATAGATGCAGATCTCACAGTTCCAATCTTTTAATAAAATCTCATAGTCCCAAACACAATGATTTTCACACAATCATGAATAAGTCCTTTTAGATTGGTGCTAATGTAATAGAAAATAAT
Source organism: Rehmannia glutinosa (assembly GCA_016081115.2). Lineage (NCBI taxonomy): Eukaryota > Viridiplantae > Streptophyta > Magnoliopsida > Lamiales > Orobanchaceae > Rehmannia > Rehmannia glutinosa. The sequence continues at coordinate 343,195 of JABTTQ020002732.1, read as the reverse complement.
GTAATGCTCACTCTGCAGTCCTAATTACGGCCTACACTATACAAGAAAACTCTGAAAAATATTTAAAATTCGCAAGTGTCTATCGACAGCCTGCCACAAACAACATTGATCTCATATATATTTGTATTTCCTGTTTCAGCAAATAATCTAACACAATACAGAAAGAGAAACCGCACCAAGTTGGGGCCAGAGGGCATCATATAGTTGGAAGATGATTTTTGTGCTACTCAAGCAGGCATTGTGTTGTCCCCAAACAAGCCATGAATGAAGAGCCCACAACTCTTAGTTTAGCACCTAATTTCGTATGAACCAGCTTTTGTAATGTAACGAACCCATTCCACAGTGTTGTATCCACTCTTTTCCCATACCTGCAGAAAATTGACCACAATTACTGCAGTCCTAAATAATTTGTAAAACATCAAGAAAATCATATGAAGTCTGCTGAATACCTTGAGGAAACGGACACGCAATCCAGATGCAGTGAACATGGGAACCTGCCACATATATGGTACGTTTGTGAGACAGGAGAAAAGAAGTAAGAAGCATCTAGATTGACAAAATATCTTAAACTGTATAGAATCTCAAAATCCCTGCAATACAAGATCACAGGCTCCCCTTAATGTTCTACCGAGATAATGAGTGTGTTCTTTTCTTTAGTTGCATATTTCGGGTAATGATCATTTTGGCATGATTTTAATGCTCACTTGGTTCATGAAGACTCAAGATTGTGGGCAGAAAGACATAATAGTATCTTTCTGTGATTAGATTAACATTCCTGACAATATTACACATATTACAATTGTTGGTGGGGAACGTGGAATAACTAGGGGAGAAATTAAAGAAGATGAAAAAGTTGGGAGACAGAAGACAAAAAGAAAGGGAGGTAATAAAGTAATCAATGAAATAGCAAAAAGCCACACCAGTGTACACAGAACGCAACAAGCAAGCACATCCAAAGAAGCCAAACTTAGATGACTGCAAGTCAGTCTGTTCCTATGCCTTTCACATCAGGTAGTTGGGGAAGACACTATAAATCTTTCTTTTGAAAGAAACTTTTCTCAACAAAACTTGTCTTTTTTAGTGGATTGACACTTGGTAATTTTAGCAAGTCGCCTGTTGGATTAAGTTACTGCTCCCGGTATCAAATACCCGCCAAATGGATTCTAAAATGTACCTCGAGGCCAAAGATAATTTTCTCTTGTCTATTATTTTGATTGTTTTCTCTTTGCTAAAATTATTCTTTATACTTACAAACCCCAGCGTCCAGCAGAAGTCATAATAGAACTTCCTATTTCTTATTACCTTCTACATCTGAATTTCCCACAGGCACACTGATCAATGATCTACTGCTGATGATTCGAAAATCCCATGAGAGAAGCTCCAGTGATCTTCCCCATCACATAAGACCCCTCCCAAACCACCAAAACCATCAACCCACAATTGTACAAGATTTAAAAATTCACTCTATTCTTCAATCTAAGAAGACTCCAGCTGTATCGACCTATCAACTGATGTTTTTGAAAAATTGACAGCCAAAAAACTTCAATCAAAGGATAATCATTAAATGACTTGAAAAATGCCAACTGCATCTTTATTATGTAACTTGCAAATGATACACTTGAAAATAATGCAATGCTGGAAATTGAACTATTATTATGTGACAGATATCACTTGCTTAGGCACCTGAAATTCCATCTGAATTGGAGGCCGAGTCCAAGACTTTTTCTCGGTCATTGTGGATATTAGCTCTACTTCAGCACTCAATGTTGGCTCCGTTTGTCCAGGAAATTTTCTTATCCTGCAAAGAACCCAGCATTCCTATGATCAATCTTAGTAATAAGTATGACAGAGCAGCTTAACAAATTGCTTCTAGGCTTTTTCACATTGACATAAAGTCACAAATATAACACAATATTAACACAAGGTGGCATTGATAAGGAGAGAAAAGGACAAGGACTACTAGTAAACGCAAAATAAAAGCATGTAAATTAAACTCATAATAGGGGAGACAGTTAATAAATATGAAATAAATTTTTCTCTACAACTGTGTCAACATAGGCCAACGGTGGATCTTGTGCAGTGAAATTGCAGAAAAAGCATTCAGGGTTTCTAGTCTCCATCTCTGCAACTAAATAAAGGTATGGCAATAGTCACCCCACAATGATTCAAGATAGAGCCTGAGTATAACTATAATGATTTGCCTTTGAGGTGAGTGATTCTACAAATAAAATAATGGCAAACATTTCCCAGTACTGCGGGCAGCAAATTCGCAACCCAAAACATGCTCATACAAATCTTCAAATGTCATCTTACATCTCAAACTCTCATGCATCCCCTTGAGAATTTCAGCCCACGTGATTCCACTTAATACTTTGTCAGGCATGTCTTATGGCAGTAATTTGTCCTCAGTTATCAACTATATCCACAAGATCAGTTTGGTAATCCCCAATGACCATGTATTAGCAGACAAATGTCATGGGTACGCATTATAAGTTCAAAAAACAAGCAAGTGCTAACTTATTCAATAATACTAGATTGGCTTATTTTGAGTAGCATTTCCCACTTTTAGTTGACTACAGTTGTGAATGCCCTAGTTGATACTGGCATCGAGGAGTTTTGAGGAAAAATATATGTATTTTCTGGTTTCACCAACTTACATATAGGGCACGTTTGGTTGCCTTTTGTGATAGGGATGGATTAATTCCCTTGGCATTTTCTTGCCTTATCCATGGTAAATAATCAAGACTATTAGGTTGTTTGGTTTTGTAATTGTGTTGTTTGATATCAAGCCCAATATATAATAACTTGTTTGGTTGCCTATATTACTAACATGCAAAAAATGCTCTTTTACCAATGTGTCCTCTATTTTGGTTGTTTGTGGATAGACCTCTTTAATTCAAGGGCATTATCATAAAAGCAACCCCCAAGGGAATGGGCTGGAAAATGTATCCCACCTAGGAGGTGGGATGTGGTATCAAGGAGTGGACTTGATAGTAAACAGGGCCAAGTCTTTTTCATGGGCTATCACAAAGTGAACCAAACAAAATAATACAAATGGAATTATTATAAAAGTGGGTGATATCAAGCACATAAACCCCAACTAAACGAGCCCATAGAATATAAGAAAAATGACTAAGTTCTGGAGGAGAAAAATCCCCAAATTAATAGAGATGCAAACAACGATATGCATGCTACGGTGTCAATCTGATTTTGAAGTAAAAAAGTTATCAATAAAATTGAGGGAGTAAGAAAGATTGCCTTGCTGAAAGCAACCCATTTTCTTCTTTTCCAGCACCAATCCGTACTGTGCACAGGATAATTCAATAAAGTCGGTAGGAAATCGTAGCTCAGTTTTATTCATGTGAATATATTGTTTCAAGAAAAATGCCAGGAAAAATTCCCGATGAAGGAGTGCCTAGAATGCTCAGAGATTTAGAACAGTGTATCAATTGCAATGATTTGCTAAATTCTACACTTTGTATTCACATGATAGTACATTCCCTTCAAATTCATCTTTTAAATGACACAGTAAATGAACTAGGTTCAAGAAAATGGAAAGCTATTCCACTGGAGTACAAGTAAAAATGCTCAGATGACGCAGTGCCACAAATAAACAACTTACTTCCAGACTAAACAGTCAATAGAAGGACTGTACTTTGCTCGGCCAGATGTCACCTGAAAACTTGTTTTTGCGGTTTGCTTTGGTACGGGAATCTTAATAACCACTCCAAGTGCAAACATTTTCGCACCAAACACACTCTTCACCTAAAATGAAGAATAAGTTTTAGAAACGTGACAAGTTATTGACAACAATATTTCCATGAAATTAGATGACTAACCTTTACATTCACTTCCATACGTGTTCGACCCAATTCCTTTATAGTCGGCAAAACCCGAAATGGAAGATTAACCCCTTCTGTAATACGATACCTACAGCAAAGGCATTTACGTTTGTAACAAAACAAGTGGAAATCAAGGGAAAACCTATTTGCTCTAAGAGAGAAGAAAATATTTAAGGAATAAAAGCAAACATGAGAATCTTTGAATATAGGTCATGTTCCATGATGTGCATGTTAATTTTACAATATCAATCTTGTAATGAGACATGACTAGATCAACTATCTCAACTCATCGCCGTCTCATCATATTTTTCATATAAGTGGAAAAACCTATGATAATGACGGTTTGGAATTTCATCTCATTTTCCTTCTTATGAAGGTTGCGACAGGAAGGGCATCCGGCATAAAACTTGGCTACTTTGTTTTTTGTATGAATTTATAGTGTTTACTAATTTTAGACAATTAATTGACACTATAAACTTCATGCCAAAGACCCCAATATAGTTGGGAATAAGGTCCAGAAGATGATGATGATGATGATGATGATGATATTTGAATATAATAAGAACGTAAAGGGGAGTTGCCCTTATTTCTCCTATTTGGATTTATCACTCTCAGATACCGTAGAAATGTAAATGAGGGAAACCATGATGATTTGGCGCTAAGCAAAACTTGGAGGAAACACAAGCAATAAGCCTGTTTATGGGACGCTAAACAATTGCACAAAAAAGGGGGCTTCATCTGGAATATGTTTTAAGAATCTTTGAGATTCTAGGGAGTACACTTGGAATTTTATTAGCAAAGAGTTTTCCTAATTAGGGCTTCTCGGAACAATTAAAAAAAACGATTGCATCAGATTAATCTCGTTTTATGTGATCTGCTTGAATTAATCAAGATGTTCCATAGAGATTTAGTAAATCTCGGTTGGATGTAAGGGATGTTCATATGACATCCAAGAAATACTGTCACAACAACAATAAAGCTATAATCACTAATTTATCTTGCACCAACATAAAGTCAAGAAATTGTTGATCGCATATTAAACTTTAAAAAAAATTAGCTTACTTCATCAATTCAAATTCACCATCTGGAGGAACAAAACTAACGGTCTTTTCCGAATTGAATCTTGTGAGGTTTACACATTGATGGAAAGTGACATCATCAAGCTCAATAGTTTTTCCACTGCAAACCAACATAAAACCAACAAGGTTATGAAGAAAAACACAGAATAATTGCAGAGGCTGCAAATAACAAAGTACATGTAAGCAAAAGAAGTTGATAACAATTTCAAAGAAAGGAACACGAACTGCTCCTAAACAATATTGCAACACCTAATGCGAGAAGCAGGGAACATAATTCTCTGATAAAATAATCGTGCATAATTTCAGAAAGCAGGTATAAAGTCACAGCCAAATGAACTGTATAATAGGAAATTAAATAGCAAGGATGAAGGGTATCATGGCAACAAGTTAAGAGTGAAGGGATGTGATAAAAGTGTAATGATGACTATTTTTTCAACGAAATTGATTGTGAGCATGATTGGAAAAGTTGAAGTACAATAATTTTTTAGATTAAAATGTAATGATGACAACAAATATGATTTTTTTATTGAAATTATAATTGAATGTGGTTGGTGATTGGAATATGAAACTTGAAAGTGAGTAAATAGTGTATTTTCTCTGAAAATTTTCAGAAGTAATTGTAAGTTGGGGGAAAAACCTTTTCTAGCAAAACTTTTGCAAAAAATATATTCATAAACAATCAAACCCATACTATCTATACCCGTGAGCTGGGCAATCAACAGTTCACATTCAATATATTTTGCTTGAGATCTGTCCTCAAAGTTCACATGCAATAAACATACAATTACAAAAACCTGCCTTTGCTCTTCTTCTCAAATTAAAGCAAAGAAGATACATATATATGATGTCATTAACATGTCATTTCATTGAAACATGGTTTGCATCCTGTTTATCAGTTGTAATTTGATGTATTTAAAAAATGAATTTGAAACTACCTCTTAGCAGGACGAGATTTAAGTTGTGACTCTTTCTCTAGTCCAATTTTATCATTTAATCCCAACTTCAAATCAGGCATTCCAGAAAGGAAGCATTTCATTAGAATCTTCCCGGTTACATCACAGCGTAGAACACTACCTACATAAAACAAATGGCAAATAGGCAACAGCTGCTGAAATGATTCGTCAATATATACATTATCATAAAATAAAATTGTCTGCTAATGGTATTAAGATAAAGTAATAAAATAAATTAATCAAATATTTTCACAATACATGGATTAGTTTACCTTTTGAAGACATAAGAAGATTGACACTTTCCACAATATCAAGAAACACCTATCAAGAAATCTAATTTAGTCTAGCCTGATAGCAATAACAAAGAAAGTATTAGACAGTAGTGGAGTTATTTGAAGAGACTACCTCATTTTTCTTATAGACAAGACCTTCCCTGCGCCAGCCAACAGCGCCAGTAACTTGTAAAGTTGCATTTGGAACTGGTTTGTCAGCAGCCTGTTTGGTACTCACATATGATAAAAGTCAGGATAATCCACCCATAAGAACATGAAAATAATAATTCATGAATTAAATAATGTCATATACCTCTTCAACACTAAATTTTTTATAATTATAATACATCTATAAGAAAATTGCAATTGAATATCTAACCTTGGATGAAAATGGAGAGCGCACACCTTCCTGAGTTATGTAAAGCTTCAAGATTTCAGGCGAAAGGTTTTGAGGGTACCCGAAATCCATGATTTCTGCAATTTTAGTGCGAAAAAAATCAGAACTTTTATGCACCTATTCGTCATTTTGGCTTGATGAAATTGTTATATATTCCTTTTTCACTGTTATGTACAAGAGGAGCAGCAAGTGCCCAAAAAACACTTGGAGCAACTTATCAAGCAAAATAATCTTCCTACCACAGTAACATGTGGCTAATACAACAATCAAACTTGTGAAATTTGATTATAGTTAATGTATTAAACCATTGAGCTCTTTTTCTTTCTTTTCTAAGAGAGGAGGTGGACGAAAATAAACTTTATGTCATCTTCATGGAGATATAACTCAAAGACAACTTTTTGAATAGACATTTTGCCAGCATGTACTAATTCTTGTGAAGATAGAACTTATACAACGGAAAAAAAATGTTAACAAGAAAATATACTCCAGTTGGCATACCATCCAACAGTTCATATATCAAAACAAAATTATTGCGAATAGCATCCTCATCAAAAGCCCCACCAAAATAAGACTTGAATAATGTGACTGCCTGCACAAAAAGCAGATAAACACGTCAAGGAATCTAAAAGAAGTATCTAATAAAAGAATTTGAGTGTATTAATGCCTCCTTCAGACTAATAAACGGTGATGCAAAGTACATGGCTTCAACTAGCTACAATTCTGATTCTTTATCTTACAGGACAAATTTAGAGGAGGGAGAAATGCTCCAAATTATGTCAATTGAAACTAAATAATGAGAGAAAAATATAACTGATGATGCTTTAAACTCCCAGATGTTATTTCCAATACGTTACCTAATCAGTACATGTTCACTAGTTTCTTCAAGCACTAAATGTATCGTGCAAAAAAAAATCTCCAGAAAAAATCACGAGCTAGTTCCAGTTCATAAATTAGGGGCATACATTCAAAAGTTATCTGATGCAGATATACCTCAACAACAAACTTGAATGCACAAGCAACATTCGCATTGCTGCTTACAACAATCACAATGTAAACGTTGCTAATTCTCATGTAAAAGAAAGAGCAGCCCCCAATCTGCCGTACAGGACAAGTGCCAAGTTCCTTTGTTTGCATTATATGCACTCGAAAAGCATCCACCATGTTGCCTCTGATTAATTTCAATAAAAATGATTAAGAATGTGCAGTTCTATGTCATAAAAAATTGCCTTTATACAGTAAAAAAGCAACTATCAAATTTCGATAAAACTGAACGCGATAATCAATACAGATCAAGAAACAAATTAAACAGTAAGCTCAAGAAAATGGCGGCAATGAAATTTGAAATGAATTAGCACACAACTAAATTTTTAAATAAGATCACAGTTCGACGCTTGAAAAGGAACTAGACGCAAAAACTCAATTCAGTAGTAATATATTAGCAATACATGGGTGGATCAATTCAGAAGCCTAGAACAACCATAGTTAAGGGTTTAGATTCTGATAATCAGATTTGACACTTGTCTATCAAGTTGTAGGACTCTGGAAGGTGGTGAGAAGAATTTTTGCAAGTGGCAACTGGCAAATCAATTTTACATTTGAATTTGAAAACCAGCTTCAATTCAACCTTTCATGGTCGTCAACAAGACAAAACAGGGTGTGGATTATAGGAATTCAGGCCAATCAGCCTCACAGGATCTATGCTACGATGATTTCTAATGAGTTTGATGAGGATGGACACAATCCTGGCCATATTATTGTGTATAGCGGTACTGTGTATTAGGTGATGAATGCTAGAGCCAATACTCATCACCAATGAGATAGTGGATGTATTAGCAAGGCTAATATTTAGTTTGCTCAATTAGATTATAGTTGTGTACTACCAGAGTTATGAATGCTAAAGAAATTTACAATAAGACCAAAAGATAGTGATTAGCTATCAAGAAAGGATCACTTAGTACTAAAACAACAAATAGTTATAATCATGGTTAATTAGGTTATACATATTTAGTTTAATAATTCCATGAGTAGTTAAGGGTTCATAGTCCCAACTAAAACAATTATCATACAAAGAATGAAGTTGTATGCAATTATGCATATCATTTCTTCTTGAGGTTTGAGGTCTGAGGTCTGGTTCTGACTCATTTGCATCAAGGTATATTGGAGCATGTAAGAATAGCTGTTACAACACAATCTTTGTCAAAGATTATGTAAGAAAACATAGAACCTCTTACGTAGAGCTTTGACGGAAGATAATTGTAACTGTAGATTTGGTGCGTGTTAAGCAAAGGGCAATGGTGGACAGATTCACATTATGTTATAATGAATGTAAAAAGCCCATACACACCACATATTCACATGCAGATGCCTTTGTAAAGGTTGAACGAATGACCCATACACAAACGACAGTTGGCAACTTGTCCTCCAGCAGATCAAAACACACGTCAACATTATAACACTACTTTGATATTGAATAACAACTTGCACTGTTGATTTTTGAATACTTTGAAGCCATCAGTTTGAAATTTAAACACAAATATAATAGCAGCCTAATTTTGATTGAGATTCCTCTATTGTCTATGTAACTCAACTTCATTTCCACAAGATCAATGGAAGAAGGCAAAGGACAAAGTACAAGAACATTACACGATCTGAAACTATGTCTTGAGTATAAGTGGTTCTTTAATTTAGTAGTTACCCTCAGATATACATAATGGACACCATATTATTGATCGATGCTGTTAGAGGAAGATAATTAGTTGTAGATAAATGAGTCTTCCACTAACCTGTAACGTGAGAATGATAAAAGGCATAAATCCCTAATGCTTTTTGTTTTATCCGTGTCCAAAATGGAAATCTGTCTACCTGATATAGGGGTGATCAAATTGTTGTAGAGCCCCATGTTTTAAAATCCTATACACATCCTAAGCTAAAAGAAAATTTTCATGAACTTATTTGATTTTGGGGCTACTTATGTTACTTGCACATCTATATTTGAGTTGCTATCTAAAGATTTATGGCTTGTGTATGCTATTAATGAGCAAGAAACCATATGAGATGGTGCAGATTTCAGTTTCTTGTGAAATAAGTGCATTTGTAGAGAATGGCAGGGCCTTAGTCTATTTTACCACGTTAAGCAGAGGTGGCAGGTACTTTCAGTTAATTGATTGAGACACAGCTGATTTATCTCTTGTTGGAACGGAAGACATAACAATTGGCAAACAATGCTTTGTAAAAATAGTCAAGGGGTTTCATGGTTAATTCTTTTGATGGAACTATTCACAAGGAAGAAAATGTGAGTTGTTCCTGACAGCACAATAGCAGCTTTAAGTACCCAAATAAGGGTTGCCTTTTTTGAATGGGAGGCAGCTTATGCAAGCAATAAAAAACCGGATATTTGAAAGCCAGATGAAAGCATTATGTCAATTGCTACTTGTTTTGAAATCTAGACCTGCCTCTGACATGTTCTTAGCCTCAATTATTTCATTTTCTAAAATCAAAATGACAGTCATCTCACAAAAACAATGGGTCAATCATCTTTCTTTCTCTGAATTTCTGCCTCTAACAGCTGAAGAAAGCCCTTAAACTCCAAATCTTTCCATTACATGATTTTTCTTGTGCAGATTACAACTTCGGATTCAAAACCCATTTGTTTTTCACCCAATGTGTAATGACACAACAACTACAACTTAGCTTGGTTTCTCGCTTTCACCCATATCCTCTCACATTTCTCTCGCATCATCAATTATATTTCCCAAAAGCATAAAGAGAAAAGGCAAAATTCAAATCGTGCAAGAGAAATCTGGGAACAAAGATTATAGTCACAGAAACAATTTCAAGCACAAATACAAAAAGAGAGAGAAGCGAGGGGGACTGACCCGACGTCGTCACGATAGAGGCGATTAATGAGGACATCGCCACGAAGATTGAGGAAATAAATAGCGGAAGCTGCCACGGGCATGGCTACGATCTTACGAGAGCTCCCGATCCACTCAGATGAGAAGGAGATCTGCTTTCCACAATCGATTTATTACGATCCAAATGAATTCAAATGTGTTCTTTATTACAGTCAGCGAAATGCTTTTCACAATTTCACCTACTGCTGCGTAAAGTTGTCAACTGGCCCAGTTTTGACCGGCCTACCCCAGGTCGAACCGCTAAAAACCGGTCCTAAATTGGCTGATAACAGTTTAGGCCGGTTTTAGATGTTTGAATATGGACCAAACTGAAAAATTGAGTCTAGCTCACCCCAAACCCATTTGAGTGTGGGCCGAATATATATGTAAGTTGTAACATCGACAGTCCAGTTTAGGGCACCCGCGACCAGCCCATATCCTTTTTCTGGCACAATTTGGAAAAAAAATCGGGAATGGCAGCTGGCAATACCAACAACCAACAATTGCCTATTTGAGAATGGGACAGCCTGCTTTAAGCGCTTTGGCAACGTTATTATTACTGCTTGCCAAGAATCAATGGTGATTTTCATTTCTTTCAAATCACTATTTTTTTGACCCATGCAATACAGAATGTGTTGTGTTCGATTATATAAATTAAATGCATATAAAATGTACAAATATGTAAGAAAAATTTTACAATACATGTCTCGAAAAATCAGATTATATAACTATATATCAAAATTACAACTATAAAATCCCTAATTGCATAAAAATTTCCTTCAGTTAAGTGTTTCATATACTATTCGACATGTGTTTTTCTGATCATTCTATGTATTATATTCCCTACAATGAGTATATTTAAATTTAAAATTAACATTAGCTAATTAATTGATATTTGTATTTGCATTATTATAAAAAAAAACGTACAAGTATATTATCATACTTGAGCATCGTGGAAAACGCACTCCAGAATGTGTATTTGTGTTTTATCGTTATACGTTGGCTTCTCATAAACACACACAAGGCTGAGTAGCCCACTGTGTTTTTGTCATATTTAAGTATTTGATAAGGGTCAAAATTGGGGCCATTTGTTTTTTTTTTTTTTTAGATTGAAAGCTAATTTCTTGTCTGGTGATTTTCGACATAAAATCGAGTTGTGCAAAAATGAATGTAGTTATGAGCAGTGCCAATACATATATATGGGTGAGCCAATGAAAATATTTATAAAAATGGTTTGATAGGCTAATTGATATATTCTTCATATTTAAATAATTTTTTAAATTGACATATTAGTTTTTATTTACGATTTTTAAGATTTTGTGTATTTTAATATCCTGATTTTTATTTTCGATTATGCCATCAGTTTTTCAAATTTATATGGTACTTATTCATTATTATTTTATATTTCACCAAAAAGTTGTCAAAATAAATAGGCATTTTGTGAATGTTGAAATACTTCATATTAGAATGATGATATCATTGTATAAATATATAAATATTGGAGTATTATATATACGGTTCATTGAATATCACACATACTTTTGGCAAGTGGTAATCAAGGATTTTATTTTCAATAAATCAATAGTATATTAGTTAAATTAGGAAAGTATGTGATCACATAAATCAGAATTTAAAAAGCAAAAAAATAGATTATGACATTATTTATTTTTGCAAGTATTATATAAGACATTATTTGATTTAGTAGTAAAATAAATGAAATATACTAGTTAGGAATGTATAAAATCTAAAAAATACAAATTGCGAAAATTAAAAATCGATCTTTATTAAGTATGAAAAATTAATAACTATCAAAATTATGAGATCACAAATGCTACTATTTTTATGATGCAATTATTTTTTCTCGCAAGTATTACATAAGAAAATTTTGATTTAATAATAAAATATTTTAGTTAGGAATGTATGCAATCTAGAAAATACGAATTATGGAAATCAAAATCGATATTTATTTAAGTATGAAAAGATAATAACCGTCAAAATTATGAGATCACGATATTACTATTTTTATGATTCGACAATATATGATAAAAATTTGGATATATTTATATATATATTTAAAGTATGAAAAGATAGCAACTGTTTAAATTAAAGAACATGCAATAGTCACAAATTAGTCAACGTTTTTTTTTTTTTTACAAAATTTAATTGTTTTATATAGTAAATCAATATGGGCGAAAATTTTTAACTACTATTATAGAGACCTCTCATTATATGTGTGTGTGTGTATACACATATTAGAACAATACCCGTGTATTATACGGGCTTTGTCAAAAACAAAAACAAAATTATGCCAACAATTTTCTCTGTGATAGTTATAGCAAATCTAAAATTATATATTGAGAAGTACTTAAAAAGAAATTCAAAATTTGAAAGAACATCACACAAATCATTCACTTTAAATTAAAAAACTTATTTATAAGCTATATTCAATAAAAATATTCAAGTATATTATCATTGTGTTTTGGCTTGTATAATCACTTAGTTAATTGTGTATTTTATTAATAAAAAATATCCAATAAAAATATCTTCAATATTTTCTATAAAATTTAAATATGTAGGAAAATAATGTTTATTTAGCTTTGCACGCAATGTGGTTGGGTAAAATCACTTCAATTAAATTTATATGATATTTAATAAGCAACAAACAAATTTCTTATTAATAAATTTGAATAGCTAATAAATTTATTTATTATTTAGTGTTTTGGTTTGTCAAAGTGACGTGAAATTTTAATCTTAATTACATTATTACAACCATTTTCACAATAATCTTGCACAAATTAATTGTATATTGTGATGACTGGTATTTAATTTATTGGCATTTACAAAATCACATAGTTAATTGTGCTAATTTTATTAATCTAAAATATCCAATAACTATAACGTATATATTTTAGAGTAGTTTGCTTATTTAGATTATATAGATAGATTGTTTAGATTATTTTTTACCTCTTATATATTTTAATATCTTTTTTTTTTGTTATAGTATGTAGAGTTGATTTGTTAATTTTTAAATTTGTTATCTTTTAAATTCAAATATATATTATAAATTCAAATAAGAGAATATCTTCAATAAAAATATACAATTTAAACTAATAGAGTCTTTATCTTTTATTTTTAATAATCCAAATATTTGGGTGCACTTATAACCCGATAAATCATTGACTTGCCAAAACCGAGAGCCCCCTTGGCCCAACATGAGGTGAATCGCGGGATGTGCCCGAGGTAGAACTAGGATCCAACTCGCTCCTGCTAGATTGGCCCGATCAAGCATGATGGGGTTGCTTCAAATGAATCGAACCCACACTGAAGGACATCACATATTTGTCTAACCCTTTTTATCACTCAGCTATTGTTGTATATATTTTTCGAATAGTGGGTAATGGAGTATGTTTATGAAGACGAAAATCAAATTTTGTATAGGCTAGACACATTTTAAAGATATTTTCTTTAGGTATTAATTCCTCATACTATGGTGTAAATGGTTCTCAAGAATTAATTGTAACGCCCCAATTTTTATAAAGGGTTATTGAGCGTTACTAAAATAAAGAATGCATTTAATTTTTTTTCCTTAATATAATAAGAAAGTATATTTAAATGTCCATGAAAAAGACACTTCTAAAAAAAATAGAACTATTTTATTAATAAATCCAAAAATTCATCACACTTTCGCTGCGCTACTCTGATTTTATAAAGCATAGTCTAATTATAAAAGTTTCGCTACGCCACTTACCTTTTTTTATATTTTAAAATAAAATAGATAACTCGAGTGGAATCAATAATAAAGTTTAAACTAAATTACCAAAAATAATTTTGAAATAAGCAACCTTAGAGTATTAGCTAAGGTTAAAAGTAAATATTAATAATATTATAATAAAATAAGAGATAGTACATCGCATTTGTTTAAATTTGAAAACAAGTCAACAATTCAAAATTTTAAATAACTAAAGTGTAAAGTCTTCGGCTATCCCCAACATCGCCAGCGCATCCACCCATTAAATTTGAAAAATAGTTTGAAATAATAGGGGTGAGTAACACATACTCAATAGGGATTCTAATTATCCAAATTAAACATCAAATAGCATAATTTAATGAATTCGAGCACATATACTTTGCCATCACATATACTTTGCCATTGGCCGAAGCCACACATATATTTTGCCATTGGCTGAAGCCTCACATATACTTTACCATTGGCCGAAGCCACACATATACTTTGCCATTGGCCGAAGCCACACATATACTTTGCCATTTGACCGAAGTCATACTTTGCCATTGGCCGACGCCTACTTTGCCATTTGGCCGAAGCCACACATAAATAAATACAGATTCTTCACATATAATATGCACATCAAATTCAAGAATTTTAATCACATTGTCAAACATAGAGTTCATAAAATTATACATGACATATTTAATAAAAATAATTAAACTTTGCATTTAAAAAGTGTAAAGAAAATCCCTACCTTATATGAAGTTCGTGAACTTGGAAAAGTATGCAATTGCTTGAGCTTGAAATTCTAGACCTTGAAATACGTGTTTCCTACACATGAAAGTAGCTTAACATAATATATGGCTTGTAGGAAATACTAGGACTTAAATAAATAAAGAAGGAAAACAAATACATGAAGAATGGGATTGAATTGAAATTTTTATGATCAAGGCACGATGGGTGTTTCTTTGTGAATTGTGAGCTTTAGGTACTAAGGGGCATATTCGTAATTCTGGAAGTATGGCTTTAAATCTTTAACATTGAACTGAAATCCCAAATTTCATAAATCCATCTCTCAAATCAGCAACCCTCCATTTCTTGTTCTTCTTCCCGTCTGTACTTCTCACCCATATCTCTTTTCCTTTCCTTTTTTTTTCCTTTTCACTCACTTCTCTTCTCCCTCAACATGAACCATCTTTCTCTCTCTATGGTTTTTTCAGTCATCCACGTATACACCCGCGGCCACTGAAGGCGGTGACGACGAACAGTGGGCACAGCGACGGACAGAGACAGCTCGGTTCGGATTTGATGGTGGAGGGGATTTTTAGTGGTTGGTTTCGAAGGGTGTTCCGGCCTGGACTTTCGTGTTCTGAGTTTCCAGCTTTAGATTCTTGGGTGCGGGTTTTTGGCGACGATTGGGCTGTGCAATTTTGGTAGGTTCAATTGGTGGATTCGATGGGTTTCCCGGTGACGGCGAGTGGTGGTGGGTGATTTTGGCTTTTCGAAGGTGATGGATTTCCGGCGGAACTAGGTATGTTGGCTGGGTTCTTATCGGGGCTTGAGATGATCTCCGATGGGCTTGGGTTTCTATTTGGCATCTGTTGTTGAATAAATGATATGAGTTTTGAGAGAAATCCTAAAAATTATTGAATGTTTAACTTTGGATATGAGATTGTTATATTGCAGAGAGCTTGAGAACCGTAAGAATATTTGAGATTGATTTTTGAAACACGTGAGATTGTTAAAAATAGAGATAACTGTTAATATAGGATTGAGAGAAATTGAGTTTATGAGGGGATTCAGATTTTTACAAGTGAAGGAACGTGAGGAAGTAAAGTACGTGCGATGAAACTGAATTCCTATAATATCTGTGAATATGTATCAATATAGGCTTGAAAGAGTGAGAAAACTGATTTGAGAGAAAAGAATGTTTGATATATCCGTAAATATCAGGATGCTTATCTACTTGTAGGCTTAAAAATCCTAATTGCCATGTATTAGGTTAAGTTTAAAAATATTTTATTTTTATTTGAAATAAGTTTATCTAATCTGATAAGTAAAAATACTGCTGGATTTTAAATTCAAAAAAAAAAGTACTCATATAAGCTTTATCAAATGGGCTTACAACAAAAAGGCCAACTGAATAAATAAACAAACCTAAAGATTTTCTTATATCGGGCCAAGATTAAAGTCCTAAAGTTCATAATTAACTAGTCCAAATATAAAAATTACCAGGTGTTACATCTATAATTGCTCCTTCGTGTTATGAAATATTTAGGAAATATTATCAGAAATATCAACTAAGTATGTGAAATTCTTAGCTAGCTTGTTTGTGTTTAAAAGTTCAGATAAAAATCTCCCCGACTTAAAATAAATTGTTATACTATATATACTTTATAAAAACCTAGATCCATTATTTTTTTAATTATTTATACAAATGAATAAAATAATTAATACAATTTATTATTAATAATAATAATTATAATGATAATAGCAATAACATTAACATATATTACAGATTTAGTGGAGCTGGAGCTTATTTAAATAGATTTCGAGCTTTTAAAACAAAATATATAACTGGACCATTGAATAGGTTTGAATTAAATTGGATTGATGGTGGCCCAACAATATTTTCTTGATATAATAAAAGAAAGAAATATTAAGACTAATAATAATAATACTTAATTAAAATATTACTAACAATAACATAAAAGATGATAAATATTGAATACTAAGTTGGAAAATTACATATTAAGACTAATAATGATATAAATTAATATTACTAAGAATAACATAAAAGATGGCAATTATAAAATCCTAAATCGGGTATTACAATCTACTCAACTTGAAAAAAATAATTTCGTCCTCGAAATTTTGTTTACCGAGTTGCTCGAGTAATTTAGGATACTTGGCTCGAATACCCCCATTTTTTATTTAAAAAAAACTTACTTCTAGTGTGTCATACTTCTAGCGTGTCATAATTTGTGTAACCCTTGAGATGGGTTTTGGCATTGAAAATCAGTAGAGATGAAAGCCATACTAGAAAATTTACACACTAATTGTATAAGTACTTGCTTAACTCTATCCCATAACATTTAAATAAATTATGCATAATTAACTCATATGGTTAATTATGATTCACCATTAACAAGGTTTTCTATTTCTAACATGCCAAGTAGGTAAATAATGTGAGTCATGAATTTAAACCAAAATTCATCACATAGATATCATTTATGTAAAATAATAGTCACATAGATATCATTTATGAAAACAATAATCACATATTTCAATCAACTTCATATCACATTGTACATTCTCAAGATTACTCATGTTGCAGCAATTAGTAACTATTACCTGATTGGATGCCACACGATGGAGGGATATCATTTTTTTTTTTGCAAGTATACAGAAAGGTAGACCTGCTCTGATACCACTTGTAACGCCCCAATTTTTATAAAGGGTTATTGACCGTTACTAAAATAAAGAATGCATTTAATTTTTTTTCCCTTAATATAATAAGAAAGTATATTTAAATGTCCACGAAAAAGACACTTCTAAAGTGTAAAGTCTTCGGCTATCCCCAATATCGGCAGCGCATCCACCCATTAAATCTGAAAAATAGTTTAAAATAATAGGAGTGAGTAACATATATACTCAGTAGGGATTCTAATTGTCCAAATTAAATATAAAATAGCATAATTTAATGAATTCGAGCACATATACTTTGCCATCACATATACTTTGCCATTGGCCGAAGCCACACATATACTTTGCCATTGGCCGAAGCCACACATATACGTTGCCATTAGCTGAAGCCTCACATATACTTTGCCATTGACCGAAGTCATACTTTGCCATTGGCCGAAGCCTACTTTGCCATTTGGCCGAAGCCACACATAAATAAATACAGATTCTTCACATATAATATGCACATCAAGTTCAAGAATTTTAATCACATTATCAAACATAGAATTCATAAAATTATACATGACATATTTAATAAAAACAATTAAACTTTGCACTTAAAAAGTGTAAAAAAAATCTCTACCTTATATGAAGTTCGTGAACTTGGAAAAGTATGCATTTGCTTGAGCTTGAAATCCTAGACCTTGAAATACGTGTTTCCTACACATGAAAGTAGCTTAACTTAATATATGGCTTGTAGGAAATATTAGGACTTAAATAAATAAAGAAGGAAAACAAATACATGAAGAATGGGATTGAATTGAATTTTTTATGATCAAAGCACGATGGGTGTTTCTTTGTGAATTGTGAGCTTTAGGTACTGAGGGACATATTCGTAATTCTGGAAGTATGGCTTTAAATCTTTAACATTGAACTGAAATCCCCAATTTCATAAATCCATCTCTCAAATCAGCAACCCTCCATTTCTTATTCTTCTTCCCGTCTGTACTTCTCTCCCATATCTTTTTTCCTTTCCTTTTTTTTTTCTTTTTCACTCACTTCTCTTCTCCCTCAACCTGAACCCTCTTTCTCTCTCTCTGGTTTTCTCAGTCATCCATTGAAGAAAATATAGATATCGCACTTTAGTTTCTTTCACGCTTTTTATATTAGATGTTGCTTTCCTTTATTATTTTCCCTAAACACGTGTCTATTTCTTATTGGTCTAGTCCGTTAGAATATCCAGGTTGTTGCTAGTCACGTTTTCTGTGTAAGCTGTGCATGGGTCTGATATATATACTGTAGTATGTTGTCTCTCATTCATCATCTTATGAAATATGAATACAATATTCTTCTTCTCTAAATTCTGAAATGCTTTCAGTTCATATTTTGATAGAATTGAATATGGTATCTAGAGCTTAGGTTTCATCTATGGCACCTCGCAGGGAACCCAATCCCTGGCCTATTCTCAATACCGATGGGGAGCTCAAGAAGAATGATCCTCTTCACCTTTAGAGTTCTGACCATCCAGGAGCATCATTGGTCACTACGTTACTCACAAGTAACAACTATTTGCTTTGGAGTCGATCTATGAGGATCACCTTAGGTGCCAAAACTAAACTGGGATTTATTGATTGTAGAATTGTACCACCTAAGACTGACTCACCTCAATATGACCAATGGAAGAAGATCGATTGCATGATCATTTCATGGATTTTAAGTTCGATTTCAAAAGATATTGTGGATGCTTTTGTTTATGCTGATTCAACCAAGGCTTTGTGGGATGATTTGGCTGAGCGATTTGGGGAATGTAATGAGCCTTTGTTATACCAACTAAAGAAAGATATATGTAATCTAAAACAGGGTACTATGAGTGTTGTGGTTTACTACTAAATTGAAGAAACTATGGGATGAGCTGATTTGTCTAGATCCCTTACCTGTTTATAGTTGTGGTGTGAATAAGAGTCTATCTGAAAGGGAAATGAAAGATCATTTGGTTCAGATTTTAATGGGGTTAAATGATATCTATGATAATGTAAGAAGTCAGGTGTCATTGATGGATCCCTTACCCAGTATTAACAAGGCATATTCAATGATTTTACGGGTTGAAAAGAAGATAGACATTCACGGAGCTCCTACTGATGCTATTGATCACTCAGCCTTATTGAGTCGGGAAAATGTTTCCACCAACACTTCCTTTCCTAGAGGAGGCTCCCCTGCTGCTACTCGAGGAGGCACACCTCGAGGATCTTATGGGAGAAACTGGAGCAACACTGTTAAGAGAAGCAAGGAAGAAAAGACCAAGCTATTGTGTAAGAATTGTAATATAAATTGTCATTATATTTCAGAGTGCTTCAAGCTACACGGATATCCGGATTGGTACAAGGATTTTAAGGAACAAAGGAACAAACAGTCAGTTGTTAATCTTGTAAATTCTGATCACAAGACACCTGATAAGATATCTGCTGCTGAGGAGGGCAAGGGAAATATATATACTGATATGAGTAGCATCATCCAGCAGGAAATTGCAAAGTTTATGTCTACCAAAATGAATGGAGGTTCTAATGCTTTTGAATTGAACTTCAGTTTTGCTAGCTTTACAGATTTTGATGGTAAGATTGCCCCTCTTCCTGTTTTGTTATGCATTTTCTATGCATGAGAATATTGACAATGGCTCATGGGTATTGGACACTGGTGCTAGCAGGCACATGTGCTCCAACCCCAGTCTCATATCCTGTCTAACTCTCCTTCATACTCCAGCCACTGTTTATCTGCCAGATGGTACCACTAAGCTAGTTACACATGCAGGCACTAGCATAATCACTCCAAAACTAACTCCAATTGATGTTATTTTTGTACCCAGTTTTAGATACAACCTTCTTTCTGTGGCACAACTTGCCAATTAAGCTAACCTTAAGTGCACTTTTCTTTCTACCCATTGTGTTTTTCAGGACCTAAATAATGAGCAAGTGTTGGCTGTTGACAAGGCATCTGGGAGACTTTACATATTGCAACCAGCTGCATGTTTTTCTGACTCTTCTAACCATCTTTCTGATTGTAATGTTTCTAATATCTGTTGTACTGAGGATTTTGACCTTTGGCACGAACGCTTTGGGCATGCTTCCCTTCATTTATTACAACATTTACCTTTTCTTAAACACTTATGTACACCTGCTATGGGGAAAAGGCTGCAATCCTGTGATATTTGCCACAAATCTAAACAACATAGACTTGTTTTCCCTCTCAGTGATATACATTATGTAGCTGCTTTTGACCTTGTGCATGTTGACATTTGGGGGCCATATAAAGAAAATAATATTCCCAATGCTTCTTATCTCTTGAATATTGTTGATGACTACACTAGGGCTACATGGACTTTTTTTAATGTCCCATAAACACCAAACTGTCCACCTTTTACAGAATTTTCTTGTCTTGATTCAAACACAATTTAATAAGTTAGTTAAAGCCCTTCAAATAATGGGGCTGAGTTTCTTAATAAGTTTGTTCTAAACTCATTGTATTCAACACCACAAAAGTTGTCCCTATACCCCACAACAAAATGGGGTGGTAGAAAGAAGACATATGCAATTGCTAGAAATAGCACGAGCCCTTATGTTCCAATCTCAAGTTCCTGCAAAATTTTGGCCCTATTCCATTCTTACAGCCACCCACATCCTTAAAAGACTCCCTAGTTCCGTTTTGAAATGCACTCCCCATATGAGATGTTGTACAACACTTTGCCTGACTATATCTCCCTTAAACCATTTGGTTGCACTCCCCATATGAGATGTTGTACAACACTTTGCCTGACTATATCTCCCTTAAACCATTTGGTTGCCTTGCAAATGCTACTAATCTCATTCCTCACAAAGGAAAGTTCACTACCCGAGCCCACAAGTGCATATTCCTTGGCTACATTCCTGGGCAAAAGGGCTTCAGGCTTTATGACTTAGATAGTCATTATGTTCATTCCTCTAGAGATGTTGTCTTTGTGGAAGATGTTTATCCTTACCAAAACATCCACTCTCCTCATATTTCTACTCCTTTGCTTGTCCCTGATTCCACCTCATCTTCTCCTACTCCTGATGCTTCACCTACTTCTCCACTTTTGGGTCTGAGAAGGAGTTCCAGACCTGTTGTACCCCCTACCTGGTTGAAAGATTATGTTACTAATGTTGTCTCAGATTTCCAGCCAACAGCAGACACAAGCTCACTCTCTCCTCTCTCCTCAGGCTCTTCTTTTACATCCTCTTTTCCCTACACTTCTTCTGTTTCCTTTAATCCAACATATCTATCTTTTTCAGCCAATGTGAACAACATACATGAGCCAAAGTCATATTCTCAGGCTAAAAATGATAGTAAATGGATAGAGGCTATGAAGCAAGAAATAGTAGCCTTGGATGCTAATCAAACTTGGATTTTAACTTATTCACCCAAAGCAAAAAAAACCATTGGTTGTAGATGGGTGTTCAAAGTAAAAATGAATCCTGATGGTACTGTTGAACGATATAAGGCTCGCCTTGTAGCTAAGGGTTATAATCAAGTTGCTGGGATTGATTATATTGATTGTTTTTCTCCCGTGGCAAAGCTTGTCACTGTTCGCATTTTTATTGCCCTGGCTACCAACAAACAATGGTCTTTGTACCACCTTGACATTAACAATGTCTTTCTTCATGGGTTCCTCAAAGATGAAATTTACATGGATCCCCCAGATGGTTACCCTGTTCCTATCCCTGGTCAGGTATGTTTGTTAAAGAAAAGTTTATACGGACTTAAACAGGCATCTAGGGAGATGAATTTGGAATTATGTCATAGGTTAATTGAGTATGGGTTTGTGCAATCTCCTCATGATCATTGTCTTTTTACCAAGGGTGATACTGCTAATTTTCTTGCTCTTTTGGTTTATGTTGATGATGTATTAATCACTGGTTGCCAGGAGGCAGACATTCAGCACCTCAAGCACTATTTAGATGTTCTTTTTACCATCAAAGATCTTGGATTTGCCAAGTATTTTCTTGGAATTGAATTTGCACGGGGTGATCTTGGTACTTACGTTCATCAACGCAAGTTTGCTCTTGATATTTTAGCTGATGCAGGTTTTGATGACTGCAAACCAGTCACCACTCCGCTCCCTCCAAGTATCAAACTTCATCATGCTGCTGGTGATCCTCTTCCTAATCCAGAGCAATACCACAGACTCATTGGCCGCCTCCTCTATCTCAATTTTACTCGCCCGAACCTCACATTTGCTACTCAACAACTCAGTCAATTTGTTTCTCATCCATATTCTTCACACTGGGATGCTGCTCTTCATGTTCTCAAATATCTCAAAGGTTCACCCTCCTTGGGTTTATTCTATCCTTCCAACTTTGTTCCTCGATTGGTTTCCTACAGCGATGCAGACTGGGGGACTTGCCCTGACACAAGAAAATCTGTTACAGGTTATTGTGTCTTTCTTGGTGGTTCATTGATTTCTTGGAAATCTAAGAAACAAAACACTCTCTCTCGTTCCTCCGCCGAAGCAGAGCACTTGGTTCTACCATCTGTGAGCTTCAGTGGATTTCATATATTGCTAAGGACCTCCATATTGATTTTCCTACTCCAATTGACTTATGGTGTGATAATCAAGCTGCTATACATATTGTTGGGAACCCGGTTTTTCACGAACGTACCAAACATCTAGACATTGATTGTCATCTCGTCCGCAACAAGTTCAAGGAAGGCTTTCTCCAACTATTACATGTCTCTTCCAGCGATCAAATTGCTGATATTCTGACTAAGGCCCTGGGTGTCTCTGTTTTTTGTTCTTTGCTGTCCAAGTTAGGCCTTCGTACCTTTGATCCTGGCCTAACTTGAGGGGGGAGTGAAGAAAATATAGATATCTCACTTTAGTCTCTTTCACGCTTTTTATATCAGATGTTGCTTTCATTTATTATTTTCCCTAAACACGTCTCTATTTCTTATTGGTGTAGTCCGTTAGAATATTCAGGATGTTGCTAGTCACGTTTTCTGTGTAAGCTGTGCAGAGGGGGCTGATATATATATTGTAGCATGTTGTGTCTCATTCATCATCTTATGAAATATGAATACAATTTTCTTCTTCTCTAAATTCTGAAATGCTTTCAGTTCATATTTTGATAGAATTTAACATCCACGTACACACTGGCGGCCACTGAAGGCGGCGGCGATAAATATTACATATTAAGATGATAAATATTGAATACAATATTAAGACTAACAATAACATGAAAGATGATAAATATTGAATACAAAGTTGGGAAATTACATATTAAGGCTAATAATGATACACATTAATATTACTAAGAATAACATAGAAGATGATAATTATCAAATCCTGAGTCGGGTATTACAATTACCCTCCAGGATACAAAACCTATTTCAGAAAAATTTCAAGGTTACACTCCTCAGAATATTTCAGGAGCATAAATCACAAAGTGTAATTAAAATAATAACAGTAGAAAGTAGGAAAGAAATAAGTCTAGTAGGAATTTATGGAATAGTTTTCCATCTCTTTTTCAACACTTTTTCATCACATCCTTTTTAGAAGTATTTAGCCTTCAAAAAGTTGCAATCAAAAGTTGCATGTATTCTCGAATGATGGAAGTTATAAATATTCCAAAGGTTGCATCTATTTATTGCAATCCTTCCCAATGGATGCCTTTACATGAAAAAGTACATACCTTTTCACATAATTATCTTTTTCCACATTTATTTATTTCTTTCCTTCTTTCATATAATATAATATATTATATAATATAATATATGTATAAAATGAATGTCTAGATAAAATGATGTAATGATATGAGATGCAATAAATGCAAGATACTATAATATATATAAATATACAACAATAACCCACTAATTTACATATAATATATAAAAATAAATACAACATGTTTTACATAGTGAATACCCACAAAGTGGACGAGCCTTTAACTTTATGGTTGAATATATAACACTAGGGAAAAATATTCTCACTATGTATGATTAATGCTCATTTTGTTTTTGGCGGCACTATTGTAATGGGCCTTGTGCTGAATCCTATTTTTCAGAAGTACTCTAGGATTTTACTAAATAATCCATAAGAAGCGGCCTCTCACTTCTCTACTTGTATAGATAGACTTATCAAGAATGTCCATAACACATTCCACAATCATGTAATTAAGTATTGTAAATCCAACCTACACATACTATGGTAAATTAAGTGCATAGTTCAAATACGAGACTTTGAAAATAGCATCACCCTACTATTTTAAGATATGCACTTGAAGATAAAGTTGGTTTCAATCAAGACATTATTATGACCGGTAAGAGTCTCATATCTCTCATGATCTTTGTGATCCTTTCACCAGTTAAGGATTTTGTTAGTGAATGAACTAACATATAACTCATAAAGAGATACTAGTGTACAATCTTCCATTTCTTAATCATATTTCTGATATGATTATACATCATAGCATTATGTTTTGCTATGGATTAATATTCCCTCATTCTTTGTATTATATAGATAACAACTTAATTATCATAATACAAAGTAATAGTAACCTTTTTGGGAACTATATACGAAATCATTCTAACAAATCTTCTAAGCCACACGATGTATTTAATCGCAGTAAACATTGCTATATACTCATATTCCATAGAAGATAAAGCAACACAAGTTTGTCTTTCAAAAGTCCAAACAACTATGACACCACAAGTTAAGTCAATCATATCAGTTGTTCAATATGCATTACAATATACTCTCAAGAGTAACATTAGTAAAAATACAATTTTATACTTTCTACTCTTAAAACAATTAAGTTGAACAACGTTATGAGTAATCTGCAATTTAACTTTATTAGAAATAAAGTCTATAGAAGTAACAAAACTCAGTTAGGCTCAAAGTCTAATTGTAATTAAGTCCGACAATTCAAGTTTAGACTTAAAATTAAAACTAACACAAAAGTTCAACTTAAGCTCAATTAACATTTTATTCACCACAAATCATGATTTAACACATGAAATTCCCAAGATAATATAAATAATAAATAAGCCACACATAAACTTTGATTTCCAGAAATCAAATCAAGGCTGAATTGTAAACAAACCCATAATTTCTCTGAATCTCAGATTGACCTCAAATTCACAAAAAAAAAAAATTGACGGAGACCATCTCCCTAATGGACCCAATTGTTGTCTGCCTCAAACCATCCATTCCCACCGACGGTCAACAATAGAAGCAACCAATGCCAGTAGTCACTACACCGTCACCTCCCACCGCCATCACTAATCAAGGAACTTCATTTTGTATAATTATTATGTACATCCGAAAACATGAACCACAACCGTATGCCAAAATAAATTTTGAAATTAAATTCATCAATAGTAACGCAAATAATGCTTCAACCAGAAAAATTGAATCTATACAAAAACGTACCTCAATACTGATATTTCTGAATAATCTGGTAAATGAATCTCCAAACCCCTTTTTTTCTCCTCTCGCATGCTTATCTTTTCATATTGTCTCCAGCAATTTTCTCATTCCCGCTTTCACTCTCTTAAAATATTTAGTAGGTAATAGAGTATGTTTATGAAAACAAAAACCAAATTTTGTATAGGCTAGACACATCTTAAAGATGTTTTCAATAATGTATTAATTCCTCCCACCATGGTGCAAATGGTTCTCAAGGAATTAACCTCCAAGATACAAAACCTATTTCACAAAAATTCCAAGGTTACACTCATTAGAATTTTTCAGGAGCATAAATCATAAGGTGTAATTAAAATAACAATAGTAGAAAGTAGGAAAGAAATAAGTCTATTAGGAATTTTATGGAATAGTTTTCCATCTATTTTTTTTTTATCACTTTTTCATCACATCCTTTTTAGAAGTATTTTAGACTTCCAAATGTTGCAATCAAAAGTTGCATTCATTTTCAAATGTTTGAAGTTATAAGTATTCCAAATGTTGCATCTATTTATTGCAATCCTTCCTAATGGATGCCTTCACATGAAAAGGTACATACTTTTTCACATGATTCTCTTTTTCCAAATTTATTTATTTATTTCCTTCTTTCATATAATATAATATATTATATAATATAATAGGGAGAGGGTTTTATATGGATATGTCATGGGGTAAGTCCGTAGGGACGAATCTGAGACACATATCAATTAGTTTCAATGGCTTATATTAAAATAGACCTACAAAAAGATAAATTCCTAATTATAATGGATGAAGGGTATATTAGTCCAATTCAAAAAATCACACTCCATAAAATTAGGGTTGGTTACATAATGATTTGTTTAGAAAATAATCTTACCATCTATAACAAAATGAAAATCACGATAAACCAGGCGCAAAAGAAAGAGATGAAATTCATCTTCTTCACCAATTCGTCTGCTCGAATCATCAAGAAAATCTTAAGAAAAAAAAGACGAACACGCTACAATAATTGAATTCAACATCCAGGGATGGATCCAGAAATTTTTTTATAGCGGGGGCACACAATAAAAAAAACTATAAATTATTTTAAAAATAATTAATGGAGGCACATTTTGTTTTTTTTCGTAATTAATATGTAGTTTTTGAAAATTTATATCACATATATTAATAATGTAATACAACACTATATAAACTATTTATATAATACATTTTTATTTCATAATATTATTATGTTATTAATATTTTATAAATTATAAATTTAGAGGTAATATTATGTAAAATACAAAAGAACAAAGAAAAAAAAACTTATGGGGCATGTGCCCCCGTAACAGGAGCTATAGCTCCGTCTCTGTCAGCATCAAGACTTCACTTAATACCTCCATGGTAGCACTCGCATTCGAGCCTTGTTTAGGAGATAGACCAATAAAACTCTGTAATTATTTACAGAATAATTGTACTATGTAAGAACCAAAATATAGTCTATCCAAGCAATATATTTGAAGTTAACAAGCAACAAAGTTGACATACATAAGCAACAAATTACATATAATTAAGCAACATATTTTCATTATAAGCAACAATATAGTCATACAAAAGTAACATAATTGTCTAAATTGTATGTTTAAATAAGCAACATATTGGTCATATGTAAGCAACACAGTTCATATGATTAAGAAACATATTTGACACTAAGTAATATAGTAGTCATACAAAAATAACATAATTATGTCAATATCTCTGCCATATATAAACAACACATGTGGCATGAAAAAGCAACATAGACACACACACACACACACACACACACACACACACACACACACACACATATATATATATATATACAAAGCGAGATGGTCTATTTCAACACATTTGCACCATCTAATCAGTATTGTTTGTCTACATAAGCAACATATTTGTCCTTAATACGCAACATTGTCTGTCTAAATAAGCAAATATTTGTCATTAAGAAACAACATTGTCTACCCACATAAGCAACATATTTATCCTTAAGAAGCAACACATTTGAAGTAAGATTCACAGTGAACGGGAGGAGAGAGAATCAAAGATACAGGTTCAAAAAAATCCCAGAAAATTGGGGACGTGAAGAGATCCTACCAAATATAACTCCCATTTTCAACTAATATTAAAATAAAATTACATATTTACCCGTAACAACCATTACTTAAATGTAAACTAAAATAAAAATTAATTAAATATGCACCATTAAAAAAAAGAGACCAACACTCCAGATTTGGTCTCACGTACTCACCTAAATTATCTGGACTCACCTGATCCAAATTCTAATATAATATATGTATAAAGTGAATGTCTAGCTGAAATGATGTTATGATATGAGATGCAATAAATACAAGTCACTATATTATATGTAAATATATAACAATGGCCTGGGGGCGAGTCTTTATCTTTTAAAAATATGCCAAAAGTTGAATGGAT
This sequence comes from Rehmannia glutinosa, assembly GCA_016081115.2. Classification (NCBI taxonomy): domain Eukaryota; kingdom Viridiplantae; phylum Streptophyta; class Magnoliopsida; order Lamiales; family Orobanchaceae; genus Rehmannia; species Rehmannia glutinosa. Next base: position 314,724 of record JABTTQ020002732.1, on the reverse strand, counting down.
TGGCATTGACTTTTTTGGGAATATTTTTCCTTTATATTCCTGGTTATTAAAAACATATCAATGTAAATTTTATTTTATTTTTTCTTGCTTGTTTTCTGCAGTTTATTTGATACATACAATTTGAAAGATAACAAACTTAAAAGATAGTGTAGATAGAATTCCTGATTTTTAGATTATTTGTTATCTTTTATATTTGTACATATGGATGTCACATAGGTAAATATGAAGCAACCATGTGACATTGGGAGAATAAGAAGTTGACATATATCCAAGATTAGTGAGGTGATGACATGTATCAACTTTGTTTTTTCTTTTAGTAATATAGGGTTGATTTTGCTTGGGCTAAACTATTGGACATATAAATGAGTGTTAGTGTTATAATTTATAACATATGATAAATTGTTCATTTCACAAACAATGTGACTATTTTTTTTTCTTTTGAATTTCGATTAACATTTATATTATGTTAGTTGTCTTTTTGCTTTTTTAGTTAGTGTTTATTTCCTTATCTTTTATATTCATTTTAGTGAAGTATATATAACTATGCTTTTATTATTAGAGATAATTATTTTTAACCACCCCAACTTTACCCCTTTTTACACTTCACAACCTAGACTTTGAGTCGTAACACTTTGCATCCTGAACTATGAAAATAATTACACTTTGCACACTATGGACAATTTTACCCCTAGGATTTTATTCTTTAATATCAATAGTTCTAATTATCCCTCTAAACTCCGATTTGTGGCAAATTACTACATAATAATAAATTTATTGCATTATTCAATAAACATAAAAATTTTACTCCATAATCAATTTGTTTTTCGGATTTTTCAAAAAATGAGAACCCTTATTTTCTGTAACTTGTTTTGTTCGTGGCATTGTTACACCTACTTAGATCCAGTCTCTATTCAGAGGTTTTAAATGGATCATGTCAGGTTTCCAGCCTATAAACTCAACAAGACATACTTCTATCAAGATCCCATTTCAAGTAATTATCCGTATACAAATTGGGTCTTTAGACTGAAAATGAAAATAGTCCATTACGACCATATCAGGCCCAACATGCTTCCGTAAAATTAATAAATTCCTTAAAATTCATACCTTCTTTGACCGAAATAGCACCGGGTGAGATGGCTCGCAACACCACCATCGGAAAATTACTGCCCCTAGATCGTTTGACAAACAGCTCCTCATTATCCGACTCCTTCAGCAATTGCTCAGCACATCCTTGGTTCGTTTCCTACTCCAGGAGTATAAGTAATTCTTCAAAGGGATAGATCAATAGTACATTATGAACACATGTTGAACAAAAGCCTTTATTTTATTAAGAACTTAAAGAAAAATTTATTACATTAGTAATCTCCTTTTGGGAGGAGAAAACTTGTTTAGCATCTCATGAAGGCTATCACACTCTTGTACATAAAATTAAAAACTAAAAATTTAAAACAGAAAACACTCTGGAAATTCTAAACACTCCACTAATTTTACAAAGAAAATTTATTATTTAGAAGACTAAGGGAGATGTTTGATGCCTTTAGCCTTCTGAAAACTCTTGTTTATATAGAGGTAAGTGATGCCTCTATTTCCTGGATTCTCTCATCCACTTGCTGAAAGTAGTGGATTCTTTCCTATCTTCACATGACTTGGGACCCTCCTTGTCTGGTATCCAAGGCAATCTGATAAGGCTCCAAAGCCTGATGACTTTTCTTTTTCCGTCTTTTAGTTAGATGGAATCTTATGACGCCGTTGCTTACGTTATTTGCTTGAATTATCAGCATCTTGATTAGTTGGATGCCAATTACTAGATCTGACTCACCTTTTGTCTCTTTGCTGAGTGGGTTGTCCTTGAGTCACATACCTTCTCTAACTTTATCGGGGAATCTACTTTTTTGGTGGTCCCCGAAACTTTGGATACTTCTGTGACTTGTCTTCTCCGTCGTCGGGTCTTCTCCGATCAACTTTTAGTCGGAATCTTTTGCCGAATTTCGGTTCCTTCTAGTTTTTTGACATTCGGGATAGACCCGAAGTTCCCAATGGCCGATGTGAGCCATATTACAATATTTCCGGCGAGTTTCTTTACTCCTCGGTAGCTTTTTTTCCACACAAGATTTCTTTTCTTTTCGAACAGGTCTTCTGCAAATCTTGTAGTTTTTTCTGTCATAGTATTCAACAGGAATGATCCGTTCACTGAATTTTGATAAAACTTGAACGGAAACTTGACTTTTTCCATCTCAGTGAGACAGACCCACAATCCCCATGCCCTTCTTGTTGTAATCTGATCTTCGGTGAAGGTCATGGCCAATTGTACTTCTTCAGAATTTGCCTCCTTGATATTTTTGAAGGCTCTTTCTTCTGGCCGGCGAAGCCTGATGTAATGAAAGGCTTCATGACTACCTTTTTCGATGGGCTCTGGAGCTGCACTTATAAAATATAGTTCTAAGGTATCCCCTCGTTTCAAGCTATCATTATTTGACCAGCACTCGTAAACTGCTTCCTGGATCCATTTTGGCAATTGCTTGATCTCCGGGAAGGCAGGTGAAGTAGTATAGACCGAGGCCAAAGCCCCAAACTCATACAACCTCTTCACTTCTTGTGGGTTGGAATTTGGAAGCATCCAAACCCTTGGGTATTTTCCAGAAATATCGATCTTTGTTTTTTCTGGAGATATCCCTTGCCTGGTGATCAGTGTCTCCCAATTCTCCTGGTATTCCTGCCAAGAAAAAGAAACTTTAATCTCATTAGTATCAACCTTAGAATTTCCCATCATAGGCCTAATATTGATCTCTTCGTCCTTTACCCCGGACGTGCTGGGTTGATGTGGTAACTCAGGATTTGACTCTGGAGTATCAGTTTTTCCTTGGGCCAACATTTCTGCTAGCTTAGGACTTGTGCTAGAGGTACTTGAATCCTCTGCTACAGGTTGGGGAGCCCTGCGCTCTAAACGCTCCGTTTGCTTATTAGCGGCCCGAAGGAGTGGCCCTTGAAATGTTTTTCTCAACTTAGAGTGAGACCGGACACATGCTCGTATACGATCAGTTACTTTGTCCCGATCATTCATTTGTAATTTCCCAGCCAACTCAGCATTGATGACCAGAGTATCAAATTCTCGGAGTAGCATTTCAAGCTGGTCTCCAAGGTGTCTTGAGGCTGTGAGGATGGAGAGCTTCAATTCCCTCCATCTCTTGTTAGAAAATCTGCAAGAACATTTTCATGAGATTTTATAATGACAATATCATAATCATAATATTGACATTCAGCTTGCCATCTAAGTATTCTAGCTTTTTCTGGTTTTGATTTAATTTTATTTTTTAGAAAAACTTTAAAACTTGAATTATCAATTTTTAAGATAAACTTTTTAGTCAGTAAAAATAAAGGCCATTTTTTGAAAACCTTTGTAACTGTAAAGAATTCTTTCTCGTTGATATGCCACCGAGTTGCTTCACTATCTGTAAATAGACCGCTGCAATATCTACATGGCACTCCTCCGTTTGGTGTGGCTTTTGTAAGAACAACTGCCCACCAATGATCACTGGCATCTGTGTAGAGAACCAGTTCATCTTCATCCTGTGGAATTGCAAGTTTTGGAAGCTTTCTGCAAACTTCTATAAGCTGCTTAATTCCTTCTTGATGTTCATCCTCCCATTTGAATACAACATCCTTTTTAAATAATGGGCTAAACACCTTCCTGTAATGTGCTAGATTGTTTATGAACATCCCATCAAAATTAACAACTCCAAGGAAACTTTAAAGCTGCTTCTTGTCTTTCAACGTATCTGGAAATCCCTATAGCTTTTGTACAATATGACTTTGTAGGATGATTTCAGATTCATCGATTTCAATTCCTAGGAATTCAATTTGTCTTGTTGCAATCACTGCCTTCTTTTTCGAAAGCACTAATCCTTCCTTGTGACAAATATCTGAAAATGTTTCCAAATGTTTGAGATGCTCCTTCATGTTCTTGGATGCGATCAGAATGTCATCGATATGTACGAACATGAAGCTGAAATAATCTTTGAAGAGATTATCCATCTTCCTTTGATATATTTGGGGTGCGTTAGCCAATCCCATAGGCATCACGTTCCAAATATAATGTCCTTGTGGTGTGGAGAAAGCTGTGAATTTCTTGCTTTCTTCATCCATCTTAATCTGGTAAAATCCAGATTTGCAATCGAACTTTGAGAATATTTTGGCACCTTTGATGCAGTTAACCAAATGTTCTCTACTTGGGATATAGTATCCATCGATCTCCAAAATGTTATTAATCCCCTTGTAATTAATAACAAGTCTTGGCTTTCCTCTTTTGATTTCTCCATGGTTTCTGACTAAGAATCCTGGACTACTGTATGGAGAAACTCCTGGTGAAATTAACTTAAGGTCCACATGTTCCTTAAGTATCTTCTGCATATCCTTACGATCCTCCTGATTCATAAAGATTGGTTTGAATCTCACGAACTCGTACTCCTTTCCTGGTTTAACTTTTAAGGAAGCTTTGAGCTCGTTCTTATCCCACCATGCCAAAGGATCTTCATTATAATTCCTTTGGATCTTCTTCTTGATACCTCAAGTGATATTTGTTCTTCTATTAAAACATCACTTTGCAGATTCTCCATTAGGCTCATCATCAATTTTGCAATTGCCTCTGGAGGTACTCATTCTTCTCCTTGTATTCTGAATGAATACAAGTTATTATCCCATATTTTCTTATCCTTTTGGTTCGAACCAAATTGTCTATAGGATAATAATGTTTCACCAAATTTTCTTCGATCCGCCATCTTTGGATTCCGAAGTTTGGCTTCATCACCACGCTTGCTGCAAAAATTAATAGGAATTTTTCTGTAAAATGCTTCCCGCAGTCTCTGGACAATGATCTTATGATCACATAGTGTTGTGAAAATAAGTCTTTTTGTCTCATTTTCCTGTGTAAATCGCTTGAATGTTTGTAGAAAATTGTTTCCTAGCAACACATCTGCTCCTGTATCATGGAAATAGATTGGTGGCGTCTTCACTTTGTACCATGGGTACCGCCCGTGCCTCCGATCATGATTTTCGCTTGTTTAATTCCTCTTGTTAAGAATAAGAATTCTTTTAGAGAAATCTCTTCCTGCAATAGCTGGTAAATCTTCTCCAATTTCTTTAGGAAAAACATCGACTTTGCAAAGACATATTCCTACACTGAATCAATATAGGCGGCGAAATACTCGGCCTTGTGTTCAGCATATAACATTCCAATAGAAATGTATATGGAGAATGGACTAGTGGTCATCTGATTCTGTATCTTTTATCAGCCACTATGCACTCTATTCCTTCTTGTAATCTTTCCCAAGGTTTATGATCCTCGAGAAATTCAATTCCCAGTATTAATTGCTCTGGGATTTTTCCTGCAACTCCTGTGATAGTAAGCTCAATTTCACCTATCTTCAGGCTTCCTTGATACCTTCCAACTATTGGTTGTTGGAGATAATATAGAACATCACAAGGAAAAATATTATCCTTTTGAGTGATGTCTAATATTACTCCAACCTCTCGCCATCCTTCTGGACATTTCAGCTCTCCTGCTATTTTGAAAACATCTGGGATGCACTGAACTGTACTTGGTCTCTTTTCTTCCCAACAACTACTGCTTATCATTCTGTCCTGTTGGAAAGACATCCTTCTTGGCTCAACTCTGAGACTTCGACTTTTGTTGAAGACTGGTTGATCTTGTATTTTCATATCAATCTTCTTGATAGTTGGAGACTCAATGATTTCTGGTAAGACCACCCGGGCAAAGTCCTCAAAGATTCTTGGGACTTCAACAAATTCCTTTCTCAAGAATACCTCTGAATGATGTGTATTCGAGAGAGCATAGGATATCTTGTATGTGATCGAGTAGGGTCTGTTCCCTTCTTTCATCAAATCGTCTCTTTTGAAATCTTGATGAAGGGTTAGGACTCTGTTAAAATCGCGATCTCCCAAATTGTATCCAATTCTAGGATAGACATTAAATGCCAATTTTCCTGCATACAAATTTCCTATAACTGCTCCAAGGCATGAATCCTTGAGGTTTGAGATTCGCTTGTCAAAGATAGCTAGATTGAGTGGTGAATCTATTCCTTCTTTGAATGTTGCTTTAATAATAACTCTTATGGCTCCGATGTGAATCCATGAGAGAGTATTTGCAACTTGCCTTTTTACTTTGCTTTTGATCTCCTCGAACTTCTGCAAGGGGACCAACGCATCTCGATCAGGTTCCCGGTAAACTCCATCAGAATGGCAAATTTTCCGGTTGTTACCCGGTGGATAATTTGGTGTTTTCTATTACGAAAACCAATCTTATCCAAAGCCTTTTCCATAGCTCCGATTGTAAATCCATCATATATCTGAAGCTTTGGATCTTCCTTCATAATTCTCATAAGAGTCTTATGAGAAACCGTAGTGTGAGAGAGGAATCCCGACATATCCTCCCTGACCGTCTCCTGAAGAATTTCTTCTTCACTCTGATTCTGAGCTGGAGTCACTTCCATCGTCAGAATAGATCTCTTCTTCATAAATGCTTTCATCTGAGGGGATATCCTCAAATTGATACACCTGTATTAGGTCTTGATAGTAGACAGCTTCCTCAATTTCTGGTGTCGCTTCGAACTATCTGACTCCTCGTTTTTGATTGTCTGGACAATCAGTTGAGATATGTCCTCTTGCTCCACATGTCCAGCAATTACAATCTTTGAAACTTTCATTAGCTCTGGTGTGAGCTCGCCTGAAAGTTCTCCTTCCTGGGGTTATGCTGGTACTCGCCTGATTTGAACTTGATGATGAGGGTCTACTCCTGCTTGGTGCTGGTCTTTGCCCTGATTTGTAACTTCGGGCTTTTTGTTTTGACCAGAACCTTCTAGGTCTCCATGAAGACCTACTTCTTTTGTTGCTACTTCCCCGATGGTATGGATGGCTTCTCTCCTTCTTCTTCTTATGCCACCTTGGTTGACCTCCCACAACTGTTGGGATATCATCGTCTATGCAACATTGAGGAACTAATTTATTAATTCCTCGTAATCTCTTGTAATTTCGGTATAGTGCTGCTTGGTAGCACCATTCAGATAACTTAGCCTTCAAGAAAGACATTATTCTAGCCACTATATCTAAATCCGCTGCATCCTTGTATTCCCTAATAAGCATTTCTCTCCAGGGACTTGGAATTTTTGCAAAGAATAGCTGTGAAGCTTCTTTGTCTCCAATCTTCGACTTCCACCGATACTCGGTGAACAACTTGATATATTCATCAATATGACAAATATCATGTAACTCGAGACTGTAGAGGGCTTGTTTATATCTTTTTCTTTTTTCTTCTTCTAATCCCTCAAAGTAACCTGTGCCAATAAAATAGATTTTGAATAATTTTGCCATATCATCGACAATTCCTTTTAGTGATTCTCCTGTTGTGACCGCGCTTTTCATACTTGCTTCGGTCATATCCCATGCAATCCTTACGGATCCCTCAAGACTCACTTCAAGGAGTAAAATGAAGGAATCTTTCGTAAGATCAAGGGTACCTGCTGTAATCCTCATAGCCGATGCCCATTCATCAATGAGAACTTCTTGATTTTTAAAATCTGGGATATCCAGATTTAACATCAACCCATATGGATGTATTGGGTCAAGATGTGATCTTCCATAAGGCATTTGATAAACACTTGGCCTTCTAGAAGGTTGTCGAGTTCCCGCAAGAGGGGGTCGAGCTCCTGTTCCTGAAAGTGTTTCATTCCCTATGGTGAAATCTCCAACGTGATGCATTCTCTCGTCCTGGGTTCTATGATTTGAACCCGCACTTTCTGCGACATTGGGATTTACTGGTAGCGGTGGTGGAATTGGTCTACCTTGTGGGTCATAGGTAACCAAAGTTGTTCCATCACCTGTGTTCATTTTTAAATCTACAATTCCTAATCCTGCGAAGGATTCTGCAAGGTCATGTAGATCTTTAAGATTCATTTTCTCCATATCCATCACTTTTAATTTGTGACGGATTTTCCTTTGATGATAACAATAAGCTTTTCATCATCTATCATTTTTCGTACCACTTCGGTTGGTTTCCCCTTTTGGTGTAAATATGGTACTGTCCCGAAATCAATACGTTTCTTTCCTCCAGATGAACTTGGTTTATCCTCCAGATTCTTGACTTGTTTCTGAATATCATGAAGGATTGCAAGAGTCTCCTTCTGATATTTCACCATCGTCTCCATCTGGTTCTGGATCTGATGAACTTGTGTAGGTAAATGAATATGGTTGTTGCCATAATTCTGCACCGTCTTCTGGACTTCCCTAATATCTTTTGAGATCTTAGATGTATCCGGAAGTATATCGTTCCACTCTGGTACTCCATCAGGAATCATTATTCTGATGGGCATTCTCATGGACTACTTCTTGATGATTCATCAGATCGACATATAATATTTGGTTTACTGTAAAGAAACCCATATAATATGCCGCCGCTTGTCTCTCGCAGTGTCTCAAGTTTTCCCTATCAGCTCCTGCGCGTTCTTTTTCCTCATATTGGTGGTTCCAATATGCTATCTTGTCTTGGTGATCTTGTGCATACATCGTCAAAATTTGAAGATAAGTCCTATAAGGTGTACATCTTGGACAATTGTCCAGATCCATATTCTCGGAGTAATTTCTCCTCACCAATTTTTAATTACATAAATATAATAAATTTAACTAAAAGTTCTTAATAAATATAGGCTATGATACCATTTTCGAGGATCGCAAGACCTTGGGGAGTAAATGTAGAAAATACAATAAAATTTATCACTTAGGTTGCAAAGTGCAACAACTTTAAAGTTTAGATGGTAAACTGCAAACCAGCTTTCATGAAACCAGGGGTAAATCTGGAAATTTATGCAAAGTGCAAAATTTTGTAAAGTTGAGGTTGCAAACTGTAACTTTTCAAAGTTCGGATGGCAAAGTGTAAAAACCTGAATAGTTTGGGGTGTTAACAATCTTTATCCCTTATTATTATTCATATATAGTAAGAGATTATTAGTTTTTTCAACTTTATGTTTATTCAACTCATCAACTTGTATTGTACCTAGTTTTTTTTTTGGATGAAATGTGAATAATATATATCATCGCAAATGTACAAAATAATCTGGGCATACCCAGATGATTACCACACAATGGGACTAAATGTCCCTAAAAGGCTAGTACAGCTTGATGGCTAATACATGCCATTTACACACAACAAACAAACCGAAAATGCAATAGAGCTAATGCCCCAAAGCAAAATGTTCATATTGAACCAAACACATGAGGATACAAAGAAAACATGATCTTGTATACCTGTGTTTTGATTTCACGAATAATGCCGTCGGAAGTAACTATCGTCCCTTCAAACAGTCGCCTATTAGGAGCAGTCCATATATGATATACAGTGCATGCCAATGCACTTTTCTTGGCACGAGATTGCCACGAAGTTCCACGAGCTTCCTTCTTCATGTATTTTAGTGCACTTTTAATTGTACTCGTGGCTCTTGTGATGTGAAGCCACTTCTTGATATGTAGACAAACTTGTTTGGTCATGTTGCACTAAAAAAATAGGTGATCCAATGTTTCCGGTACAATCCCACATAAAGCACAATTTCGATCAATGTCCATATAGTGGAGGCGATCCTTGGTTTGTAACCTTCCCTTGATACCAAGCCAAAGGATAAATGAATGCTTGGGAGGAATGTAATGTCTCCATACATCAGTTGCCCAAACTTTCGGAGTGCCCCTCGGTCTGAAAAAGTCATATGCTTTCGAGCAACAAGAATTTTCCCCTGCGAACCACCGATTAAGGTTGGCAATAGCAAGCTGGGTAGTCCCTTCCTTATTAACAATGATGTCCCGAATTTGAAAAATGCGTTTGAGGAGGGGAGAATCTCCTTTCGCTGGTGTCCAATTCCAAACGGAAGCCCCATTAAGATATACTTGGTCCACCCATCTGATCCACAAAAAGTCCCTTTTATCATGAATGTTCCAAAGGACATTTGCAAGGAGGGCAAGGTTCCAAGTTTTGACGTCCCTGAAGCCAAATCCTCCCTCAGTCTTGGGGAGACAAATATCTTTCCAAGCAACCAATGCCTCACGCTCACCCCAAACGAAAAGATGACAAATGTTCGTTATTCTATCAATCACAGTGATCGAGATTGGTAGAATTGATAACCAAAAGCACTCAACACCTTGCACAACTAATCTGATCAACTCCATTCATCCGGAATAAGTAAGAGTACAATTGGCCCAAGCATTAATATAACCAACAATTTTCTCAACAAGAGAAGCATAGTGAACCGCTTTCAATTTTTCTGCTGCAAGCGGTATTCCAAGGTATTTGAACGGCATAGATCCAATTGGCATGTTCACAATCCTATGGATATCAACTAACTTCTGCCCATTGATACAAGCTGTGTATAAGCTGGATTTATTCAAGTTCGTCCGTAATCCTGAACACCTGCTAAACTTATTCAAGCAATCCAACAACACACCAACGGAATTACTGTCTCCTTTGGAAAAAAGCATCAAGTCATCCGCAAAAGCCAAATGAGTGATATTCAATTTGGCACATTTGGGATGATAAGAAAAACGGTCCCTATTGGCAGCAAAATTAATTGAACGAGAAAAATATTCAAGGCAAAGAACAAAAAGGAAAGGTGATAAAGGGTCTCCTTGCCTTAGTCCCTTCTTGCCCGCAAATTTCCCATACAAACTTCCATTCAGTGCTATGGAATAAGATGGAGAAGTCACACACTCCATGATCCAATGGGTGAATTTTGAAGGAAAGCCCAAACCTTCAAGCACAGCCCGTAAGAAATCCCAGCTAACAGAGTCATAAGCCTTCCTCAGATCAATTTTGAGAAGGCATCTGGAAGAAATTCATTTGCAATTATATTGCCGGAGGAGTTCTTGTGCGAGATGAATATTCTCAGTCATAAGTCTTCCCCCCACAAAAGCCGCCTGAGTTGGATCCACAATGTTTTCCAACAACGGTGCCATTCGTTTGGCCATGATTTTCGTGATCACCTTATAAAACACATTGCAATAGGAAATGGGCCTATAGTCCCCAACTGATTGAGCATGCTGTCCCTTCGGTACTAAAGCAATGATAGTATGATTAATTTGCTTTAGTAAAGACCCATTAATAAATAACTCTTCAATTGCTGCACAAAAAACCTCCTCTATAATTTGCCATGACTTCTTGAAGAAGCATGAATTAAATCCATCCGGACCAGGGGATTTGTCTTCTCCAATGTCGAACAAAGCATCTCTGATTTCCTGTCTCAAAATGTCCCTCTCTAAACTGACTGCTTGTTCCAAAGAGATGGAAGGGCCAGCATTGATAATATCAGAATTAATTGGTTCACAGGAGTCCAATGTACCAAGCAAACACTCATAAAATTTTGTGAACTCCTTCGCAACTTCATCTATAGAAGTGGTAGGTAGACCAACTTCCTTGCAAACAACAACAATCTGATTAAGTTTTTTATTCCTTTTAACCAAGTCATGGAAGAACTTGGTGCCACGATCACTTTGGTTTAAGTGCTTGCGCTTAGCTTGTTGGTAATAAAAGCACCGTTCAACTTCACTCAAACTCATGGATTGCTTCCTCATGATAAGCACAAAATTCTGCAAATCCACATTTGTTGGATCATCATGCAGCTGAAGTTGGCCCCATTCTAAATCCTCCTTTGCCTTTGCTGCTCGGCTTGAAATATGTGAGAAATGCTTGATGTTAAGCTTCTTAAGAGGCTATTTCAAATTCTTAAGCTTGTTGCAAAGCATAAATTGTTTGGTGCTTGTGACATAGAAATTCTAATTTGTGGCGACTATGTCATTGAAATCCGTATGACTAGCCCACATATTGAAAAATCGAAATGACCTATTGGTATTAACGACCACATCCAGCAATGAGACAATACATGGGGAATCGTCAGAAAGACAACCCAAAGGCAAGAAATTTGCCATCCCATCAAGGCCTTGGTCAAACCAGTGTTTATTAACCATCGCCCGATCAAGTTTGCACCAAACCTCATTATTTGTCCAAGTAAAGTGACATCCCATAGATCTCAAGTCTGTGAGCCCCGTGAGAACGCAACACTCTTTAAAATCTTTAAGTTCTTTGTTGGTAACGTCTTTGCCATTACACTTCTCATTAGCATTAAGAACATTATTGTAATCCCCGATTGCAATCCTAGGCAAGGAACAATTTTCACCAAATGATATAAGGTTGTCCCATAATGGTTTCCTACTACCAACAATATGATATCCATAAATAAAACTTGCAAGGAGGGAAACAGAAGATACCTTGCATGTAATAGCACAGTGAACAACTTGGGGATATATGTCCAACTCCTCAAGTATGACAATAGCGGGATTCCACAATACCAAATTCCTCCCAGCAGGATGCATGTGGAAGTTGCAAGTATGTTTCCAACCAGCAAACCAAGTTCTCATAATTTTCGGTAAAGTTGCCTCAACCAACTTAGTTTCCAACAATCCAATTACATCTAGTTTATGGTGTCTCAAGAAGTTCATGACACCCTTTTGTTTCAGGGACTTGTTAAAGCCCCTGATATTCCAACTAACAATCCTCATGTTGATTTAGGAAGGGTTGAATCCCTTCCCTTATCTTTCTTATTCTGGCTTTTGACGGTTCCTTTGACTGGGTTATCTTGTGTGCCCTTATCGAGCATGGGCGAGCCGCTTGACCCTCCGTATCTTCAATAATAGGAACTGGAGTAATCCTTTTCCTTGGTCTGCGCCCTCTCACTTCAGTGAATGGCTGGGATTCACTGTCAGTTTGAACAGGTTGCTTCTCCTTTAAAGGTTGCACTTGAGCCTCCTCAATAGTCTCAACAAGCTGCTTATCCTTGATAGGCTGGGTTTGTTGTGTATCCTTGGCAACACGTACAGGTTCAGGAGCCTTTAATGTTTGCCTTGTTGGTTGGTTTCGTGCAGCAGGCTTCCTAACCCTCGGCTTAAACGGTTGTCTGTCTGCTGCTGGCTTCTCATTTGTACATCCCTGAGTAGTATGTCCAATTTCCTTGCACTTAGTGCATAATTTTGGCTCATGCTCATAAATCACTTCTTACTCACGTCTCTTTCCCGAAGGCAGCCGAATTCGAAGTTCCCTCCTGAGCTCCTTTGAGGCATCAACTTCAACTAAAATTCGAGGAAAGGAAATTCTTTCCTTTGTGACAGTCATAGAATCCGTATGCATTGGCTTTCCAATCTTAGTAGCAATCATACTAAGAGCAGTTGGATTCCAAAAGTCCACAGGCATGCCCGGCAACTGTACCCAAACCAGCATAGTCTGAATTTTAATATCGTCAAACTCAAAATACTTGGGCATCTTTTTTAGCAACAAAGGCCTGCCAAACACAAAGTAAGGTCCCCCAAGCAAGACCTTATCACGAGATAACTCATCCTCGAATTTAAAGATGAGCCATTTTCTCCTATGAGTAATATACTGAAATGGCACTTGCCATTTCTTACACATCTCCATGAGTGCAACTCTACCTGGGAAACGCCCAGCAAAACAACCAACGAGACAGAAGCCCCATGATTCTTCAACATTATCAGCATGTTGCTCCTCAAAAATGATATCATCAAGGTCATCGGATTTGGGCTCGATGACTTTAAGCTGGTGACCAGCCTCAGGCTTTCGATTTCCAGCAAACAACGAAGCCCATGGAGCAGCAGTGGTGGACTTTGTTGTTTGGTCAGTTTCCAAACCTGAGATTGGCTTGGGCCTTTAGCAAACACTTGTTGTGCATCAGAACTCACACCATCCTTAAGTTTTTGTGATTCTTCCTCAGATTCCCCATCAGACTCGTATTCAGAAGAATCATCTTCAGTTTCCCCAAGTGAAGTCGCATCACTTGGTGGATCAACAACGTTTTTACCCTTAATAGCAGCAGATTTATTAGATTTATCAGAAAATTCTGCAGACTTACCAACTGTAGCAGCAACAACAATAACTTTTTCAGACCCAGTTTGATTCAACTGGTTTTTCTTCTTATTTGATTTCGTTCTTGGCTTACCCTTCCTCAAAGGATGTTAGGTAAGCGTATCTACGAACAATCAAACCAAAAATTCGAACAACCAAAGCTAAAATCGAAAAACCCAGCAAAAGCTACAGTGATAAGGGTTTTTGCAGGTTTAGATCTGTAAAAATACTGAAAATAATCGGATCAAAGGTATTAGAGATACCAGATCTGTGCGCAGACTAAAAGATTCAGCAAGGAATCAAAGAAAAATAGCAAGAAATCGAACAACAGAAGAGGGAGCACTTGGGGGAGGTTTTTCCGCCCAGTTGAGAGCTTCTCTCTCTAACTCCAAAATCTGACTACCTAGTTTTTTAACTTATATCTATTTAGATGTTTTATCACAACAGTTTAACTGGTCGAATATGATCCGACTTTCATTGCAGAAGAAGAACTAGAAAAAGCTTTATTTCTAAATGACTTTTCGCTCTTTTACTATATAATCCAATCAATTGTCTGATTCAATTTCAATCCGAGTTTAAAAACATTGTAAATATCATTGAGAAGGTCTCCTATGAGACCGTCTTACGGATCTAAATTGGTAAGACGGATCCTCAAACTCAAATTCGGATCCTACCCGATAAAAAAAATGTATAATATTTTATGAAAATAAACTTTTATTTCCTACGCATAGGCTCTTGCTGATCCATTGGGCTTCTCAGTACAAACTGAAATTTTCATACACATAAGACCGTTCCAGTGACGCAGTAGCGGCGGGGGAAGGCAAAGGTAGTAGCAGACAAGTTTTCTTGCGGCGCCATTCCGAGGAGCCATAAAAGTTCGGGATCTTCGAGATGAAGTTATCGATTGGTGGGACTTATTGAAATAGGGAAGAAGAAGCCTAGGCGGTTGTATAGATAAAGTATAATGAAACTAGAGCTTTCTAGTTGTTTTGATGGCAATGGAGTCTCGTTCCCTGAAGAAACCTCCATTGTTGCAGCGTGTCAAGCTTGACAGTCCATAGACCATTTTCAAATGTGTATATGTTGTGCATGTGAGGGACAAATGTTGTCATTTGTCTCTTTAAATTTGGGAATGGCATATTTTTGCCAACTCAACATTGGCCTAAACTTCAAAATCCATTGAGTTTCTGTTTTGCACGGAAAAATGTAATTTAATATATATATATATATATATGTGTGTGTGTGTGTGTGTGTGTGTGTTTGGGTAAAAGTATTACATGTTAAACTAAAAGGTATTACAATTTTAAGTTAAAGTATTACACATTACGTCGAACTAAAAAGTGTTACATGATAAACTAAAAAGTATTACACATTAGATAATAACTTTAAACTCTGAGTTGAGCCAAGGAGTTCTCAAAGACTCCAAATGCTCAGTTATTTTAGAGATAATTTATGATACATTCAATTGTTAGTTGAGTTAGCTGAGTTGAGCTTGATGTTATTCGAGTCAGCTAAGTTGAATTAGTTGTTAGTTGAGTCAGAGTTGAATTGATTGTTAGTTGCAGAAAGTGATGCTTTTCAAGCAATTTATGATACTTTCAAGCATCAGAAATTTATGATACTTACAAGGATTAGAAATTTACCAAGTGCATAAACATGATACTTTAAAGGCAATTTCTGATACTTCTATATGATATGATATATATCCAATGTTGAAATACAAGTTTTAGGGTTCACATGTCTGCATGTTACACATCCAAAATACTTAAAGGACATGAAATATTCCTAGACAAAAATACATAAGAAAATGAATCAATTACTACAAACTTGCAAGCTATAAAACACCCAAATGGATTAAACATGAAGCTATCAACTAGACTGCAACAACCTTCTCCTTCACCAGACTTCGTTCTTTCATCAACTTTTTCAATAATTGTATTTGGACTCTCTTATTCTGGGTTTCCCCTTCCCCTTCTACTATATCTACTATATATCAATTGTTTTTGTCGTGCCATCTACATATATGACATAAAACTTAACAAGGAACCTGTACATTGTGAATATCATAATCAAACACAAAAAACAGTAAATACCACAGTTAAAAATCTAACAACATACATTTACATAAAAACTGGTACTTTAAAGACAATATCTGATACTTTTAAAATATTTTTTGATACTACTAGCATGCAGAGTGATATATGTTCAACATTAAAAGTGCACAAAAGATACAGAGGCATGAAAGTGATACTTTTAAACCAATTTCTGATACTTTTAAGTCAATTATAATATTACTAGCATGCAGAATGATATAATATATGGTCAATATTGAAAAGTGCAGAAAAGATACATGGGCATAAAACTGATACTTTTAAGCCGATTTTTGATACGTTTTAAGATAATATCTGATATCTCTAACCTGCAAAGTGATATAATACAGTATCATAATAATTGATACTTTAAAGACAATTTCTGATACTCTTAAAGTAATTTCTGATACTACTAGCATGAAGAGTGATATATGTTCAATATTAAAAGTGAACAAAGATACAGGGGCATAAAACGGATACTTTTAAGCAAATTTCTGATACTTTTAAGCCATTTTCTGATACTACTAGCATGCAGAATGATATAATATATGGTCAATGTTGAAAAGTGCACAAAAGATACATGAGCGTAAAACTGATACTTTTAAGCCAATTTCTGATACTTTTAAGACAATCTCTGATACTTCTAACATGCAGAGTGATATAATACAATGATATAACAAATGATACTTTAAAGATAATTTATGACACTTTTAAAGTAATTTTTGATACTTCTAACATGCAAAATGATATAATATATATTCAAGGTAGAAAATGCACAAAAGTATTTCCACTCACCATCTACGCAAACAAACCCTAGCAAACATGCATGTTAAGAAAAGTCCAACACAAAACTACAACCTTCAGAAAACCATGAAAAACACTGTTTTCCACTTCAGTATACCATATAAATCAAAAGAAAAACATAAAAAAATTCGAAAAATAGTCAAATATTTACAAATAGTGAAAAAAAAATTCAGAAAACCAACTATTTGCAACCTTTAACAATGGAGAACAACAAATACATTAGATGCGAAGATACTTTGCGCGCGATGTTGAACGATCGATAAAACCGACGACATATTTACAAACATATTTGCAACTTTTATTTAGAAATTATCAAACTAATTAATTTACAAACCTTCAAACATTCAAACTTCAAATGTTAGAATCAAGAACGCACTTCGACCACGAGCGGAATACACTTCGGAGGAACGAAACGAGAAATAACCAAAGAATAAAAAGAACGAAAATAAAACAAAGCAAATCGAGAAGAAGAGAGAAGAAGAAGCGAGAATAACAGAAGAAGAAGAAGAAGAAGAAGAAGAAGAAGAAGAAAAGAAGAAGAAGAAAAATAAGAGAATCGGGAAACTGAAAAAAGAAAAGAAACAAAACCCTAGAAAAAACGAAAAAGAAAAAAGAAAAATTGAAAAAAAACTAAAAAAAGCTGGATTTGGGCGAGTATGGGAAGCGGGTTGTAGAGCTGTCAAAATGGGCTGGCGGGGCGGGCCAACCCACGGGCCGAAAAAGCCCGCATGTTGGCGGGGCGGGGCGGCCGTCATTATGGCGGACTGGAAATATGCTGGCCCAACCCAACCCACTGCGGGCCGCGGGCTAGGCGGCAAAAAAATATAAAAAATTAAAAAATTAAAAAATTATATTTTTTTACATATTATTAATTTTAATGAGTTAAATAAAATATTGGATGACAAATACATATTTTTAAAAAATATTACACACACTTTTATAAGAGATAAAAATATAAAATATCAATTATACTATTTTTTTCTTCTATTTCTTCTTATATTTTCTTCTCAATTTTTCTTTTGTTATTTCTGGCGGGCTAGCCCGCCAACCAACCATCCAAGCCAAGGCTGCGGCTAGGCCAGTTAGGCTAGGCCCGCATTTTTGCGGGCCTCTAAACACCTAGCCCGCCCCCTACCTTAGGCGGGGCGGGACGGGCCAGCCCGGCGGGCCTGGCCCATTTTGACGGCTCTAGGCTCTAGCGGGTTGGGTAAGTATGATCCGTCTTACGTAGTTACACCCGTAAGACGGTTTTATATAAGTTTTTGCCAATATCATTTAGTATATACTTCAAATTGTGATAGGAATTTGGAAACTGAGGTTGCAAGAGGCTCTCAATTTTTACCAATAAGTATGATGATTTCGGTAATTATTTGTTAGTATGTTTCGTTATTTTTAATTATTGGTACTTTAAGATTATATTATCGTGATACTCTTTGTGCATTTTAATTGAAATTGTATTGATTGTAAATTTTAGACAATTTTCTTTGTAAATCGAAAATGAAGTTGTTTCTCCCTAAAGGATTATGTATAAAAACATAAATACGAAAATTTATAAAATTACCGGATCTTTTCTTCAGTTGAAATCACAAACCTTTCTTGATTTTGATGAAACACCACGTCCAGAAGCCAATCACAATGGGATGACTTCATTATTTCACAATTCAAATGATTTAAATGTTATTTCACACTTTCTGTTGCATACAATACAATAAAGTTTAGAATATACTATCGTGCGATGAGGCATGTACGCCCAATTTATTTTTTGGTAAGTTATCTATCCCTCTTGACTATTGTATGTTTTGGAATGGGAAAAAAAATTTAGCAACCTGAACTTTACGTGTTTTTACACTTTGCAATCTCACCGTTTTCTTTTTATTAGTTGCAACATGTACTCTGGGTGTTTTACAATTTGCATCCTCCGGTGCACCTGAGTAAGAATATTCCGGAAATATTCCGTCATGTGCGTGGCATGCCCCTTCATGAGAGCGTTTTTTGTCATTTCAAGTCATTAGTTTTGTTTTTTTTTTTTAAATGGTATTACTGTATTTAAAAATCTGAAAAAAACTCAAAATTATTATTGAAAAATCTAAAAAATCTTAAAAAATCTAAAAAATATGTTTTAAAAAATCTGATTTTTTTTAAATATTGAAAAACATTTTAATTTCTAAAATAGAAAAACTCAACAATTATTATGCAAAATTTAATATTAAACTAAAAGATGTTTAAAAATCTGAAAATTTGTTTAAAAATCTAAAAAAATTATTAAAAATCTAACAATTATTTGAAATATTAAAATATAGAATTAAAAAAAGCTGAAAATTATTTAAAAATATGAAAATTTGTCTAAAAAAATCTGAAAATAGATTAAAAACAAAGACTTTTTGAAATTTTTACAAAAAAAAATATCTGATTTTTTTATAAAATAAAAAATAGAGTAAAAACTTAGAATTTTTTTAAAAAACTATAAATAATTTTAAAAAAAATGTGAAAATTACGCCAAATATGTAAAAAAACTGAATTAAAAATTAGATTATGTTACATATTTGGCATAATTGTCGGATTTGTTTTAAAAATAATTCAGATTGTTTTGTAAAAATTTCAAAAGTCTTAGTATTAATCCATTTTCAGATTTTTAGACAAATTTTCATGTTTTTAGATAATTTTCAGATTTTTTAATTTTATATTTTAATATTTCAAATAATTGTTAGATTTTTAACAATTTTTTTAGATTTTTAAACAAATTTTCAGATTTCTAAACATCTTTTAGTTTATAATAACTTTTTCAAAATAATTTTGAAAAAAAAATCAGATTTTTTTGAAAATAACTTTTTCAAAAAAATAACTTCTATTTTAACAAAGTTTAAAAATAACTTTTTCAAAAAAAATCAGATTTTTGTTTTTAAAAAAAAGCCCTCAGGAATGACGAAACAAAATTAATTTTGAGTTTTTATGTAAAGTAACACTATTTTGTTTTTTAAAAAAAAACAAAATTAATGATTGGAAATGACGAAAAAAGCCCTCAGGAAGGGGCATGCCATGCACATGACAGAATATTCCCGGAATATTTTTACTCAGGTGCACCGGAGGATGCAAATTATAAAACACGCAGAGTACATGTTGCAACTAATAAAGAAAAAACGGTGAGGTTGCAAAGTGTAAAAACACGTAAAGTTCAGGTTGCTAATTTTTTTTTTCCTTTTGGAATTTCCTTATTCTCAAACTTAATTAACATTGGGATGTTTTCCGGGTAATTAGCAACTTGCACCCTGAAAATACACTTGATTTGCTCTATGCATCCTAAAATTGAATTTTTTGCATTTTTCATAGTTAAAATAGGTGTTTCTTTGCACTATGCACCCTAAAGCAATTTTGAGTTGAATTTCAATCGGAAATCAAATTTTAGGGGATTCTGGAAAGGGTATTTTGTTCATGTCAATAATATACTATCTATTTTCTATCTTTTATTTTTCCATTTAACATTAATTTTGTCTCTTTTAACTCATCCATTATCTCACTCTCTTTACTATTTTCCTCCACAATCTTCTCTCTTTTGTAGTCAATATTACATCTATTTTAGCATCACATATCATATGATAGTTATAAATTGGACTGAGAATTCAATAATATCCATTCTATAAATAAAAACTATGAATCATTCTAAATCAACAATTCTAAAAGCTGGAATATAGCCTTCAAAAAAAAATAGCTGGAATATTTTATTAAAAAAACATATGGCAATGTGCATTGCAAAGCAATTTGGCTGTAAGTAAAGTAATATATTTATCAACCATAACGTAAATCCTCACCAAAATTGCAAGAAACTCAATCAAAAATTGTAATACTTGAACCAACAATGTAATTTTTAACATTTAATCCATACTACCATGTCCCAACAATTTGATATCTAATTTATCGCATGGTAAAATTTGAATGAATTTTAAGAAAATTGACAGACCAAAAATGCACTTGCCAGAATACCACTAAATAGGATTTTTGGTTAAAAATGCACTCAAAATTGCTTTAGTGTGCAAAGAAGCTCCTATTTAAATGGTGCAAAATGCCAAACTCAATTTTAGGGTGCATAATGCAAACCAAGCATATTTTCAGGGTGCATGTTGCCAATTATCCGATGTTTTTCAGTGAAATTTTTTTCAACTCACTAATGACATATTCATTTTATTATCAAGAAAAATTGGGAGATTACACACTTTCTTGATTCTTTGCCACATCAAGTAAGATTAACGCTTGCAGCATAAGAAATAAGTTTATCGTACCAATTAAAATCGTGATTATATTGTTGTTAAACAAAAAAGAGATCATGATTATATCATGAGAAGTCTGTTTGGTAATATTTTCTTTTTATCATATACCATTTACTTATTTTCGAACCAATTCCATTCCCCCCATTCGCACAAAATAAAATCTAGCATATATTATGTTTTTCAAAATAATTTTTGCAATTATTTTTCGAATAACCCATCCGTTTTTCTCTCTCTAGGAGAGTGTCTCTTTTCTCTCTTTGGAGGAGTGTCTCTTTAGGGTTATTGTTCCATTTCCTGCAGCTGTGCTCTTTTATTTTTTCTTGTGTTTTTGGCATTAATGGAGTCTTTATTACATCTTAAATTTCTAGGTTAGCTCATGAGCATTTAAGATGTCTTGCTAGGTGTCCTTGTTGCTTTTATTTGTGTGTCTGTTTCATTTTGGTGTAGTCTTACTTTACTTGGCGATGAAACAGTACTTTTTAAGCTCCGAACGACTTCACGTGTGTGCTGAACTTGTTTGCTTTTAAGCCGTACAGGATCTTGGAAGGTTTGTTCTCTTTGTTCTCTCTGTTCACTGGCTTACTTTGTCGTCTGTTTTTTTGTTTTGTCCTCATCTGCATTTTGTTGGTACATCTTTTACTCTGTTTCCCTTGCTCTGTTATCGGCTTCTTTGAGCTTTTTCAGGGGTAATCTTTTGAGGTGGCTCTGAGAGAAGACTGTGAAAATCTAATAATGGACCAAGATATTGCTAAGAAACTTCAGGGCTTCTCCCTATCAGAGAATGAACAGAATGGTGTAGAACTTGATGAAAAGGATGTTGAGGTTAGTAAGGAAGAATGTGTGCGAAGTTTGTTTGGAAAGGTGTTGGGCAGTAAAAAAGTAAACTTTTCTGGATTAAAGAAAACTATGAACGAAGTGTGGCCTATTGATGAACCTTGCACCCTCAGAGAGGTCGGATTTAATATGTTTCAGTTTATATTCCAAACTCAAAGTGATAAGAGAAGGGTGATTCAAGGGAAGTTATGGTCTTTCGATAGTCAGTTTCTTGTCTTGAGGGAATGGAAGGAAGGAGTCGATATGAAAAAAGAAAACTTTTCGTATTTAGATATGTGGGTGCAAATCTGGTAGTTACCTGCTCACTGGATTAGTTCAGATGTTGGACTAAAAGTTGGGAAAATGTTTTTAGCAGTTAAAGATGTCCTCATACCTGAAACGGGGAATATTAAAGGAAGATATCTCAAAATTCTTGTATCAGTGGATATTGAGAAGCCTTTAATGCGAGGAACCATGCTAAAATTGAAGGGGGAATCACATTGGGTGAGTTTTAAGTATGAGAATCTCATTGGTTGCTGCTACTATTGCGGATGGGTTGGACACCATGAAAGATTCTGTGAAGACCGGAAAAGGGATATTCAAACTGGTGGTTTGAGGGAGGGCAGGTTTGGGGAGTGGCTTAAGGCAGAGGACTTAAGTGGTGGATTCAGACTAGGGAGAAATTTGCAACCAAACATGAACCTTTCACCCTCTAAATCTGGTGCAAGTAGCAGTAGAGGTATTGAGTTTGTTAATACGGAGCATGATTTGAGAAGAGAAAATGTAGCTATCACCCAAAAAGGTGGCTCTGTTCAAAAGCCAGATAATGATGAGCTAAATTTGAAAACTACAACTTCTCCAATTTGTACAACTACATCTCAAGTGATCATTCACAGTAAAGCAAGCAAGAAAGAAGAGATCCAGAGATGTGTAGCCCAAAAAGGAGAAGGGTCCCCTCATACTAATTCTTTGATCATCACTGAAAGGAGCGTATTCTCTGAAAGACTCCCTCTGCAAAATATCTCTAACTTAAGCAGCCCTAATGGTGGAGATAACTCTTTAGAAAGCTCTAGTAGAGGTAAGACTTGGTCTAGACAGAGTGGTAGGGGAAGAGGTAGGGGTAGAGGGAAGAAGGCTGGAAACAAGGAGAACATTCAGGTAGGGGGGAAAAGAAAAAGTGTTCAAAGTGAGATAGAGAATGGGTTAGAAGACATTCTGATTGAAGAGGGAGTGATATTTAAAAAACAAAAATCAGACTCTTGTGTTATGGATACGGTGGAGGAAGCCAGCCCAAATTGGCCCCAAAGTCAGTTATGAGAGTTTGTGTGTGGAACTGTAGAGGACTGGGAGGGCCCTCTACGGTTTCCCAGTTAAAGGAGGCTTGGAAACTCCACCTTCCGGATATGTTGTTCTTGTGTGAAACAAAAAAAAAAATTTATTTTGTTAGGACTGTTTGCAATCAGCTTAAATTAGGTGATAAATGGAAAGTTTTGGATCCCATAGGTAAGAGTGGTGGTTTGTTAATTGCCTGGAAAGATAGTATTCACATTCATCAAATCAGCATCAGTGCATTTTGTATTGAGGCTGAATTCAGTATTGAAGGTGGGACTGAGAGATGCTGGGCAATATTTGTATATGTTAGTACTAATGACAAGGAAAGAGCTGGTCAGTGGGATTATCTGAAGCATGCAAGAGTGAATTGGGGTGACCTCTGGTTTTTAGCAGGTGATTTTAATGATATATGCTCTAATTTCGAGAAGAAAGGGGGTAGAGTTAGACCTTCTTGGAGTTTTGTGAGATTTAATACTTTCATTAGAGATATGGAGATGCATGAGGTCAGTTCTACTGGTGAAGAGTTCTCTTGGGCTAATAACAGATTTGGGGAGGGGTTTGTAGAGGAAAAACTTGATAGAGTGTTTGGTTCAGCCAATTGGTGTCTTAAGTACCCCAATGCTACTTCTAAGGCTGAATTTAAAGCCTCTTCTGATCATTGTCTTATCCTGCTTGACAATGATGTGGAGGAAGCTATGAGAAGAAAGAGGAGGTTCCAATTTTACAAGAGATGGGCTGAGGATGAAGGTGTTGGTGAGGTGATTAAACAGGCTTGGTCTATCAGTGTTTCTGGGAATGCTATGTTCCAAGTGCAACACAAAATTAGAAACAGTAGAATAGAACTACTAAGATGGAGTAGCTCCAAAAAGAGTAATTCTACTGATAAGATTGAAAATATTAAGAGCTCTATGGAAACATTGAGAGCTTTGAATGTGGATAGAGATTGGGACAGATGGAACTCCTTGAAAACTGATCTTCATCATGAATACCAAAAAGAAGAAGTTTTTTGGCAACAGAAATCAAGAGTCCAATGGCTTAAGGCTGGAGATAAAAACACTAAGCACTTTCATGCTGTCACAAATCAGAGGAGAGATACAAATAGCATTTCTCAGCTTATTTCTGATGAAGGGGTGGTGTTTAAGTCTGAAGTGGATATTGAGAGAGAAGTCATCAAATCCTACTCCAATTTGTTCACTACTGAGGGACAGCCCTGTGTACCTAATCAACTCATTGGAATTTCACAGTCAATCTCTCCAGAGCTGAATCAAAAGCTTATCCTTCCAATTTGTCCTGCTGAAATCAAGCAAGCTCTTTTTGATCTTCACCCACATAAGGCCCCAGGCCCGGATGGTATGAGTGCTTTCTTTTTCCAATTTTTCTGGGATTATATTCATATTGATATCTGTAAAGCTGTCATGAATTTTTTTAACTCTGGTAGAATGCTTAAAAATATGAATCAGACTCTGATTACTCTTATACCCAAGATCAAGAATCCTTCCTCTATGTCTCATTTTAGACCAATTAGTCTTTGCAATGTGGTTTACAAGATCATTTCCAAGATCCTGGCTTTTAGGCTTAAAAGTTGCTTGCATCAGTGCATTAGTGAACATCAATCTGCTTTTATTCCTGGTAGACAGCTTCTAGATAATGTTGTCATTGCTCATGAATGCATTCATTATCTTAATAGGCATAGAGTGGGAAAAAAAGGATATATGGCCATTAAATTAGATATGGCCAAAGCATATGATAGGATTGAGTGGGAGTGTATTAGAAGTACTATGACAAAAATGGGCTTTCATGCTAGATTTATAAACTGGGTTCTGACATGCATCTCTTCTTCTTCTTTCTCTTTTAACTTAAATGGCAATTCCTGTGGTTATGTCCATCCCTCTAGAGGTCTGAGACAAGGTGATCCTATCTCCCCCTATCTGTTCATTATTGTGTCTGAAATATTTTCTAGTCTCATTAATCTTGCAGCTGCAAACAATTTTTTTCATGGGGTAAAACTTTGCAGAAGTGGCCCTGCAATTTCTCACTTGTTGTTTGCAGATGACTCTATTGTTTTTTGTGAGGCAAATGTTGGTCAGGCTAGAATTTTGAAAGATATCCTTGATCAGTACCATGAGTTGTCTGGACAATTGGTAAATTTTGACAAGTCATCTGTCCCTGATGATAAAGAGCTTATCTGCAATGTTTTGAATGGTATTAAGATTCAGAAATCCTGTAGGTATTTAGGTCTCCCTTTGGGTATTGGAAGATCCAAGAAAGAAGTCTTTAACTATGTGCTTGATACTGTCAAAACCAGAATTCAAAACTGGAAGTGTTCATTTCTTTCAACTGCAGGGAAGGATGTTCTAATTAGATCAGTTATTGAGGCCCTTCCTGTGTTTTTTATGTCTTGTTTTCAGCTACCTGTTGGAACTTGTCAAGGAATTAACCAGATTACATCAAACTGTTGGTGGGGGGTGGCAGAGGGGGGTAATAAGAAGATTCATTGGAAAGCTTGGAACTTGCTCTCTATTCCAAAACAAGAGGGGGGGTTGAATTTTAAGGATCTAAAGCTTTTTAATGAAGCACTTCTGGCTAAGCAGCTTTGGAGGTTGATTTCTCAACCTAAGCTTCTGATGAGTAGAATTTTAAAAGCTAAGTATTTTCCTAATTGTAATTTGCTGGAAGCTGCTATTCCTAGTGGAACATCTTGGTTATGGAAATGTTGGATGGAAGCTAGAGGTATCATTGCCAAGGGGATGAGTGTTGAGGTTGGTAGTGAGCAGGAGCAAACACCAGTGTGGCAGTTGGAAAAGAAGGGTAAGTTCTCTGTGAAATCTGCATATCAAAATTTAATGATAGAGAAACTGGTTGTTATTGATCAGGCTGAGTGCAGTGGTTTTAGGGAAAAAAAGCTTAAGGTCTGGGATTGTGTGTGGAAACTTAGAATTCAACAGAAGCTGAAGTTCTTTATTTGGATGTGTTGCCATAATATTCTGCCTGTGAAAACTAATATCAGTAAGAACGGAATCAAGAATGATACAATCTGTCAATTATGTGGGATGGAAGAAGAAAATCTGGAACATCTTTTCTTTGAGTGTGGGAGAGCTAAAACGATTTGGAAACTTGCACCTGTCAGTTGGGAAGGGGTTCAAGAGAAAAACATACACTTTTTTGATTGGTGGCATAAACTTTGTGGCGTAGATGGAGGGGAAGAGAATAAATCAAGAATTGAGTTAACTACCTACATCCTTTGGTGGTTATGGAAAACTAGAAATTTATGGACATTCCAAAGTGTGTGGAAGCCGGAAAGAGCAATCATAAAAGCAGCCATCTCTGATTGGAATAGTTTCAAAGAGACTGCTTAAGATGTTTGTGGTGTTCAGGATTGATGTTTTATTTTGCTGTTTTTACTGCATTTTATTTCTTACTTTTTTCTGTATCTGTGGTTTCAAGGGTGGAAGTAGGGTCTTTTGATCAGTGCTTCATTTTTGCTATTGTGGTATGGGGTGCCCCTTAAGAGTAATCTGCTTGGATGAGCTGCCCTGTTCTCACCTGCCCTCCTTTTTGATGATTCTTGCTGCATGGATGAAGTTGTGATGCTCTTTGGATATTTGTTCTCATTTGTTGCTTTGAGTTTGAGAAGTAATATAGCTTTTAGCATCATTTTTGTTTTCATGACAATTGGTGACTATTCTTTTTGATAACTGAGTTTGTTCAGTTTGCTTGATCTTCCTTTGTTGTGAAGATTTTATCAGTTTGACCCTCTTGGGTTCAGATGGATTTGGATGTAATTAAACCTTGGCCTTGGTTGCTTATTTATGGAATTGATATCGTTTCGGAAAAAAAAAAATTTTTGCTAATATTATCATATTTTCCAATATATTCTCGAAATTACATTCTTTCATAAATATTTCACAGTGTTGGCAACTAATCACATACATTGCAGATAATCACGTAATTAGGAATTGATGATAACTTTCAATATAGGTAGCAGAAGAAATTCACCGATTCACCTTTTGTCAACCCTTGATCTCGATAGTTCGTCTACAAGCCCCTCTCGAACCACACTCTAAGATACGTCGTGCTTCACTCCACTTGATGTGAATACTACCAGAGCACCCACAACTGTTCTGCACCTTAAACCCTTGGACACCTTGAGTGGTGATTCTCCGAGAAGAAAGGTAGAGAGAAAAATTATGTATAAGATATCCCCTTGTGAAAATAACGTATGTTTAGGAATATCAGAGAGATCATCTTATAATTGTAAGATAACTCAATCTCTGTCATAATCAAATTTTACCATATTAGATGCAATCCAAGATACATGCTAATCAAGTAAGGATCCCTTTCATTTGGCACATTCTTTCCTAAATTAAAAGATATGGATGCAATTTTTCAATATCTTCCACTCATACTTATCTGATCCTACTCATTTGAATCACACTCCAATATTATACAGGGAATAAGGTGTGCGACCAAGAAAGAGCAAAAAGGAATAAGTGAGGAGAGTTACATTAAGTCATCACTCAACTAACACAACTCTACAACTCAGAGGACTCGCTGTATACCCCAAACTATATGATCGTACAAAATCAAGCATCTCTGACCCCTCAATATATATAGAGCATGTTTGACCTCCCAATAAATATGTATCTATGCTCATGACTATGTCAAAACATATTTCTAACTTAGTCAGCCGGCCTATGAGCCACAGAACATAGTGCATTACCAACTTTGTATTTCCTCGGCCTCTAATGCCAATCAACTCGGTCTTGACAACTTTCCTAGTCATGCAAGCCGGACAGCATCGAATCAATCTTGGCCATTCGACACATGCTAAAGTAGCGTCATCAAGCTTATATCATAACAAAGTCCAGAGTTAAAAAGGGTACTAATAAACACGGTAAGAGCTCACACAGTGACGAAGTAGGAATCCATTCAATCACTCCTCTTACAAGTGTAAGTCCAAGCGGCTACGATAATCCAGAGGGGG
The DNA here is from genome assembly GCA_016081115.2 of Rehmannia glutinosa. Taxonomy (NCBI): domain Eukaryota; kingdom Viridiplantae; phylum Streptophyta; class Magnoliopsida; order Lamiales; family Orobanchaceae; genus Rehmannia; species Rehmannia glutinosa. Next base: position 286,482 of record JABTTQ020002732.1, on the reverse strand, counting down.
GTGAATAGATTATCTCCATCTTTTCAATTATGCCCTCTTTTTCGAATCAAACAAGCCAAGACAATAGTAAAGGTGCGGGAAGTAAACAACACGCGTCGATTTATAGAGGTTCAACCCACCTAGGACCTAATCCTCTACCACCCCAGTATCTCCGGGATGGATTTCAAAAAGAAAAAAAGATTTTATTAATTACCAAAATTAATACAACACCTTATGGTAATTAATACAACACCTTACAACATCACCTTGAAGAGCACCACACTCTTCTACAACACCACCTTTGAGATTACCACAATCTCTCTTGAAGATTACCATAATCTCCAACGGCACCTTGTGAAGATTACCACAATCTTCAACCTTGAAGAACACCAAATTCTTCAACACCTCAAGAGCACCACACTCTTGAATAAGAAGATCACCACAATCTTCTTGCACCTATCACCTAGATCATCCAAGTGTGTTCTTACCACAAGAACACTCACAAGGATATCTTGTGTTGAATGATAACCCAAAAATTCAAGATTACAACTCGATAATGAATATTATAAATTGGGTGCAAGTTGTTTGATACATGTTTTTATCTTAATTTTGATGATTTTATTCTTACACCAAAACAATGTTTTTAATGTTGTCCAAATACACATAAATGATTTCAAATGGTTTCAATATTTTCCGGAGTATTTCTTCAAGTTTTATTTCAGTTAAAATTGGACAACATTTTTAATGATCTTATGTTATTAAGTTTTCACCTCAAAAACAAGGTTCCTAAATGTTGTCTAAATACTCCCGATTGATTTAAAATATTTTTACTAAATTTTTGGAGTATTTATTAAGTTTTATTTTTGACAAAAATTGGACAACATTTCTGTCTCAAGGTCAACCGGTCGCCGTATAGGGCAACCCGTACCTGAAGATGAATTTTGGAACAAAAATGAGACGAACCTGAAAAATAGACAGGTCGACCGGTCGCCCTGGGGCGTCGACCGGTCAGGTCGACCGTTCGCCCAGGGTGCGACCGGTACCTGAACGTGTGAATTTGAAACAGAACTCCCTGTCTTGATTTTTGGTCATGGTCGACCGGTTGGGGTGGACGTCGACCAGTCGAAGTGTACGTCGACCGGTCGCCCTGTTGAATTTTTGCTATGTATTCTTCAAACGTCTATTTCTGTGCGACCGGTCGCCCTATATTTTGACAGCAAAATCTGACCGTTTGACAGCAGACAACATTTCCTTAAAAAGTGGGATTGATTTCTAACAGCTATATTCTTGATTTTAATTGTATTTTTCTGTAGATTTTCAATCCCCAAGAGGAGCCTATGCTTGATCAATCATCTCCTATAAATAGAGGAAGTTTTGGAGCAACCATAATAACAATTGAGATACAATACAACAAGATACACTTCAAGCAAATATTTGTTTTTCATAGTTATTACTCTTGTTGTAATTTTGCCTAGCTTATCACTTTCACATCCTTGAGGTTTAGGCTATTCTTGATTACACTTTGCACTCATATTGTAATATTCATTATTGAGTTGTAATCTTGATTTTTGGTCATCATTCAACACAAGACATCCTTGTGAGTATTCTTGTGGTAAGAATACACTTGGGTGATCTAGGTGATAGGTGTTTCAAGAGTGTGGTACTCTTGAGGTGTTGGAGAATTTGGTATTCTTCAAGATTGAAGATTGTGGTGATCTTCAAAGGTGCCGTTCAAGGAAGATTGTGGTAATCTTCAAAGGGAGATTGTGATAATCTCCAAAGGTGGTGTTGAAGAAGAGTGTGGTGCTCTTCAAGGTGTTGTAAGTTGAGTTTGTATTAATTTTGGTGATTAATAAAATTCTTTTTCTTTTTGAAATCCATCCCGGATATACTGGGGTGGTAGAGGATTATGCCCTAGGTGGGTTGAACCTCTATAAATCGACGTGTGTTGTTTACATTCCGCATCCTCATTATTGTCTTTGAGCATTCGGTTCGAAACAGAGGGCAAAATCGAAAAGATGGAGATAATCTATTCACCCCCCTCTAGATTATCGAAGCCGCTTGGACTTACAAGTGGTATCAGAGCCAAACTCTTTGGCAAGCTCGTTTCACATCACGAGTGAAGAGGAACGATCGTCGGCTATGAATGAAGCTCATTTTTGCGGCACCTCCACCACCAAGCCACCACTATTTGATTCCAAAAATTTTATATTTTGGAAAGAAAGAATGGAATGTTATCTACAAGGTTGCGGGTTCGATATTTAGAACATCGTCATAAATGGAGAATCTATTCCGATGATAGACACACCACACACCTCCAAAGGCTTCAAAGAGCTCAATGATGAAGAGAAGAAAATCATCTCCTTAAATGGTAAAGCTCTCAATATTTTGTATTGTTCATTTACTAATTTGGTATATGAACATATTGTAGGGATTTGATCGGTTCATGGAGTATGGAAAAAATTAGAAGCCATTCATGAAGTGCATGCAAATGATAGGAGCAACCCAAAAGCATCTACTTCTCAAAGGGATACAAGTTTAAATCTAAGGAACAAGCCTTTTACAACTTCCAACTATGAAGTAGTCGAACAATGTCTTATGAGCATCGAAGAAGAAAACGAAGTATGTCTTAAACCCTCTACTTCTTATGATATTGTTATTCAAAATGATTATAGTGATCTGCAAAATGATTTTGATGATCTTCAAAATGAATTCCAAGGTTTACTTGTTAAGTACAAAAATTTGAAAAAGGAATTCAATGTTTTGAAAAATGAAAAGGATAGTTTATTTACTTCCTATGAATCACTATCATGTGCTCACACCACCACACTTGATAAGGTTAGAAACCTTGAAAAACAAAATAGTACTCTTGTTGAGGATATTAATTGCATGAAAAATGATTTATCAAAACCCAACTTGAGTACCAATAAATTGCCCAATATTGTGAATGTTAATGGTTGTGATAACTTGAAAAGTGAACTTGATCATGAGCCTAATATTGTCAAGCATATGAAAAAGAATCAAGTTCCTATGCATATTAGTGATGTTACTTGCTTTTATTGCGGTAAGAGGGGTCATACGGTAAATACTTGTCGGGCCAGAAATAGCTCTAATTATTGTTGGAGACCTAAAAGTCTCAAGACTTATCCCAAAGAACCCAAGCACTTGAGGGTACCACAAAACAATGTCATTTTAGGTACTCGGCGGATTAATAATCGAAGAAAGTTCATGCCGCCAAGGAAATATCAAATGAACATCTCATTGGATCAAAGAAGGAGAAAACAAAGTCAATTTCCAAGAAGAGGATATAAACAAAAATGGGAAGAACACAATCCTTGGAAATGGCAAAGACATCATCAACATGATTTCCAAAGAGAAGGCCACAATGCTTGGAAATGGAGTAATTGGAGAAACCATCATCAACAAGATGATTTTCAAAGGGGAAGATATCATCAACAACGGGAACGGCACAACCCATGGAAATGGCGTAATTGGTAAACCGTATCTCCCCATTTAAATATGCATTTTATTTAGTTAGTATGCATGTTTTTATTTGTGTGTCTCAATTGCAAATGAGTTTTCATAATTTTAAAAAATTAAGGTCCTCAATAAATATTTGTGTTTTTAAAATACCTTGAAAAATGAGACCTTATATGTTGCTTTTAAACTCTTATGCATTTTTTTTTAGCATAAGCAATTTTTTTTATTACTTGCCTACGCTTGTGCTATTATATCTTGTGCAAAATTGTCTAAAGTATTGTAGGTTATATTTCTCCTATTCATTGGCTATCGTCTATTAGAGATTCTTAAACCATCAAGGTATGTCCACTCGTATTATTCTTAGAACTCGATACTATGTCATGTTTATGCACATGTCTTTCAAAATATTTCATTTCTACCCCTTAAGTGCCCCTAAATGATTTTGTAAATTTTTCTTAAAAGGGCACTACTCGTTAAATCTCGTTTCTCTTGTATATGTGATTTCTCGTAACTCATATTTGTTGGATTTAGTCCAAAATTATCTTTTTGCAAAGTTTTAAAACTTTTGGGGTGAAAAATCGAATTTTTGAAAAACCTGGAGAATGAAAAATTGCACTGGGACGGTCAAGGCAGGGGCAACCGGTCGCCCTGCACGTCGACTGGTCGCACCCCACCTCGACCGGTCGCCCAGGCTTATTTTTTGGGTTATATCTCGTCTGTCTTCATTTTCAAAACAGAACAAGAAACCCTAAAACTCTCGAACAGCAGCGAAAATCACCCCTTTTTCATAAAATCCTTAATTCTTCATCAATCTTTACGATTCTTGTTGCTAATCCTCTTATTTTTGCAAGAATCTTACATATATGGCTCCTCCAAGAAATTCCACCGGTCAAAATCCCACTTCCAAGAGAAGAAAGGGTGGAGAGGGTTCTTCGAGAAATCGGCAAGAAGAAGCCGAACAAATGGATATTCGAGCTGCCCAAAAGAACGTGGCTCAAGAACGTGATGACATTCAAAATCCCATACTCTCTCGGGCCCAAATTTCTGAGCTCCACGGAACAATTTCGCTCAAAAATTGCCATTGGGCGAAAAGTAAGAAATCTTTTATATCTTTAGCTCCCCATTCTAATAATGTTCTAAATTTCATCAATAAATATGCGAGTGGTACTTTGAAGATTTGGGAATGGGTGGAAAATCGATTGCTCGGACTAAAATTTGTCGCTTTAATTCATTTACTAATGAATATCCCACTATTAGAGGATTCTTTGAAGAGCAAGGTTGGATGTTTTTATGGGAGCATGCATATGTTTTGTATGATGATGATATTATCCAACATTTTTATGCAAATTTGTGGGTGCAATATGATGATGATAGAAAGCCTATTGCGGTAAATTCGTTTGTAAGGGGTCGTCATTTTAGGTGGACTCCTAATGAAATTTGTCGGCATTTACATGTTAGAGAAGGTGGTTGGTACTATTTCTCTTGTGCTATTTGGAATGATGAGATGTTGGGGGTGTCTATGAAAGAAGTTAAGACTTATTTGGGCGTATGGCCAAAATATTCATTGTTGGCGATGACACTTGAGCACCGAATTTTATCTGTTATTGTCGCCTACTGTATTTGTGGAAAAGCGGGTAAATGCCTAGCAACATGGACTATTTTTTGACTTATAAGATTGCTAGAAGGGAACCTCTTAACTTTGGCGCCATTCTTATTCAATGTCTAATTGAGTCTATCACTCAAGGAAATAAGAAGTTTGTTATGGGCAATTGGATTTATAAACTTCTTATACAATCGGGACTATCTTCGTCGGAGTGTAATTCAGAGGTATTTCAAAATGACTTTGACATTGATAACATCTCCCAAATGGTCACTATGCGCAAAAACATGGACATCCGACCAACTAAGATGGCTAGAGGAAGAGGCCAAGATTCCCCTGATCCAAACGACTTCTTTGATGATGCCGAGGCTGTGAGATTGGCGGAGGAAGGCGAACCGAGCAATCCGGAGGGTAATACCGGTGTTCAGCCGCCTAGGAGGTACACCCAAGCCGAGTATGATGATCTACGAACATATCATGAAGCTAGGTATGAGGCTTTGGAGCAAAAGACCTCCAAAATGCAAAAAATCAATCGGCAAGTTGAAGAAATTCATCAAAGATCTTATTCCCGGAACTTGCTTCTTTTCGGACAAAGAATGCTGTCCCCACCCCTTTACTATATTAGCATTTTCTTTCTTGTCCATGTTGTTTTTGTATTTCTTTTAACTTTCTTGTTCTCTTTCGTACTAATGATATTTGCTTGTTTTCTTGAAAGGTTAAAATAACAAGTTTATAATGACTTGTGGATGATCATAATGGAGTATTTGATGGTAAAAATACTCTAGTTTGGCATTGTTTGATAGTTGGTATGAAGTACTTGATGGTAAAAGTGCTTCTTTTAATTTTAGCTTAAATGCATTTGAGATGCCTTGATCATGTTGTTTAGATGGATAATTTGGGACATTTGTAATGTCTAATATACTTTGCTTGATGCTTGACATGTATCACTTGATGGCTCTTTAATTTTTGCTTGATGGCATTGGTAATGCCTTGATTCTTTTTTTGGCTAAAATTATCTCAATTGGGTCGAACCCTTGAGAATTTACTTTGTTTTTGAGCCTCTTATTTGATGGACATATGTTAAAAAATTGTTTTTGGGTGATGCTATAAAAAAAACTTGGCTTAAATTCTCTTACAAGGGCTATATACATCTTCTTCAAACTTTGACGCCCGCCAAGTGTTCGATAAAATGTTTCAATGAAAGACTCATCACCTACATGATTCTCTTATTTTCAAAAGTCTTAAAATCTTATTGAGATCATGTTTTTGACCAACAAAATGAGTTTATGGATTTCTTATGATACATCTCTCACATGTTTTTGGATTCTAAGCTTAATTCTTTCAATGGTTGATAAAACGTATTGTTGGCGCACTTTGATAAACTTGTATGATGTTTTTATTATCCTAACATTCTTTTTGATGATTCCAATGGGGGAGAAACAGGAAAATGGCTCATTAGCTCAAAGAAGCTAATAAAAGCTTGTTATAAAAGCTATAAGTTATGGCTCTTAAAAGCCATAAGTTGTGAATTATTTTTAGTCCAATTGTTGCTTGATGGACTTATATACTTGTCTAATGATGTTTTGTTGACAGGGGGAGCTTATAAGCTCTTAAACAACTTGTAAAAGCTAAGCTTTTAGCTTATGGTTAATTGTTTTTACATTATTCATGATGTGATTGTTGATAGGGGGAGCTTGTGCTTATTATTGAATATACTTACTCCCTTACTTGGTTGCTTATGTATTTTGGAAATTTTGGTTGCTTCCAAACGGTTAGATGTTTTTACCGGAAAATCGTTTTTAAAATTGTCCTCCCAATTTTTCTAAAAATTGTTTTGGTTTGTAATCATCAAAAAGGGTGAGATTGTTTGATACATGTTTTTATCTTAATTTTGATGATTTTATTCTTACACCAAAACAATGTTTTTAATGTTGTCCAAATACTCCTAAATGATTTCAAATGGTTTCAATATTTTCCGGAGTATTTCTTCAAGTTTTTTTTTTAGTTAAAATTGGACAACATTTTTAATGATCTTATGTTATTAAGTTTTCACCTCAAAAACAAGGTTCCTAAATGTTGTCTAAAACTCCCGATTGATTTAAAATATTTTTACTAAATTTTCGGAGTATTTATTAAGTTTTATTTTCGACAAAAATTGGACAACATTTCTGTCTCAAGGTCAACCGGTCGCCGTATAGGGCAACCTGTACCTGAAGATGAATTTTGGAACAAAAATGAGACAAACCTGAAAAATAGACAGTCGGCCGACCGTGCCGCCTGAGGGTGCGACCGTGCACTGAACGTGTGAATTTGAAACAGAACTCCCTGTCTTGATTTTTGGTCATGGTCGACCGGTTGGGGTGGACGTCGACCGATCGAAGTGTACGTCGACCGGTCGCCCTGTTGTATTTTTGCTATGTATTCTTCAAACGTCTATTTACTCGGCGACGGCCGCCATCTATCTTTTGACAAACAAAAATCGACCATTTGACAAACAGACTTCATTTCCTTAAAAAGTGGGATTGATTTCTAACAGCTATATTCTTGATTTTAATTGTATTTTTCTCAGAGATTTTCAATCCCCAAGAGGAGCCTATGCTTGATCAATCATCTCCTATAAATAGAGGAAGTTTTGGAGCAACCATAATAACAATTGAGATACAATACAACAAGATACACTTCAAGCAAATATTTGTTTTTCATAGTTATTACTCTTGTTGTAATTTTGCCTAGCTTATCACTTTCACATCCTTGAGGTCTAGGCTATTCTTGATTACACTTTGCACTCATATTGTAATATTCATTATTGAGTTGTAATCTTGATTTTTGGTCATCATTCAACACAAGACATCCTTGTGAGTATTCTTGTGGTAAGAATACACTTGGGTGATCTAGGTGATAGGTGTTTCAAGAGTGTGGTGCTCTTGAGGTGTTGGAGAATTTGGTATTCTTCAAGATTGAAGATTGTGGTGATCTTCAAAGGTGTCGTTGAAGGAAGATTGTGATAATCTTCAAAGGGAGATTGTGATAATCTCCAAAGGTGGTGTTGAAGAAGAGTGTGGTGCTCTTCAAGGTGATTAATAAAATTCTTTTTTTTTTGAAATCCATCCCGGATATACTGGGGTGGTAGAGGATTAGGCCCTAGGTGGGTTGAACCTCTATAAATCGACGTGTGTTGTTTACATTCCGCACCCTCATTATTGTCTTTGAGCATTCGGTTCGAAAAAGAGGGCAAAATCGAAAAGATGGAGATAATCTATTCACCCCCCTCTAGATTATCGTAGCCGCTTGGACTTACACAAGTGTAATCAAGAAATAAAGCCTAGACCTCAAGATGTGAAAGTGATAAGCTAGGTAAATTACAACAAGAATAATAACAATGAAGAGCTAATGTGTTTGCTTGAATGTATCTTGTTGTGTTGTTTTATTTTCTCTTGTTGTGTTGCTTCAAATCTTCCTCTATTTATAGAAGATGTCTTGAACATGATAGGCTCTTCCTAGGAGATTGAAATCTGTAAAAAATTGCAAGTCAAATGAAGAATATACCTGTTAGAAATTAATCCCACAAATTAAGGAAAAGTTGTCTGAAATTGCAACGGATAGTTTGCTGATAAGAAAGGGGTGCGACCGGTCGCGCAGAGATAAGTTTGAAATGAGTTCTCTGCGAATTTTACACAGGGGGACCGGTCGACGAGAGGTCCGACCGGTCTCCCCTATGTCTGACCGGTTGGGGGTGTCAAAAACATGAAACAGAGAGGTCTGCTTCCTTGAAGGCATGTTCGTGCACCGGTCGCCCAAAGTCAATCAACCGTCGCCCATACCGATCGACCTCAGGGTCGACCGGTCGCCCTCCCCCTTTTCCCTTCCGTCCCATTTTCTGTTTCAAAACTCAACTCAGGTACAGGTTGCCCTATAGGGCGACCGTTCGAGCTTGAAACATAAGCGTTATCCAATTTTTTATCGAAAATAAACTTCAAGAAATACTCCGAAAAATAGTAAAAACATTTTAAATCGATCGGAAGTATTTGGACAACATTCAGGGACATTGTTTTGATGTAAAACACATTAACACAAAATCGTTAAAAGTGTTGTCCGATTTTGTCGAAAATAAACTTGAAGAGATACTCCGGAAAATTTGTAGAAACAATTTAAATCATATAGGAGTATTTGGACAACATTTAAAAATATTGTTTTGGTATAAAAACAAAATCATCAAAATAATGATAAAACTATTTATCAAACAATCTCCCCTTTTTTGATGATTACAAACCAAAACAATTTAACGAGGTCGATTTTGAAAACAAAACAATTTTACCGGTTAAAAAAAGATCTATCCTTTGAGAGCGACAACATTCCACGCAACATAAACACAAGGATGGGAGTATAGATTTTCAAAAATATTTATGCAAAAGCTCCCCCTATCAACATGCACAACAAGAGTAATATAGAAGCAATTAACCAAAAGCTAAAAGCTCAGCTTTTACAACTTGAGCTTAAGTATCAAGAGCTTATAAGCTCCCCCTGTCAATAAAACATCATTAGACATGAATATGAGTCCATACTACAACAAATGGACTAAGTATAATCCACAACTTATGGCTTTTAATAGCCACAGCTTATAGCTTCTTTCTCGAGCTTATTTTAGCTTCTTTAAGCTAATAAGCTTATAACCTGTTTCTCCCCCTTTGGAATCATCAAAAAGAATGTTAGCACGATAAAAACATCATATATTCATATCAAAGTGCGCAATTAAACCGATGTATCGAGCTATGTGAACATTGAAGCTTATAAACCAAATAGGAGGGAAAAGTCAATCATATGACTTGTAGAAGCTTATGAAAACTCTTTTGATTTGCAAAACATGATCTCTATAAATATATAAGACTTTTGAAATCGAGAGAATCATGTAGGTGATGAATTTTTCATTGAAACGTTTTATCGAACACTTGGCGGGAGTCAAAAATTAAAAATCTGGCAGTGGGCGACCGGTCCAGGCTAAGGGCGACCGGTCGGAGCTGAGGGCGACCGGTCGGCCCCAGCCCTGGCAGTCCACTATTTCAGTCTGTTTTACAAAAGTCCGAAATTTGATCCAAAAATCCAATTTTTTGCCCCTAAGTTTTAAAAACGTGCAGAATGCAAACGTAGACCTCATTCAATATACGTTATGTCATAATCAAGCTTGAAATGAGAAAAAAGACTCGGCGGTTAATGAACAACTGTCCGCGAGTTATCTTTGAGACGGAATTAAACGCATCTCAAATTTTTTGTTTAAGAAATGCAATCTCTAAAATATCGAATCTCAATATGTTTAGTTCAATTATGACGAACCATATTTTGAGAAATTGTAATCACCGGACTTGTTATCCCCAAAAAAATATGAACGTTTTAAAACCTTGGATAAACAAGCTACAAGAAGAAGTGTCTTTCAAATATTTGAAAATTTCTTTTAACGGCGCTTTAATGAGATTCGTTGGGATAGTTTTGAATTCGAGCATATAGACATAAGGCATATAAAATATCGAGTCTAAAAGAGTAATGAAGATAAACATACCTCGAATTTGTTTGTCACCCGATATGCCTTCCTCAACCTTTGTCAATCTTTACATTGGTAGCCATAGAGGTTGAGATGGTTCTTCCTTCTTCAATGCCTAACTTCTTCAAAGGTTCTATTGAATACTTTGATTGTGAAATATAACCACCTTCTTGGCATTGTGTAACTTGAAGTCCAAGGAAGAAATTAAGCTCCTCCATCATGCTCATCTCAAGTTCACCTTGCATCAACTTAGAAAAATATCTTGCACAAATATTCATTAGTAGCACCAAAAATATTATCATCAACATAAATTTGCACAAGTAAACAATCTTGCCCTTTTTTTTTCAAAAACAAAGAGAGTAGTATCAACTTTACCTCTTGTAAAATCATTTTGCAAAAGAAAATAGCTAAGTCTATCATACCATACACGGGGTGCTTGTTTTAAATATACAAGGCCTTTTATAAAAATCATTTGGCCTAGAAAAATTTTCAAACCCTGATTGTTTTTCATAGACTTCTACTTGAATAAAACCATTTAGAAAATTGGATTTAACATCCATTTGGTAAAGATTGAAATTTTCTTAAAACAAGAATAGGCAAGTAAAATGCGAATAGCTTCAAAAACACGCTATGGGTGCAAATGTTTCATCAAAATCAATACCTTCTTCTTGACATTACCTTTGAGCTACTAACCTCCCCTTGGTCATCAAACTTGTTCCAAAATACCAAAAATTTCTGCAAAATCTTAACATGATATCTTTGCACAAGAGCATAGTTTTATCGAATAATAGAGATGCAATAACAAGTAACACATACTATGCTTTCAAACAAATCATCAAGAATTCCATAAAACATGTAAGTTCAAATAAGCTTATAGGAAGCTATATAAGGTCTCTTTTGAAATTTGAAAAATTCAAGAGCACATAGTTGAGACCTCATTTAAAAGAAGCATTTGAACAATAGTTTTGACAAGAATAATTATGAGCAATCAAATGCATAATTTTGAGATAAGGATGAAAATCAAATGTTTTATCAAAATAAAATATATTCCTTTACAAGTCTCGGATAAGACAAGTTTTATCGAATAGTGCCTTTCAAAAATCGAAAAATCCTTTTAATGGCACTTGTATGAGATACTTTGAAATATCTTAAAAAGCAAGCACATAGGCATATGGCAAAAATATATCGAGTCTATGAGATGAATAGCAATGATGAGCGTACCTCGATATCTTAATCATTTCTTGATGTATTATGAGAAGATAGCCAATGAAGAAGAGATATAAATCCTACACAATTCTTAAACAAGATATACACAAAACACATGATACAAGTGTAGAATATAAACAATATATGTCACAAGTATGCTTATGCCATAAAAATCTATAGGAGGTAATAAAACATTTTAGCCTTAGTAAAACATCATGCAAGGTCTCCTTTTCAAAAGATTTTAAAAACACAAATATGTAGAAGACCTCTTTTCAAATTATTTTGAAAAATCATTTAAGGCACAAATAAAAACATGCATAATAACAAAATAAAATCCATATTTAAATAGGGAGATACAATTTACCAATTACGCCATTTCCATGGGTTGTGCCGTTCCCATTGTTGATGATATCTTCCCCTTTGAAAATCGTCTTGTTGATGATAATTCTTCCTATTGCTCCATTTCCAAGGATTATGTTCTTCCCATTGTTGATAGTGTCTTTTTCTTGGAAATTCATTGTGGTGGTGTCTTCTCTTTGATCATATGAAAAGGTCATTTGATGTTATTTTGGCGGTATGAATTTTCCTTGATTATTATTCCGCCGGGTACCTAAGAAGACATTGTTTTGTGGTACCCTCAAGTGTTTGGGTCCTTTAGGATTATCTTTGAGACTTTTAGGTCTCCAATAATAATTAGAACTATTTCTAACCCGACAAGTATTAACCGTGTGACCCTTTTTACCACAATAAAAACAAGTAGTAATTCTAGGAGCATAATGACCATCATGCATAGAAACTTGATTCTTTTTCATATGATTGACAACATTAGGCTTATGATCAAGTCCTTTATCACAATTATGAACATCAACAATCTTGGTCATTTTATTGGTACTCAAGTTGAATTTTAGTAAATCCTTTTTCATGCAATCAATGTCCTCAACAAGAGTACTATTTTCTTTTTCAAGATTTCTAACCTTATCAAGAGTGGTGGTGTGAGCACATGATAGTGATTCATAGGAAGTAAATAAACTATCCTTATCATTTTTCAAAGCATTGAATTCTTTTTTTCAATTTTTTGTATTTAACAAGTAAGCTTTGGAATTCATTTTGAAGTTCATCATAATCATTTTGCAAATCACTATACTCATTTTGTAATTCATTATCATAAGAAGTAGAAGGTTTAGAACTTACCTCGTTTTCTTGGAAGCCCATAAGACAATGTTCGTTTTCATCGTCGTCGGAGGTTGTAGGAAGCTCATCCCATGTTGTTGGGTTTGATGTTGTATCCCATTGAGAAGTAGATGCTTTTGAGTTGCTCCTTTCATTTGCATATACTTCTTCTAATTTTCTCCATACTTCATGTGCCGATTTAATTCCTACAATAAGACCATATTCCAAAATGGTAAGTGAACAATAAATAATATTAAGAGCTTTACCATTTAAGGAGATGATTTTCTTCTCTTCATCATTGAGCTCCTTGAGAACTTTGGAGGTGTGTGGTGTATCTTTCGTCGGAATATATTCTCCATTGACGACCGTGTTCCAAATATCGAACCCGCAACCTTGTAGATAGCATTCCATTCTTTCTTTCCAAAATGTAAAATTTTTGGAATCAAATAGTGGTGGCTTGGTGGTGGAGGCGCCGGTAAGGTAGACTTCATTCGTAGCCGATGATCGTTCCTCTTTACTCGCGATGTGGAACGAGCTTGCCAAAGAGTTTGGCTTTGATACCACTTGTAAGTCCAAGCGGCTACGATAATCTGGAGGGGGGTGAATAGATTATCTCCATCTTTTCGATTATGCCCTCTTTTTCGAATCAAACAAGCCAAGACAATAGTAAATGTGCGGGAAGTAAACAACATGCGTCGATTTATAGAGGTTCAACCCACCTAGGGCCTAATCCTCTACCACCCCAGTATCTCCGGGATGGATTTCAAAAAGAAAAAAAAGATTTTATTAATTACCAAAATTAATAAAACACCTTACAACATCACCTTAAAGAGCACCACACTCTTCTACAACATCACCTTTGAGATTACCACAATCTCTCTTGAAGATTACCACAATCTCCAACGGCACATTGTGAAGATTACCACAATCTTCAACCTTGAAGAACACCAAATTCTTCAACACCTCAAGAGCACCACACTCTTGAATAAGAAGATCACCACAATCTTCTTGCACCTATCACCTAGATCATCCATGTGTGTTCTTACTACAAGAACACTCACAATGATATCTTGTGTTGAATGATAACCCAAAAATTCAAGATTACAACTCGATAATGAATATTACAAATTGGGTGCAAGTGTAATCAAGAAATAAAGCCTAGACCTCAAGATGTGAAAGTGATAAGCTAGGTAAATTACAACAAGAATAATAACAATGAAGAGCTAATGTGTTTGCTTGAATGTATCTTGTTGTGTTGTAGTATTCTCTCTTGTTGTGTTGCTTCAAATCTTCCTCTATTTATAGAAGATGTCTTGAACATGATAGGCTCCTCCTAGAAGATTGAAATCTGTAAAAAATTGCAAGTCAAATGAAGAATATAACTGTTAGAAATCAATCCCACAAATTAAGGAAAAGTTGTCTGAAATTGCAACGGATAGTTTGCTGATAAGAAAGGGGTGCGACCAGTCGCGCAGAGATAAGTTTGAAATGAGTTCTCTGCGAATTTTACACAGGGGGACCGATCGACGGGGGGTCCAACCGGTCGCCCCTATGTCTGACCGGTTGGGGGTGTCAAAAACATGAAACAGAGAGGTCTGTTCCTTGAAGGCATGTTCAGGAACCGATCGCCCAATACCGGTCGACCTCAGGGTCGACCGGTCGCCCTCCCCCTTTTCCCTTCCGTCCCGTTTTCTGTTTCAAAACTCAACTCAGGTACAGGTTGCCCTATAGGGCGACCGGTCGAGCTTGAAACATAAGTGTTGTCCAATTTTTTATCGAAAATAAACTTCAATAAATACTCCAAAAAAAAATAAAAATATTTTAAATCGATCGGAAGTATTTGGACAACATTCAGGGACATTGTTTTGATGTAAAAACACATTAACACAAAATCGTTAAAAGTGTTGTCCGATTTTGTCGAAAATAAACTTGAAGAGATACTCCGGAAAATTTGTAGAAACAATTTAAATCATATAGGAGTATTTGGACAACATTTAAAAACATTGTTTTGGTATAAAAACAAAATCATCAAAATCATGATAAAACCATTTATCAAACAACAAGGTCGTCCCAAAGCACATACAATATGAATGCATGCTATCATGGAGCTCCCACTTAATTTGGGTATGTCATGCTATGAACATCATAAGAGTCTTAGTCCAGATCCACTCCTCTTTGTCTGACTGCGATTACGTGTTGGTCCCCACAACTTCTTCTAATAATTCGCACACTTGGTTACAAATAACCTTTTATGAAGTTTGGACATTCTCCATACTCGATCAATTATGATCTCATCTTGGCCTCGTGCCAAGGAGACTATGATTAAACTTTGGCCTTTCACATTGTTCCTAGCGCGAAGGTGATCAGTCACATCCCTCTCATTGGTGCGAACATGATCAATGAGTCTCATCATGCTCACTATCAAAGCGCCAAGGTGATTACCCATGTGAGTGAGTCAATCTAAGTCTGGTGACATTATCAATCATTAAACATGATACACTAACAAACTAATAAGAAGGAAAATCTTATTAATCAATGAAGTGTTCATATAGGCCCACAAATTCAAATCCCACACAGTCACATACTTCTAACATGTCTTGGGAATACGTCTCTGTGCAAATGCTTAGTAAAATAATCAGCGACCATATCGCTAGTAGGAATATGCCTCAGAACTATATGACTTTGCAACACTCTTGAATAAAGTGATATCTGGTATCGATATGTTTGGTCCCCCCATGGTGTTTGGGGTCCTTAGCACATGTTAGTACAGACGTGTTGTCAATAGATAACAACTGCATCATCAAGATGTGCAGTAATGCGCAGACTATAAAAAAATATTCTCAACCAGATTGCCTCCTGGACAACTGATATACAAGTAACATATTCAGCTTCCATGGTGGATAAAAAGATACAAAGTTGCTTCTTACTGCACCAAGTGATAGCATCACCTCCCAATAAGAATGCATATCCCGATGTGGATTTGTGTTTATCTCTATCCGCTGATCCATTGGCATCGTTGTACCCAACCAACTTTAAACTACCCCCATGATAGCATAAAACAAAATCACTTGTCCCTTTCAAATATCTAAGTATCCTCCTGACAGCAGCCCAATGGGCGCGCCTAGGTTTACTTTGATATATGCTAACCATCTCAACTGCAAAACACAGGTCTGGTCGAGTACACATCATTGCGTACATCATACTTCCTATTACATTTGCATATGACACCTTGACCATGCATTCCTTTTCTTCATCTATCTTTGGGCATAAATCTTTGCTCAGAATGCAAGTCTTTTCCATGGGTGTGTCAATAGGTTTAGCATTATGCATACGAAACTGTTCTAGAATCTTTTTGATGTAAGTCTCTTAAGACAAACTCAATAATTTCCAAGAATGATCTCGGTGTACCATAATACCAAGTATGTATTCTTCTTCTCCCATGTCCTTCATCTCAAATGTAGAGGACAACCACTCTTGTGTGGTGACAATCATCTCCATGTCATTTCCAGACAATAAAATATCGTCCACATACAGTGAGAGAATCAAGAATTTTCTCTCACTTCTCTTGACATACACACAATGGTCTTCTTTGATCATCGTAAATCCTATCGAGATGATAGATCGATGAAATTGATGGTATCACTGTCTGGATGATTGTTTTGGTCCATAAATGGAACGCTTTAAGCGACATACTTTGCATTATTGTCCTTCTTCTGAAACCCTTTAGGTTGATCCATAAAGATCTCTTCATCCAATTCTTCATTGAGAAATGTTGTTTTCACATCCATCTGAAATAATCCCAGATCAAGGTGGGCGACAATGGCTAAAATAAGTCGAATTGAGGCAAACATCACCACTGGGGAGAATGTCTCTTCATAGTCTACACCCTCTCTTTGAGTATAGGCCTTCGCCACAAGACGAGCTTTGTATTTGTTCACCAACCCATCTGCCTAGCGCTTGAGCTTAAGAACCCACTTGTTCCAAGTGTCTTGCATCCAGGTGGAAGATCAACTAGCTCCTAAACTTGGTTCTTAGCCATTAACCTTATCTATTCCTCCATAGAAATTATCCGCTCTTTAGCATTAGGAAAAGTAACAACCTCTTGATAAGTGGTTGGATCATCAACATCCATAGAAGAACAAATGAAAGATTCTCTCTCAATTTCAAAATGTAGAGGGGGTACTATTCCACGATTTCTTTGATGCATAAGTGGATTTTGAAAATCTTCCTCCAGTGGGTCACTCCCACTAACTCTAGGATCGCTTTCATTGTCCCAATCAATAACTGGATGAGATTAAGTCTCACCCTCGCCAAGAAGTGTAACCTTATCATTGGGACCTTGCAACTAATATAGTTCTAGATTCCTTCTTACTTCTCCAATTGTTGGAAATTCCTCCTCGAGGAAGTTAACATCGCGGGATTCAATCTCAGTCATTCATCCGTCAGGATGTTCACCATACATCACATAGCCTTTCAAGTGATCACATTATCTTATAAAGACATGGTTGCTCGCTCTAGGACCAAGCTTCCCATGCTTATGAGAAGTGTTGTAAACAAAATATATTGACTCCCAAGGGCGTATGCCTTTAAAATTAGGCTTTCTGCCATGCCATAGCACAAATTGTGTCGTAGGGACTGACTTTGAAGGCACACGATTTAGTATGTAGGCAGCAGTCAAAATCACATCTCTCCAAAAGGATATGGGAAGATTAGCTTGTGCTATCATTGATCTGGCCATTTTCAAAGGTGCCACATTCCTTCTCTCTGCAACCACATTTTGTTGTAAAGTATATGGAATAGATAATTATCTAATAATCCCATTTTCTTCATATAATTGTTTGAACTAATCAGACATATATTCTTGCCCTCTCTCGGTACGTAAAATTTTGAGATTTCATTCTCTTTGGTTCTCAACCTCGACCAAGAATCGTTTAAACTAGACAAGTGCTTCTAACCTATGAGACAAGAGAAATACCGACCCATAGCACAAATAATCATCAATGAAAGTGAGAAAATAAGATACACAGTGTTGTGCCCTCACGTCCATAGGCCCACATTGTTAAGATATTTTTATACTTACGAATCAGGTATTCTAAACTAGGATATTGTTTTTGGGTGTTTTGGAGTAGTTTAAGTCCACTTTATTACATTAGGTGTCATTAGGGGGTCAATACAGGTGATGGTAGCCAAGGGCGATGCAAAACGATAAAAAACGTGTTTGGAGGGAAGAAATCACATTTGAAGAGGAGAAAAGTTGTGAGAAAGGCAAAAGAAGTAGAGGCGATGCAGCGCCTTAGACCCCACGCCGCAGCGCTGGGTTCCCAAACCTGGCAGGGAAAATAGTGTTGGCGCGCTGCAACACGTGACGAAAGGCGCTTTAGCGCGCAATAACGAGATGAACAAGAAAACTTTTTTCTAACAGGTTTTGGACAAATTTTGGAGTATAAATAAGAGGTGGGACATACGAATTAGGGGTTGGAAATTTTATCAAGCTCAAGGGACAACGAAGAACACCGAGAAAGAGTTCGGGACGTGAATCGAAGGCATCTATCTTCTAGAAACAGAAAGGATTCTCTCCTTGATCTTCTGAACTTAATTTCCGTTATATTGTTGAACCATCGAGATGTATAAGTACTTTTTCATGGTTTTTGTACATTCATCATGTGTTAAACCTTATTTTATAAGGGATTGATGTAATCGATGTGTGAACCTATGTTTTTATATTTAAGTTTATTCATTCGTGTTACTATATGTTATTTGGATTAATTTCATTTGAATTATCTGATCAATAGTTTAGATTGTTTGACGTATTTGATTTCATGCTCGAGAGAGGTAATTGAATACTTGGCCATAAAATAGCATAACTTAGGGTTTCATAGAAATGAGAAGTTTATGAATCTTTTGAAGTCCGTGGAATAATATTCATTGGCATATTAGGGTTTAATTTTGATTTTATAGAGATATCAAAATCAGGATTGAAACCTAGAATCACTTTATACACGAGAGAGGAAGTGATAATGGTAGGAATATTAGGCTTATAGATTAATAACATGTGATTAATAAACTGGATTGATAACATGGGGGAAAACTAGGTGAATCAACCCTCTAGAATTCACATCCACCAAGTGTTTGATAATTGGTCTGAACGAACTTTTTAGTTTAATTTTAGGATTATTTTTAGTTTAATCAACACCATCTTTATTCGATTATAGATAGATTTAAGCTATTATAATTGCAGTACTTAGTTGAAATTTGATATCAATCCCTGTGGAGATGACAACTCCACTCTTTAATCTACACTAAAACTTGACACCATACGCTTGCAGTTAGAAATTCTCGAACACACATATATCCGAGTGGACTATTTTAAGAGGATGAGTAGCCCTCTTTGCCTTTCCATAAGGCTTCTGATACGCTTTTCCTGGCAGACATGGTTCACACATTGGAATGTTGACTTTAGCAAGCTCACCTAAAAGACCTTCTCGAGCTAACCTAGTCAACCTTTTTTGTCTTATTTGTCCCAACCTCGCATGTCATTTTACAGAATCAGAAATAACACCAATAGATAAAGAAACGAAAGAAATGCATTCACTGGATAATTTTAACATGAAAAATCCATTACTCATAAATCATATGCCATAAAGGTCATTGCCAAGAAAAATGGATAACTTAGTTTAATCGAACAGGAAAGAAAAATCCAATCCTAAAAGTGTTGAAACTGAGAGTAAATTACATCGAATGTTAGGTGCATAAAACATATCACTAAGGAGTAGCTCGCGTAAGCTTGAGCTAGTATGACCCAACCTCAACAACCTCCTCATATGTGCCATTCCCCATAGCAATATAATGGCTACATGCTAGCACTTGATGGTAATCTACAAAATATGCTCTATCTCTTGTCACATGTTCAATTGCTCTTGTGTCTACAATCCAACCATAGAGAGAATTAGATACAAAAACATGTGAACAAACAAAAGAGTTGAAAGAGCTAGGAGCGGGTCTTACCTTCTTTAGCTCAATGAATCACGAGCAACGTAACCCAACTCAGTTAAACCAAATATTCTTTTTCTTTACGCTCATTTTACTACGTTGACGTTTTCATCTTGTGGGCCCAAGTTTTTTTGGCACCACTCTATCCAATACCCTTATGTTTGTTCCGATGTTTGCCTATAGTGGGTTTGTGTTGTCCATCATGCGCGACAAGAACATCTATTTGCGCTCGCTCCGTCTCTTGACGATCAGCCTCTAACCTAAGATGACTGGCGACACTATAAAAAAATTGGATTTGCTCATTGTGCGTGAGCACAAGCTTAACGTGTCCCTAGGTAGGGGTCAATTTAGGTTATCAGGTCAGGTTCGTGTTTGATTTCGGGCTATACTTATACATAAAAAAATTAATTAAAATATAAAATAACTAGGTTTTAGACAAAATGGTAACATCTTGTCAAATTTGAGTCGGTTGTGTTCGTGTTTGGGTTTCTCTCAATAACTTCAGGTCAGTTCGGGTTCGTGTCGGGTTATCGTATCATGTCAGGGATTGTCACCCTATCCCCAGGTCTGCTCAGGTAGCGACCTTTTGACTGCCAAAATTTGTTGTTCATTTGTGATCTCATTTCCAGCATTTTGAAGCTCCCGAATCATATCTTTCATCACATCAAGATGCTGACTCATCATGTGATTTGGGCCAAGTACGTAGTGGTTAAACTTAAGGGTTAAATCCCTCAATATCGTTGTCGAGGTAGTACCGTATGTGACCTTCAAGCCTCTCCACATCTCTTTAGTTGTTGGACACTTTTCAAACTCACGGATCAAATGGTTGTGTATGCAGCTCAACATAGTATAACGCGCACTCCTATCCCGATCTACCCACTTATTGTATGCGTCCATATCACGATGATATTCTGCATTAGGTCCATATAGCCATAACGGCGGTCAGATGGTCAATGATTTTCATATGGTGCAACAAAAATTGAACTTTTCTATGCCACATAACATAGTTCTATCCATCAAGTTTTCCAGAGCCATACAGATCGGAAAAAGCTATTTGGGCATCCATGACTGTATATAATGCGCAATATGTTAGATAATGGTCTAATTTAAATATTTATATTCGGATTCAAAAATTTTTTTGTTATGTTCTTAAAATCAATGAGATTGAAAATTCACAGCAAATGCTTATAATCATCTCCCACCGAGTTAAAGACAATAATAAAAAAAATTAAATAATCCATGAATAAAAATATTATCCATTGTAATGATGCATATATCACATATAAGAAATAACTGAGTGACATTTGATGCTCACATCGAGATAATTACGACGGTGTAAACAAGACATACAGAAAAGTACATGGCCTAATAAATGACCCTTTAATACATGAGTCCTAACAAAAATAATAAAATTACAACTTTGTTGCAAACCTACACCCATACACGTAAAACTGCATAATCACATATAATAATTAATATATGCGTCCAATCATCAAATAAAGTATATTAAATTATATGACTAACAAATCAGAAAAAACTGCAATATATAATATATATATATATATATATAATATAACATCAGTGTTGCATCGGCGCTTTATCCACGACCTTAAGTGCACCTAAGCACAAACCCAAAAATGGGCCAGAACATAGTATAATATATGCAACAATGCACAAGCCCATGTGCAAAAACCAAAATTAATTAAACAATGAGAGACAAGGAGCAACAACAGCCGCAACTCCCCTGCAATTTTTTATTATTCAAAACCATCAAGCACGAAAAATGAACCAGAATTTTGTTTTTGTGTTTTATCAAAAAAAACATTTGGCTACATTCTAATCCGTAGGCTCATGAAAATTATACTCCCTCCCTCCCAAATATATAGTCCAATATTCTTTTTTGGTATGTCCCAAATATATAGTTCACTTTCTATTTTAATAGTACTTTTTCCATTCTTTTAATTTTACAACCCTATTTAATATCCATTTTATAATTTACAAAATTCATTAAATAAGGGCAAATCAAGTAAATATTTTGCATATTTGTAATTTTTGACATTTTTCTTAATCTGTGTAAAAAGTCAAGTTGGACTTTATAATTGGGACAGAGGGAACAATTCTTTTGTACAACACTTTTCACGCAATACGGTGCAGAGCTTGTTTCTCACACAAAATCTTTAAATCAATGTTAAATGTTCGTTTCTTATCCGATTAACATGTACAACATATCAAATTAATTATTTCTACGAGATTTATAATTTGATACTAATGTTGCATATGTAAAAACAACAATTAAGATTTTATATTTTATGACAATATAAACAAATTCGAATCTCATGCGTATCACACATATCAAGAACATCAAATAAGGGCCTCAAGCGCTTCACCAGATTGAAGACTGTCCCCACAAATCAATACGAGTCTTTTCTAGCGCGCTTTGTCCTCACTCATGCGCTCCCTGAAAAATGAAAATTGCTTCTCAGGAGGTAACTCATGCCATGTCTACTCCAAGGTCAAGCACGCTTAACCAAAGAGTATATATGTAATGGGCACTAGAAAAGAAGATGCATTTGTTGGTATGGATAGTCCATATCTAATTATTTAAGCTCCTCTTCAACTGTGCAATCTAGCACCCACGTGTTCTGATCGAGGGCCGTGTTTCGCGCCTCTTGGAAAGCCTATTGTAGCCAGGATGCTGGGTCTAAGCCCAACAATCCCCCCTAGCACCTGCCAGTATCTCAACTCTAGTATTTGGCAATCTCCGTTGCCCGCCAAATTTTCGCAGTTTTAATGCCAATTTCTTCAGTTTAAGCGTCGCGTTCCGTCACATCACGCCAGTCTCTTAGTTCCGGCCACCCAACAAACTTCAGTTTCAATCCACTTAGCTCAGTTTTGGACACCTGAAAACCTTCAGTTTTGGTCCGTTTAACTCCACTGCGCCAACATCTTAGTTCCACCACTCCTAGCAACCTCCACTACAACGTGCTTCCAAGGGGATTCGAACCTGTGACTTGTTCTGATACCACTGTTGGCAAATAATCACATACATTGCACATAATCACGTAATTAGGAATTGATGATACCTTTCAATTATGTAGCGGAAGAAATTCACCGATTCACCTTTTGTCAGCCCTTGATCTTGATAGCTCGTCAACAAGCCCTTCTCAAACCGCGCTCTAAGATACGTCGTGCTTTATTCCGTGCATCACTTCACTTGATGTGAATACTACTAGAGCACTCACAACTGTTTCACACTTAAACTCTCGGAGACCTTGAGAGATGATTCTCCAAGAAGAAACTCAGAGAGAAAAATTAACCCTTTGTGAAAATAACCTATGTTTAGGAATACTGGAGAGATCGTCTTATAATTGTAAGATATCTCAATCCCGCACGTGCGTTGCACATATATTATTATTTTATTATTATTGGTTTACTGAAACTGTGAAGCCCCCAATTTTTTCCGAGCTTGTAATTGATTCTTTTATCGTCTATGTATTTTATCAACTATTTTACCGCGTCACTTTGATGGGTAAATATTAATAATAAATATATTTTTGCATTTAACTTCATTTTTATTTATTGCTTGTGATCATAATCATTTAATAATTCTATTTCACAAAATGATCACTTGATTGATCATTATTACTATTTGTGTATTTATTAGTCACCTTAGAATTTTAAGAGACTATTTATTTTAGAGATGTATGCCTTATAGAATTAAGAATTTGATTTAGAATAAGTGATCATGAGACTTATAAGTGATCAAGAAAATCACTAATTATTTTGGAGATTGATATTATTCATCTATTATCATCAAATTTGGGACAAAAACAAATATAGAATTACCACAATTGCCCTTAAGTGGATGACAATGATGATGTATTTGGTGTAGAAATACCACCCAACTCTTGTACATATACACCTTATGTTAGTCATCTTGTGTATAATTACACCATTTATTCAAACATTATACACATTATCTTATACATCAATTCTTTAATATTATTTTCCCCAACTTATTCCTACTCACCCAACATTCCTTTCTTACCCATCCTTTGCCCATACCTTTGACTTTCCTTTTGTCTCCATGCAAGAGATAAATTACAAGACACAAAAATTGAACAAAAATTCCCCCTCCCTCTCACCAAAGTGGGCGGTCATATTGGCCAAAAATGAACAAAATTTTGTTCTTTTCACCAACTCATTTTAATCTTCAAACTAATCCTCTTCATTCTCTCTAAACAATCTCCTCCATCTCTCTACAATTCCTTCATATCTTCAAATCTTCAAACACAATTCCTTCATATCTTCAAACCTTCAAGAACAATTTCTTCACATCTTCAAATCTTCAAGAACACATCCTTCGCATCTTCAAACATTCCTTCATATCTTCAAGAACACACTCTTCATATCTTCAAACATCCTTCATCTTCAAGAACATCTTCTTCATATCATCAAACACCTCATCTTTCTTCAAACACTTAACAAAAAAACACAAATATTCTTCCTACTTCTTCATAAAATTCGAACCCTCCTCTCACAAAGGTAAGAAATTTTATTCTTCAATTCAACTTGATATCCTATAACTCATCACCTTCTCTTCTTAACTTAAGTTCAATTTTGACTTTTGGAGGTACACATAGAAGACTACATGAGGACATGCAAGCATTGTGGTCACCTTAGAAGACTTGAAGAGAAATTGTTGGAGAATTTGGACTATAAGGTAAGATTTGGACACTAGTGCCCTTTTCTCTTCTTCTTCCTATTTTCTTCAAATTTTAACACCCCTTTTTCATTTTTGAGAAATAGGGGCTGACCTTAAGTGGTTTTGAGGGTGAGCCAAAAATTCCAACTTTGAAGCTTCTACTAGTTCCATTGCATCTACTACACAAGGTAAAGTGTAGTATTTCCAATTTTCTCACCTTCTTCTTTTTCTCCTTAATTTTTCACTCATTTTTCTAACTCTTAATTTTTGGTATTTCTTGACTTAGGGGCTGACCTAAGTGACTTCATAATCAAGTTGTGAAATTTATCCTTTTTATTTCACAACTATCTAATTTTAAGGTGGGTGGAAAAATCTTTCCAACTTCTAGGTGTTTTTCTCAAATGCAAGTAGTATTTTGTTATTGAGCACTTGATATATATTATGTATTGCATGTTAAATTCTTGTATCAAGTTGGGAAAATTTCTCAAGTATTGCTAAAAAATGCTATTTATTGAAAAATAGGTGCATGCATGTACACTTTATTGTTGTATTTGATGAATTTTTAAATGGACATGCATGTGTATGATCCTTGAAATCCATGTTTTGTATGACTTATAACCTGGACAAGTCGAGCATAATTGATTAAATTTCAATTTTTGGACTTAAAATGCAAAAATGGAAAGTTGGTGGATTTAATTGCAAGAAAATAAAACTTAAGGGACCCCTCTGTAATTTTCGAGTTTTGGGACTGTACTCAGGTTCAAAAATGATGTTTGGACATTTTAATAAAGTTTTAAGAGTTTTAAGATAAATAAAATCAACCTTTAAAAGCCCAAGGACTAGATTGTAAAATTTTAGAAGTTTGAGGGCTACATTGCAAATTTTGAAACTGTACCAGACCCTATTTTTAAAATTTGAAATTTTAACTCTTAAGGGACTGGAAAAAACATATTTTAAGTGTATTCCAAAAATCCAAGTGTTTAGAGCTTGGAAATTAATTTTATAAAAATTGGGGGATCAAATTATAAAAGATTAAACTTGAGGACCCAAATGAAATTTCCAGGACTTATACAGTCCATGTACTTGGAAATACTAATTTAACTATAACTTAATGATATTTTGGACCCAAGGTTCAAATTTCATAACAATTGGACCCCTAAAGACCTTAAAGGCAATTATTTCAAAATGGGACAAAAATGAGATTTTTAAAAGTTAAGGGACCTATACTTATTTCATTTTAAAACTGTTTTTGTCCCAATATTCCACTGACCTTAGTGACATTTTCCAACTAGAATCACATTAAAAGCCCTTCCGGTTTGTGAGTTCCAATTATTTTAAACTTAGGGCCTGAAATGACAATTTTAATAATTTTGGGGCCAATGTGGGAATTTTATAAAAACTCGACCTTAAAACTTTAAAAACCTGAATCTATGAATAATTTAGATAATTTAGGAACTGACCTCATAATTTTTCAAGGTCAGGACATTTATTTATTCAATTTTTAACCCCAAAAGTATTGGTTTTTAAAAAATGGGGCTAATTGTAAATTTTCTTTTAACAAGGACCTAACTCAAATTATTTTTCTTTTACAGAAACATCCCTGGACCTTCTGACTTTAATAATTTATTAAAATATTTTATTTTCTCAAAATCCCTTGACTCATTGGATCGTCTTGTCCGATTAATACACGATCGCGGGGCGACTTCCTCGTCTTGCGATTTCGAATCTATAACAGGACTTATGTTCCACTTAATCTTTCAAGATATCGAAGATTGCTTATCCTCTTGATAATCATCTTCATCCAAATAACTCCACCAACGCAGTAATTGCCACTCGCAATTTTCGAAAATTTTCCCGAATCGCTTCCCCGAATCAAAAATACTCATTGCTGGTTGACTACCCGAACTTGTATTTACTTTCTGCTGAAAGTCAACTTGGTGTGTCGAGCTCACAATCGGAATGGATACGTCGGGAATGGAACCGGCAGCTCGCTCGCCGCTATTCCACTCTCTGCCCCATCGTCCTAATCCCGCAAATCGAGGGACGGAATTTGTCCAAGGGAAGCGGGTCGTAGTACTTGAGGTATAATCATGATTATGACAATCCAGGCCTAGCTAGCTCTACTGTGGATTTGTCTTTGCCTATGGAGCGATAAGGTGATAGGTCTTGGACCATCTTGCTCGGGGAGTTACAAGGAAGAACGAAGGAATCGCCGTCTGATCCACACGATTCTGGAGTTAATTGGACCCGTTTGGTTGGCGCTACAAATCCGTATGCAACCGCTACTTGTATTGCATTGGTTGGTGCTACAAATTCGTACGCAACCACTACTTGTCTTGCATAGGATTGGCGTTACGTTCCGTACGCAATCCTACCTGTCTTTCCTGAATCACATAGTGCATGTGTGACCACGAACTATTTCTTAAACTGTATAAGTATATTACTTAAATATATTTATCACGACGCTTGTGGACTGTGTGTGGAATCATGCATCATATCTCATGCGTTTTTCATACAACTGTTTTTCTCGCATTAACTATGTATATCGCCACACTCGCACACGATCACCCCATCCACTGAGATTTATATCTCATCCCCTCATGTTTTCTAACCTCTAGATGGGGACTATGTTGAAGATGTCGAACCGGCCACAGACTGATTACCCTCGTCCCGCCTGTCGAACTTGCACCTTTTTACTTATGATTGTTCTTGTTTCATGTACTTCAGCTAATGTTGGACTCCCATTTATCCTGCTACCCTTTTCTCTCTTTGATTGTAATTTAAGGGCGTAGGACCCTTTGACATTTAAGATTTGGATATTGTGTACGTTATATTTTAGTTTTGGCCTGTAAACTTATTCAGGTATTTATGTCGGATGTATTTAGATACTTGTTAGACCTTAAGTTGTAATTTGTACTTGTATTTTATTTTCCGCTGCTTTAGACTCTGTTTCACTTGGAGTTATATTGTATCATTTGTCTAGACTGTTGGGTTTATTTTTGTTTAAGTGGTTGATCGTCGTCGCGTCCCATCTGGGGCGTGACAGAAACTATCTATTAATATGACCTGGTATTTATTACTTTATTTAAATAATAAAATATTCATTTCAAGTATGTATAAAATTTATATTTCAGATGTAGAATTAAATTTCAAATTCAATTCTAGAAAACATCAAATATATCAAATAGAAAGGTCAATAAAATATAGCACAATTTAATAATATCACTCAGAACAATTTGTACCTTGACATTTTTCTCAGTTGACGTTGTTTGTAGAAAACATCATCCAACAAATATTTCCAATATTTTTTCCTAAACATATTGTGGACGGCTTAAAGAGTCTGAAGCCAAGCTATATAGTGAATAAATGCCATTTGAAATATTACTGAAAGGGGTTCTTGAAAATAGATAGGTTACATTGCTCAATTCAAAATTTTCACTTCTCGGACTTTTCTGAGTAGATGTGGATCTTGATAATTAAAATTTTTTTGTACACATACAAAGTGCCAAAACATTACAAATGATATAAAGACAAAGATAGTAATAAATTAAATGCATATTATTATTATTGCTTATTGTGATTTTAATACTTTAATTAATTTTGTGAAACTAATCATTCAAGTATTTTATTCTCAATTAAATCAAAATTTCAAGAATCAGTAATCAATTTATAAATTTATTCGTAAATTTAATACAACAATACATAAAGTAATACTTAACGTTTTCCTCACCTAAACAAAACTTGCTATTTTATTATTCTATGGTATAACTTAGTAGGAAAAAAATTAAATTATACCAATTTCATATCATATAATTAACGTGCGGATAAATCAAGATAATGGGATGTTAATGGTGCAATTTTATTTTTTCCTTATAATGGCTAATGAGAAAGAGAAAATGTTGGAATGCATAATGAATATGTTGGCTATATAATAGATATTTATTTATGCTATTTACTATAATCTTTTAAAGAAGAATTAATAAATATTTTATAATCATATTATTCAAAATAATATGGCAGGAATAATCATGAATAAAAATTTATAGCAATTTATTATTTCATTAGATATAAACTACATTTGTATTACCGCAAATTTTACAGCAATATCAGAATAAATTATCTGCCCATTTCAAAATCCAGAAAACTTTATGTGGGAAGTTTATTTAAAAATGTAATGCACGGACGATTTTTGTTTGGTAAATAATTGAATAAGATTTTGTTTATTAAAGGTAATACATAGCTGTCCGTTTTGAGTGTTATACGGGTTCAAAAAATTATCTCGTTGAAAAAATATTGTCCTTTATTGTAAGTTAATAAATTTCTAGTATAATAAATATTTTATATTAAGGTAAGATTTTGTCAATTTTTTCCTAAATGTATTTTCAATTATCTGTCCGCGTAGCATTGTCAAATTCGATTAAAAATATATATAGATACTGCAATGTTTTGAGTTGCACGTGTGTTTACTGTCTTCCATATTATTTTATTTTTTCAATTACTATCTTTAGTAAAATCAAACAAAAATATTTCGGTGGATATATTAATCTGTATCAAGTATTTTATCTATATTTATAATACTGAATTTGAATAACATATCAAGATTTATTTTCAAAAGAGTTTGGGGGATAGATTTTCATCGAACATTCTTTTTTTATTTTTATTTTATTTTCTCCTTTGTTTCTGTAAGAGGTGGGATGGTAAACACAAATAGAACTGTGCCAATAAATTATAGTTAAAAATAAACCCGAGCATGAAATTATTTTCCCTACTTTTTTGTCCTTTAAAGTGACAAAATTTGCACATTTAAACAAATTCGTAAATTATAAAACTATATCTTTCTAAAACAAAAGTAGATTGTAAAAAGATTAGAATAATAACCAATGTGCTCTTTTTTTAAATTAAAGGATAATGATCTGTTTAGAAAGCCACTCAGCGAGGTTTGATTTTAGAATGTGTATGCCAATCTTTTATTGCATTTTTTGATATAAACATAATTATATATATTATAATAGAATAATAGGATATAAGTTATTTCTTTAAGACTTAATGGCTCACATCAAAGAATTATTGTGAGTTATAATTACATTAGCATTTGATATTTGATATATACAATTATAATCAATTTAGCATTTGATATTTGATTGATATATTGACACAATGAATTTAATAAAATAAATACCTTGAAAAAAATCAAGATTTTATAATTTTTGTTACAAAATCGTATATTACTGAAACAATATTCGACTTCGAAAATTTAATTTTAAATATTTTTATTTATTGATTATTTGATCAATTGTTTTAATTTTAGGAATATATATATATATATAATTTTATTTCAAGAATCTATTTCCCTATAATTTGGCTAATTTGATTAATAACATGAACACTTGAAGAGTGAATTGGAAGAAACCAGGGAGGATTTGTTGAGTCGTAGATTATGTGAGATTTGATTTATTTTTTGTATTTTTAGGATACCAATATTAATGTTTAGAGTTTTTTATATTTATTGCAATTTACTATTAGGGTTTTGCAAGAAAATAATTAATAAGTTTAGCAAGTGGAAATGAGCGGAAAAATAATTAGTCAATAAATTAAACCCGTTACAAAAAAAAATATAGTCATTGACTTACCAAAATAAAACACTACTAATTTTGGATAACTCCAAAAAATATTTTGGTTGGGAGAATTTCCTGACTGATTGGTCCAAATTTGTCTATCTTATTTTGCATCTTGTATTTTTTTTATTCCACGTACAAATAAGTCATCCTAAATTATATCATATACAAAAATGTTATTGTATGGTCAATATGTTGTTAGTAGGAAAAACCTAATATTAATTCACCACTATTATTACTTTGGTATTCGGATTTATTTGAAATACTAATTAGCTAATTGTTAAGCAAAGAGAATAATTAATCTACAAGCCAAAAGGTTGAGTTGTAAAATCAAATTCAATAATCTCTTTTAGAAAAATAGTTGTCTATCGTGTCTATCAAACAATTGATGCTATGATACATTATAGAGAGGTTACATAATTTATTAATTTTGTTGTTCTGGAAGATATTATCAGTTATCATCTCCATCTAAATTTAAATATTAATTTTCAAAATGAGAATGATTCAAAATGACACAAAATACAAAACAGAAAATATAACTTAAAAATAAATACAACAAAAATATAAGGAATAAAAAAAAAGAAGCAAAATTTATTTATTAGACTAACCAACTCGCCAACATCATCGGCAAGATTGAAACCCAATTCTACACTAAACAAGAGTTTTTTTTGTAATCTATCTTGTGGAACTTATGCTTCGACTTAGGAACAACAATGTTGAAGTGTCTCTTTAAAGCAATTGAAGTAATATAATATGAGAGGATCTTGTATAAAATATACTTAAGCTAACATAAATATAAGCTGCCTGAAATACCTTTGAACAAAACATTACTATAATTAATTGTTTTGGTAAACCATATATCTAAATTTTTGCAATTTTTTATATAATAATAAGCTGGAATACAATTCATAATCTTCTCTTAATTTGTGAACAATATTGTTTGAACAAATTATTGACTTTAAATATCATTGCCTACTTAATGAGCAACATTTTATATATAGATTGTATCTAATTTTTTACTCTATATATATATATATATTAATATTCAAGATTATTATTTAATATGGATTGCAAGATCTACAATTAGGATTTTGCAGTAAAATAATTTCCAAATTTAGAAAGTCAAAATGGGAGGGAAAATTTTTGGACCAAACTTCTGCTATTATATATATATAGATATAGATTTCAATCATATATTTCTAAATAAGATTTGTATCTAAACGTGAAATAGAACTTTTGGTAACAAATATATTTCAATATATAATTGGTGATAAAGAACTCAAAAGATTTGATTAAGTTAAACATAGATTAAAAAAATTTCCTACGCGTCAAGATCAGATTTTACCAAAAGTTCACTCTAAAAATAGTACTTAATATATTGGCCTAATAAAGACCTCAAAAAACAAATCGTGAATTTATCTGTCTATTTTTAGATGTCAAAAACAATAAAGTGAAATGAGCACTAAATTTTCTTTTAAGATGTCAAATTATTTAGTGAGATTCACAATTTTATTTTCCTTTTAGGATGATGAATTTCTAGATTAAAAATATTTTATTAGATCTTATTCACAATTTTTTTTCCTTTTAAGACAATAAACTTATAGATTAATAAGTTTTTAATCTTGAGGTAAGATTTATCAATGTTTTTCCTAAATGTCTAACCAATTATCCGATTGAATATCACTCTATAATTTTAATAAAAATATAAATAGATATTAAAAATTTTTATTCCCCAAGCACACTTGTTATGGTAATAACACAATTATTTTTATTTATATTAAAATTATATATAAGAATTTAATATAAGTCAAAAACCAAAAAAATCTTTGTTAATGTAGTAAGTGGACGTGTAAAAAATCTTTCCACATCCAATCGAATGAGTAAATATTGTTACAGATCTTTTTTTTACTATGGTAATAAATAGATGTACGTATATATATATCAATTTAATATAATTCAAAAACCAAAAAATATTTGTTAATATGGTAAGTGGACGTGTAACACATTTGTCCACATTCAATCCAATGAGTAAATATTGTTAAAGATGTTTTTTATTATGGTAATAAATAAATGTACATAAATTTTATAAAGATGATACATGGTTTGGAAAAATTATATATTTGATCTATATTTATTTATACTAATAAAACACATATATAAAAACTTTTAAGTTAATAATTAATCCCTCAACATTTAACTAATTATGACAGTATGACAGTAAAAAAATTAAAAAGTCTCGTGTCAAGTGGTCTATGACGTGTGTGATTTGATATTAGCTGGCAACGTTATTAATTTACAATTAAGTGGTTTTATATTTTCACTCAAGTTACCTTTATTTAGAAGATTGTTGGTACTAACAATATTATTTAATTTTATTTTGGCTATCAATGTGATGTCTTTTACTTCTTTTTACTGAAAGAATTATAATAACCTAAACCCCCATTATAAAACGCAATGATAAAGAAACCAACAATAGAAAAAGTCTACAAATAAAAGACAGGCCCCAATTCTTAACTTTTTTTGATTTTTTTGACATGCTCGAGAAGTTTTATATATTGAGAAAAGCATTGGCAAAATTTAGAAGCTCATGGCAAAGATAATAATGAACACACCTAGTATGTTTCGTGCATAACTAATGAAATAATAATGAAAACAATAATGATATTAAAATAGCATAAATTATCAAACACACCAGGGCTAATAAATTATAGCCTGATGATACTAATATAAAAATAATAATAAAAACGTTCAAACATCTGAAAAAAACTAATGATAATCCTGGTAAAAAGAAAAAAATTTGTTAGGTTAAAACATTAATTAACATGAAAAATCAATGACTTGGAGTCAATCAACTCAAACACGCAAGTGCGTCCTTCACTGATGTTGTTTTCTTCCAGAAACGTTTTGCAACCACGTTGCATGAAAATCTTGGATTTCTCTTTCTTTAATCTGACATAATATTGTCTTCTATTATGCCTTATAATTGCATCATTTTGTTCTTTGTGTGTACCATTGATAAAATCGTTCCAAAACTTCATAGGAATAGGCTGATGATAAAAAAAATATTAATTAACAAAAAAATCTCACCACTAAATAAACATAAGATATTGCAAACTTACATATATATATATATATATATATATATGTGTGTGTGTGTGTGTGTGTGTGAATACTCACCAAGCAAGGTTTATTTATATGTGACTTTGAGAGAATCAATCGAAAAGTCGGATTCTCAACAGCATCCACCTTAATGTCATCATCGTCACAATCATCACTGTCTGTTGCACACGTATTAATTAAGTCAATCAATCAATTAATTAATTTATAATTAAACAGAAATATCATATATATATATATGATTTAAACTATAATATATTACCTGAACTCATATCAAATACACGTATAATCGGGTACACATTGATCCTCTCACATGAATCATCATTAGAAAATATTGACACATCAAAGACGTGGTTTATACGATAAGAGAAAATCAACACTTCACCATCTGAAATTCCATTATCATGGACGAATTTGCTCCATCCATACGTAAAATATAATGCGCCATAGGGGTTGACCATTTTGACCGTCCAAATATGTCCGTTCACATTATGCATGTCACAATTTAATGGTGTAAGACCATTAAATTGACTGCCGAATTTACATGGAAGACGTTGACACAAAACATTTAATGTAATTATAATTTGTAATGAATTTCTAATTGAACAATATAGGAAGTCATTGTAATAAGTAGATAGAAGTTTATTGCCGAATCAAAAATATAAAACTAATAACCAAAAAACAATATTGGCGGGGATAGAAGTTTATATATATGAACAGAAAATATATGTTGACACAAAATATATTAGTATGAGGAATAATAAAAAAAATAAACAAATTATACAAAAAAAAACAACTTAAAAAAATATAACAAAACTATCAAGAATAATCAAAAAAGAAACTCACTAAATTTTGTCCGTACAAATCTACAATATAGTGTATATAAAAACTCTTATTTATTGCAGTATTTGAGTTTAATACTGTCGGTGTTGGCGGGACACTTGATGGAAACGGAAATAGAGGGGAACGTAAAGATGAAACATATTTGGTGTTTATGCTTCAAATTTAGGATCAACAATATGAAAGTGTTTCTCCAGTGTAATTTATGTAGTATAATAAGAGGGATTTAGCATAAATAATAAGCTAAATATAATTGGCGTGAAAGATATGTTTCTCCATTGAAACAAATAAAATTATATATAAAAACAATATCAGTATGGCGTGAAAGATATGTTTCTCCATTGAAACAAATAAAATAATAAGCTAAATATAATTCTATCCATTGAAACAAATAAACAATATAATTGATGAAGATATGTTTCTCTATGTTTAAGAAGAACTGACATATACAATATCAATTATGGTGAAATACTATTTATATTTTTTAAAATCTATATATTATATATAGATAGAATTGATACTATTTAATATTTTCCTAATTTATATAATTACAATGATTTTCTTATAATACATTCCTAATATAAGAATTTATAATAATTATTATTTATAATTTTTACAATTATTTCCTAATATAATAAGCAAAAAGAGTGAGAAAATAAAAGTTCTGAACTTCTGCTATTATATAGAGAGAGATACCTAGAGTAAATTCAACTAAATATTTTCTGAATTGACCTAGAATTCCGCGTTTTCTAGAAGTAATATTATGTAGAGAAGAAAACTCTTATTTGTCCACCCAATAGTTTGACCCGCGGCACTAGCAAAGTCTTTGATGTAAATCAACTTAACAAGGTGCTCCTCCAGAAAAAAAAAATAAAAGAAAAGAAACAAGATGTAGAACAAGACAAATGGGACAGTCGTCAACGGAAAGTGTAATGTGTTTTTTTTTCCCGACTAGTTTAGTTTTTTTTGAACGAGAAAAGAAAAAGAAAAATCAACCCAGTAGTTTCAAATTCTGGAGTCGGCAGAAAAATTTTCCAAATAATATTTTTTCTTTTAAAAAGTTCTCATCAAATTAGGTCTGCCAAGCAATTTTGAAAAGTTTTGTTTGGTTAGTGATTGAAGATTTTAAAGAGAAGTATATTATTGGAAAAATATATGATGTGGTGTATTGAAAGATACATTACAATTGAAACATGCTATCTATATTTAGTTTTGTTTAGGAAAACAACGGGGAAATTATATAAAATATTTTCTTTTTGGTAAACATACCACAAAAATATCTTATATCACTTTTGATCTATTTTTTTTTTTTTTGACCTACTTTTTTCTTTTTATGCTCATGCATATTTTTTATTATTTTTACTTTTTTTTCGTTTTGTTTTGTTCATGTATTGTTTTATATGTTATATATGTTGTTTCGATGTTTCAAAATAACTTTTACCTATTTTTTACGTTGTTTTTGTTCATGTATTATTTTGTACACTGTTTTTATTATTTCGATATTGTTCTATAATATTTTTAAAGTTGTTCTAATAAGTTTTTTGTTATTTCCATGTAGTGTTCAATGTGTAAATACATTTTGTTTTACCTATTTTTAAGCTCTTTTTAATATTTTTTACGTTATTTCTGGGTTGTTTCTGTACCGTTTTTAATGTTGTTCCGATGTTTCTTTTTGTTTTCATGTAGTTTTCGATGCTTAAATACAATTTTTACCTATTTTAACTCTTTTTTCTTATATGGTGTTTTCAATATTATTTCTGGTTTATTTCTATATTATTTCCATGTGTTTTATATTTTCATTCATTGGATCAAAAAATTGAATTGTGTGTATTATTCATGTTATTTCTATAATATTTTTAATTCATTTGATTTTAATATGTGTTGTTTTATGTGTATATTTATTGGTTTTTTTTTTATAAGACTTCGAGTATAAAATGGATTATTTAACGGGGGCAAAATTTATTTTTTCACTGAAATTTTATTGAAAGAAACATGCTCGAAACAATCTTGAAACAAAGCGTAAAAGTCCGAAAATTTTGACGAGAGCGTAAATTTATGTATAAAAGTGGACGGGAGCGTAAATTTGGGCAAAATAGTATCGTAAAGCGTAAAAGGCTGATATTTTCTTAAAAAATAGAGCATTTATGACCAAATAAAATTGGGAAGGCCCAAGTGGGCCCAGTCACACAGTATTTTCAATATTTGGGATTCAATTTTTTTCTAATATATATAATACTTCATTTTACTAATAGTTTTTCTCATAAAAAAATATTTCTCGATATAATTGTTCATGCACGAGAAACTTGAAGTTCAAATCTCAATGGAAAACTGATATAATATTTAATAATTCCCTTTTAAATTAAAAAAAAATATTTTTCTTAGTCTTACAAGTAGGTATTCATTACAAAACAAACAAAAAATGGGGAAAAACAAAAATATCAAGACATTGCGGCTTGCGGGTTTCTTTCCTCGCATAATAATAATGTACAGCCTGTACTACAAATGCACACTCCAATGTCAAAACAAATCTTACCTTCCACCCTCCCACCAGCTTTCTTGATCCCATTAACTAACAAAAGTGCTATCCAGGCAAATTTTTTTTTTTCTGTTTTTCTTAGAACTTGATATATATTATCCACAAAAATAATACGGGGAGTGCCTTCAACAATAGCGTACAAATTCCTTACAACCAGAAACCTATGTCCACAAGACAGATACATTTGACTAGTGGTCATTGTTCGGCTTATTGTCTCCAAAAATGAAACGACTTATGATTTTTGTGTTGTAGCACCGATGACACAAAAAGCACATTCGAACTGAAAAATATGAAGACTAGGTGCTGAAACACAAAATGCAGAGAACAAAAATACAAAGTCGATATGACTTGTGTCCATACTATACAAATAACAGAAGTTTCACTTAAAATTCCGTTTTAGGTCAAATCGAAACCTTTACTTTGGGATAGAGAATGTAAAGAGAACAAATTCTTGAATATTAATCTGTCATAGCCTGGAAGAATTATGTCTTACCAAGAATAAATTTAAACGAAACTAGTGTTAGATAAATGTTTTTATCAAGATTTTGATGATTATGTTTAAATGAGTTTTTATACCAAAACAATGTTTATAAATGTTGTCCAAATACTCCTAAATGATTTAAAATATTTTTACTAATTTTTGGAGTATTTCTTAGAGTTTATTACTCGATAAAATTGGACAACACTTTTGATTATTTTGTGTTAATTGGTTCTTACACCAAAACAATGTTGTCCAAATACTCCTAAAAGATTTAAAATGTTTTTTACTAATTTCATGGAGTATTTCTTAGAGTTTATTATTCGATAAAAATGGACAATACTTTTGATGGTTTTGTTTAAATGAGTTTACTATGTTTATAAATGTTGTCCAAATACTCCCAAGTGATTTAAAATACTTTTACTATTTTTTTGGAGTATTTCTTGAAGTTTATTTTTGATAAAAATCGGACAACATTTCAAATTGGAGATCGACCGGTCGAGCAAATGGTCGACCGGTACCTGGAGAACGCACAAAATGAAACAGAAACCAATTTTGTGAAAAAAAGGGGGAGGGTGACCGGTCAAGGGTGAGGCCGACCGGTCGGACCTCCGGCCCCCGCACCCCGCACCCCCTTGACCGGTCGCACCCCCTGCAACCCCTACCTGGATCGCACTATTTTCATTCAAACGTTCGAAATCTTATACAGGGCAACCGGTCGCCCTATGTAATCTTTGACCGCAAAAATTCCAACTGTTGCAATCCTTATCAGCAAGATTTACTTTTCATTTTTGTACAATATTTTTACATCTTGTGATCCTCTTTTTGTAGACAAAAGTGAAGAAGAAGGAGCCTATGTTGGGAGCCTATGTTGGTGAAGACTCTCCTATAAATAGAGGATGAATTGAAGACACAAGAGACAACAACACAAAAGCATACAATACAACAAGAAATCTGCAAAATTCTTCAAGCTCTCATTTTTACATTCTTGTTGTAATAGCCTAAGTTCTTGCACTTGCACAATCTTGAGGTCTAGGCTTTTTATTCTTGATGTGCACTCAAATTGTAATATTCATTATTGAGTTGTAATCTTGATTTTTGTCATCATTCAACACAAGACATCCTTGTGAGTATTCTTGTGGAAAGAATACACTTGGGTGATCTAGCTGATAGGTGTTTCAAGAGTGTGGTGCTCTTGAGGTATTGAAGAATTTGGTGTTCTTCAAGGTTGAAGATTGTGGTAATCTTCACAAGGTGCCGTTGGAGATTGTGGTAATCTTCAAGAGAGATTGTGGTAATCTCAAAGGTGGTGTTGTAGAAGAGTGTGGTGCTCTTCAAGGTGATGTTGTAAGGTGTTGTATTAATTTTGGAAATTAATAAAATCTTTTTTCTTTTTGAAATCCATCCCGGAGATACTGGGGTGGTAGAGGATTAGGCCCTAGGTGGGTTAAACCTCTATAAATTGATGCGTGTTGTTTACATTCCGTACCTTTATTATTGTCTTGGCGTAATTGATTCGAAAAAGAGGGCGAAATCGAAAAGATGGAAATAATCTATTCATCCCCCCTCTAGATTATCGTAGCCGTTTGGACTTACAACTAGGTTGTCCCCAACATGAAATTGGAGTGATTTTTTATTTAATAGAATTTCACAGATTGTTAAATAATTCCATAGATTCTATTACGGATTCCATCAGATTCTAATAGAATTATATACTATATAATGGTGTAAATTGTAATAAATTCTAGTGGAATTTGTTGGATGTTTTAAAAAATGTAAGTAATGAATTTTTATGAAGCTAGTAACTTCATGATCATAAAAAAATGAAAAGATATGTAATTCAAAGAAATTCATAACAAAAAAGAAATAAATAATTTCATAAACTTTACAAATATATAATTTGAAATTGTCAAAATATGAAATTGTTCCATAAGTAACTAATGTTAAAATAATTTTTTAACCAACAACAATATTGATGATCAAAACTTTACCGGATAAATTTAATTCCTATTTTTAACACAAAAATAATGTGTCTATCAAGATAAATTAATGAAAAGTTATCAACTATAATTAAGATTCCCAACAAAGTATTCTTGTAATAATATTTTTCCTACTAATTTATCTATAAAATTAAAAATGTTAGCAATCGAACCAAGGCGATAAATCAACTCTGTCGTGATTATTCACAAAATTGAGATAAAATTTGCGTTGAAATGTTGAGATTATAAGACAATACATGAGGAGAGGTACAAGAGAAAAAAAAATACTATTTTTCCTTGTTTACCATAAACACCATTTATTATTATTATTATTCCTATCATTATTATATTATTGAAAAAATGGTATTTGAATTCCGATGGGGAAGGTGAGAATCCGTCCTTCATAAATATAGCTTCTAATTTCACCAAAATCCACGCAAATCCAATTATAAAAATATTAATGGAATTCATTGAATATTTGAGGATGCTGAATTTTCGTGGAATCTATTAAAATCTAAGTTGAGGATCTCAGGATTTAATGGATTCAATGAAATTCCAAATTAACGGTACCTAGAATGTTATGGAATTCTAAGTTCCATTAAATTCCATGGTTGGGGACACCCTTTTAGTTTGTGTACAACCAATCCCTTAACTGATTTTATTGCTAGACAATTTACAAAATAATACAATTCTTAAAGATATATCACATATAAAAATCATGAAATTTTGTTTAAACTCAGATATAATTTGAAACTTTCGCCAAAACTCACCCCATCATTTACTACCACCTTTGTCTCTTGAAGTATATTAATTGAATTAAAAAAGCTGATTTGTGACATGGGCTACATTTTCAAAAGACCTACCTCCACGTATAGTGCTCCAAATGGTCCCACTTTCTCTTATAAAAATTTAATTTTTCCTTTTAAAATTACTTTCTTAGTTTTAGCAAACTTTTTTTAAATGTATTGATCATTTTTCAGCAATATATGTAATATCCAAAAAAATTGGGGGAAAAATAGAAATTAGGGCTCGATTATTTTATAATTAAGGATTTTAAAATTTGAGAATTTTTGAAAATTCAATTACATTTGGGCTTAACAAATGAATCTTGTAGACTTGTTTATATATTGGCCCATTAGAAATAACCTTAAGCCTATTACCAAGCCCAAACCTATATTCCCTATCCAAATAAGGTAACACCAAAAAGATACCAATTATCCTATTAGTCTTCAATTAATATTATTTAAAAGTCAATATCTAAATTCTAATTTTTAACTAATTTTAGCTAATAAATTTTATTATGAAATTAATTAGCAATCCAACAAATTTATACCAAAACTCAGTCCAGATACATTGGGGGATTATAGCTCTGTTACCATAAATTACTAACCAGATTTTTTGAAAAATTAAAACTAAAATTATGCTACATTAAATTTTCTGAAATCACTCTCATTACATAAATTAAAATTTTAATGATATTATATATAGTACCATTTCCCAGTTATTCTAATTACACAATATATTTTTTCACCCAGCTGCAACCTTCAAAGGTAAGAAATAATTTCTTCCTCTTTTTCATTCCACTGCCAATACTCACCAAAGCCACCCCAACTGCCACCATCACCATCGGACCACCATAAAACAAGAAAAAATAAAAAAAAGGAAAACAAAATAGGCAGAAAGAGAGGGAGAAGAAAAGGATGTCCTTGGTTGACTCCTTCTCAGAAATTGCCGCTGCCGCCCATCGCCACTGTACTCCGGCGAGTGTGTGTGTAGGTGTGTGGAATGGTTGTAATGGAGAAAGCTTTGGGAAGAAGAATTTAGAAAGGAGAGAGAAAAATAAGAGAGAGGAAGGTGAATGGTTTTTTTTGGAAGAATGAAATAGGGAAAGGGGGGTTTGGAGGGTAGGAATGAGTTAGGGAAAATGGCCCAAATGGGTTAGAGAAAGAGAAATAAAATGAGATAGTTGGGTGAGATTGCAGAGAGAGATTTTAGGGGAAAATGGGTTACGGGGAAAACGAAGGGAGTGAGGAAGAAAAGGGAGAAAAAGGAAAATAGAAAAGGAAAAGAAAAAGAAAGAAAAAAAAGGGGAAAAAAGAAAAAGGAGAAATGGGATTTTGAGTTTAGGAAAATTATTTTAAATCCTAATTTTGACCCAAGCCAACTTTGACCCAAATAATCCTAGTCTTGAATTTCAATTTTATATATATATATATATATATATACATACACACATATATATTAATAGTAGTTTAAAATTTAATTTGTAGGCAACAAAGATTTTCGAAACTTAAATTCTTCATCACATTCTACGCTACGCTACTTTTGAGGTAGGGGTTTTTTTCCGTTTTTATTTGTCCATGTTAAATGTTTTTTATATGTTGCTTGATAATATTGCTTTTACATGCTACGTGTCTATAGTCGTGTGGGACCATACAGAGGTCCGGGGCATAAAAGTTCCCTCCGGTGAAATCCCGGCAGTGCGAGCCATATTTTAAATGTCTATAGTCGTGTGGGACCATACAGAGGTCCGGGGCATAAAAGTTCCCTCCGGTGAAATCCCGGCAGTGCGAGCCATGTTTCAATGCCATAGCTACAGTTACTTTTTCAATGTTAAGCATGTTATTTTGTAATGTGTATTGTGTATTTAGCTTGGAGAAATTCGCCCCTACTGAGCCGTTGAATGCTCACCCCAAAATAAATTTCTATTTCAGATGGATGATGGAGTTGGCTGGACTAGTGGTGGCGGTTACCCAAAGTAAATTAGAATAATAAATTCTAATTACTATTTTCTTTGTTAGACTATTTCTTTTTGAAGCTAAAATTATTTTATGGAATTATTTGTTTTTTTTTTGAAATATCATTTAATATTTTTTTTCTTTAATATTATTATTTGGTTGATGAAAGTTCTTT
Organism: Rehmannia glutinosa; assembly: GCA_016081115.2. Classification (NCBI taxonomy): domain Eukaryota; kingdom Viridiplantae; phylum Streptophyta; class Magnoliopsida; order Lamiales; family Orobanchaceae; genus Rehmannia; species Rehmannia glutinosa. The sequence continues at coordinate 244,341 of JABTTQ020002732.1, read as the reverse complement.
TAGAATACTTAGAAAGCACTTTTCATATCAAATCGCACTTTCAATTTAATAGGTCAAAGTCCCGATAAAGGAGCAAACAAGGCTAACTAGACAAAGTCATCAAGATAAGAATACCACTTGTGAGTATAATCCTTTAGCTTTTTATTTGATTTGTGTGATTATATGATTAATGTGTTGGAATGAATTGTTTACTTATTTGGCTATAGTGATTAGTAGCTTATCGTGCCTTAATGTGAATTGCATGAATCTCTATGATGATATTGTGATGAAATGGAGATATATGATCTCTATGTGATGAGATGGATATAAAATTGAGATATGTGATCTCCAATGATGTTTTTGATATGGAAATACGATATGCGATCTGTACTGATGTTATTGATACAGAAAGGAAATAGGTGATTACAGAAATGCATTCATCAGAGATTAATGGATTCTGTTATGGCCACTAATGACCTTGAATCACGAAATTCTGATCATCCAAAATTTCGGATTACTTTGTCACGGCCACCCAGAGTTCACTGAACTCTACGTGAAATAAAGAATTACAGAGTGCCATGGCCATCTTCGTGATCACGATTTATTCTTGGTATTAGCTGGCCCATAACAGTAAAAGAATATAATCAAGCACGTGCATCTATATGTTTATGAATGATATGATCAAAGGATGTGAAATGACTGCGATAATGTGCTTGTGTGATGCTAAATAACTTGTTATTAGATTATACTTGTTGAGCTTGCAACTCACCAAATGCAATGTTGTCAATTTTTAGTTGTTGTAGATAAAAGCTGATCCGTGAGGTGTGACAAAAGTTAAAGTATGGATCAAAGGTCAGCCGGCTGGATTCCCATCCTTCTCCTCCAGCTCATCATTTGCATATCATATAGGGAGTTTTATTTTGATCTGTACAAAAAAGGGCACGGTCGTTAATTTTATGTAATATGGGTAATTACACATGTGTGAATGAGTGTTGCTAAATTGTTTTGAGTAAATGTTTCTGCTTGTACAGAAAAGGTTACAACTGATGATTTACATATTAATCTTATGCATAATGCAGTCATAGTTTTATGCTATATAAATACGTGTCACAAGGGTAAGGGTGTTACAGTTTAGTTTGGTATCAGGGCCCGAGTAGGGGTTCTGTAGACCATTGCATGACATGTGCATTATCATTATATGTTATACGAAGGTTACACAATTTCTGTCATATTATAGCCAAAGGGTTGTGAGTCAAGAAGCACATGTACATAATGATGAGCAAAGTGTTCACGGAGGGAAAGGAGCAGCCGAGCCAGAGTCACACTTATCTCATTCACCTACGCATCTTGTGCATGGAATACCTGCTCATTTTGGGTATCCACCTTATCCATTGGTAAATCCCCCTGAACCACGTGAAAGAAAATATGATAAACTTAGAAAAATGGGAGTCATTGATTTTGTGGGTACTACGGATCCAAATGAGGCGAAAACATGGTCGGCCGAAATGAACTAGAAAGGGTTTTGAATTTGATGAAATGTACTCTGAAGAAAAGTTTGATTATGCAAAGATCACTCCTTGAGGAAATGCGTATGATTGGTGGGAGACTATACCCAATAATCTTGTTCAATCACCTATATTGACCTGGGATGATTTTACGAGAGAATTTCATGATACATACTTGCGAGTTTATAGGGACCAGAAAGAAAAAGAGTTTCTTGAGCTTAAACAGGGAAGTCGATCAGTTGCTGAATATATACTTGCCAGAAGTGTTGTTTAATCAGCTTTCTCATTATGCCCCACATATGGTAGCCACTGAAAAAAAGAAGTGTACTAGATTTGAATATGGACTTCGGTTTGCTATTCGAAATCGTATTACACCTACAAATATGGAGTCTTATAGTAAGCTGAGAGTTGCAATAATACGTGCTGAGAAATTGGAAGCTCAATCAAAACAAAACTTTCAAAGATAATAAGAAGAGCGGTGTGACGAAACCGAGGATTTAGAAATAGAAAGGAATTTATGCGCCGCACGCAGGAGCTTCCCGAGCGAGTTCAAAAAGCTGGTAGTTTTAGGGGTGCAACATCAACCCGATAAAGTCTTTGGTTCAACACCAACAGATTCCCACATGTGCACATTGTGGTAAGAATCATTATGGAGAATGTAGATTGCTTACAGGAAAATATTTTAGATGTGGCGAACCTGGACATATAGCAAGGAATTGCACAAAACCACGCGAGGAACCCACAGTTGAGCAAACTAGATTTAGTGGTTGCAATCCTAATAGAGGTAGAGGTCGAGGAATATTTGGTATAGAAAGAGGCGTTGGTCCAGAAGAAAGTCAAGCGAGCAAACAACAAGGTCCAACTCGAGTTTTTGCTATGACACAAGAAGAAGCTAAAGCTGCACCAGCTATAGTTACTGGTAATCTCTCAATCTCTGATACAAATGCTTATGTTTTATTTGATCCAGGAGCAACGCATTCATTTATTTCACAATCATTTGCATCACATTTGGGTTATAAATCGAAAACATTAGTCTATGATTTATTGGTTCGAACCCCAGTAGGGAGTGTGGTGATTGTAAATATTGTATATCGTGATTGTAAAATTTTGATCGGTAAATCAAAACTGAGTGCGAGTTTACTTGTTATGCCCTTAAGAGATTTTAATTTAATTCTGGGTATGGATTGGTTAACCGAACACCATGCTAAACTGGATTGTTTTACTAAAGAAATCGTGTTGGAGCTTCCTAATCAGACACATGTTGTATTTAAAGGGAAAAGATAAATTTTGCCTACATGTATAGTATCTGCATCTACAACTTTCAAAATGATTAAGAAAGGTTGTGAATGTTACCTAGCTCACGTAATAGACACACGATTATATGGTTTGAAACTTGAAGACACTCCAGTGGTTAGAGAATATCCAGATGTGTTCCCAGATGATTTACCCGGATTACCTCCAGATAGAGATATAGAGTTCACCATCGAACTACAACCAGGTACTGTGCCCATTTCTATCCCTCCTTATCGAATGGCACCTGTTGAGTTACAAGAATTAAAGACCCAACTACAAGAACTGTTGGATAAAGGGTACATTAGACCAAGTGTTCGCCATGGGGTGCACTTGTGTTGTTTGTTAAAAAGAAAGATGGTACACTGCGATTGTTTATAGATTATCGGCAGTTGAATCAAGTGACAGTGAAGAATAAATATCCATTGCCTAGAATAGATGATTTATTTAATCAGTTGCAATGTGCTAGAGTTTTCTCAAAGATTGATTTAAGATCGGGATATCACCAGTTGAAGATTGCAGAGGGTGACGTTTCAAAAACAGCTTTCAGAACAAGGTATGGCCATTATGAGTTTTTGGTAATGCCTTTTGGACAGACTAATGCACCTGCTGTATTTATGGCATTGATGAATAATGTATTTAGACCCTATCTAGATAAGTTTGTTATTGTCTTCATTGATGATATCTTGGTATATTCTAAATCTGCTGAAGAACACGAACAACATTTGAGAATTATGCTGCAAACCTGGCGAGAGAAACAATTGTATGCAAAACTTAGTAAATGCGAATTCTGGTTAGATCAAGTAATCTTTTTGGGACACGTTGTTTCTGGTGATGGGATTAAAGTTGATCCATAGAAAATCGAAGCAGTGATTAAATGGGAAAGCCCAAAAAGTGTAACAGAAGTTCGTAGTTTTCTAGGTTTAGCCGGATATTATCGACGATTTGTTGAGAATGGTGTTCCTTTCAAATGGATAGATAGTTGCCAGAAGAGTTTTGAAGAGTTGAAGAAAAAGCTTACCACTGCCCCAGTCTTGACTATTCCTTCAGGTACCGATGGATTTGTTATTTACAGTGATGCTTCTTACCAAGGTTTAGGATGTGTTTTAATGCAACACGGTAAGGTTATTGCTTATGCGTCTAGACAACTTAAACCATACGAGATGGCTTACCCTACGCATGATCTTGAACTAGCTGCTGTTGTATTTGCGTTAAAGATATGGAGACATTACTTATATGGTGCCACATTCCAAATTTATACTGATCATAAAAGCTTGAAATACTTATTGAGTCGAAAGAGTTGAACATGCGTCAAAGAAGATGATGGCTTGAATTCTTTGAAAGATTATGATTGTATTATCGAATATCATCCAGGGAAAGCTAATGTTGTTGCTGATGCTTTGAGCCAAAAATCTTATGGTACTGTTTCTTATCTCTCGGTGCATGCTTTACCGTATCTACTAGATATGAGGAAAATGAATGTTGAATTGAATGTAAATGACATGGGTGTTTTATATGCTTCACTTGGTGTTCGTCCTATGATGATTGAAAGAATTAAACGAGCACAATTTCGTGATGATAAACTGACCGGTATCGCAGAAAAAGTGAAACAAGAAAATAGTACATCGTTTGTTCTGAATGATGATGGTAGTTTGACAATCAACAATCAACTTTGTGTTCCTGATGTGGATGGCTTAAGGCATGAGATAATGGAAGAAGCTCACACTGCATCATATGCCATGCACCCAGGTAGTACAAAGATGTATCAGACTTTAAAAAGCCATTATTAGTGGCCCAGAATGAAGAAAGATGTAGCCGAGTATGTTTTAAAATGCTTAACTTGCCAGGATTAAAGCGAACATCAAGCACCGAGGTAAATTGCATCCATTACCTATTCCAGTTTGGAAGTGGGAGCGTATTACTATGGATTTCCTTTATGGTCTACCTATGACACCAAGGAAAAATGATGCACTTTGGGTTATTGTTGATCGACTAACAAAGTTAGCTCACTTTTTGCCATTTAGATGGGGTTCTACTCTGGAAAATTTGGCGAAACGATATGTAAATGAGATTGTTAGATTACATGGGGTACCCCTGTCTATTGTTTTGGACCGCGATCCTCGTTTTACGTCTAGATTCTAGGGTAGCTTACAATAGGCATTAGGCACTAAGTTACATTTTAGTAAAGCATTTCACCCACAGACAGATGGGCAATCAGAGAGGACTATTCAAACTCTAGAGGATATGTTTCGTGCTTATGTTCTTGAATTCAAAGGCTCTTGGGATGAATACATTACCTTGATGGAATTTGCATACAATAATCAACATCATAGCAGTATTGGTATGGCGCCTTATGAAGCATTATATCGTAGGAAATGCAGGAGTCCAGTATGTTGGGATGAAGAGAGAATACGATTACTGGAAGATCCAGATCTGATTCAAGACACAATTGAAAAAGTGAAAATAGTAAAAAGTCAATTAAAAGAAGCTCAAGATAGGCAAAAGAGTTATATTGATCAACATAGACGGGAAATGGAATATGAAATTGGTGAGAAAGTATTTCTTCGTGTTTCCCCATGGAAGGGTACTCTCAGATTTGGAAAGAAAGGTAAACTGAGCCCTCGTTATATCGGCCCATATGAAATACTTGAAAAGGTTGGACCACTGGCTTATAGGCTTGCCTTGCCACCTGAGTTGTCTCAGATTCATAATGTGTTCCATGTTAGCATGATTCGTGGATACAGATCAGACCCCTCACATGTTCTTCGAGATGAACCAGTTGAAATTGCTAATAATCTAAGTTATGTCGAGGAACCAATTGGAATTGTGGGATACAAAGAAAAGAAACTTAGAAACATAGTGATTCTATTGGTAAAAGTGTTGTGGAGAAATCATTCTAGATAAGAGGCTACGTGGGAAATGGAATAACACATGAGAGAGCAATATCTGTGGTTATTTACTGATACAGGTACAAATTTCGAGGACAAAATTTTTAAGGGGAGAAGAATTGTCATGACCTAAAACTTTACATTTTTAATTATCCTGACTAATCATTCATAGATACATGCACTTTGACATTTCATATTCATATCAGAGTGCATGGGGAAATCATGAAATTTTTGGTTGGAGCTTATTTGTATCACAATTCACAAATCACGCCTACTATATTTATATAATGTATATTATAAGTGATATATTATATATATATATATGCATGTAACTAAAAATGAAAAGTAATGTGTATGGGCATATATTATATATTCTATTAGTTAAGCATAGATACATGTGTGGCAGCATGTTAGGTGTTAACATGTTATGTATTAACATGTGTGCTTAGAAGGTGAGCACGTGCTATGACCAAACTCACTAAATGAATATAAAAAAATTACATGGTAATCTCTTAGTTTACTTAAACATATACCACCGCCTCAAATGAGGATAAGTACATATGAATATAGATTTAAGATTGATAAGGGCAAAAGATTGTCTGAGCCGACCTGACAGGCCTAAAGCATTGGGCCGACCTGATGATACCGGGCATTGGGCTGAAATGATGAGGTCCATAGCCTTGGGATGACCTGTTAAGTGTTAAATAGTGGGCCGATCTAGGGAGGCTTACAGTTTAGGGCTGATCTTCTAAGGCTTATGAGTATTGGACCGACCTACTGAGCCCATAGGTGGGAGGTACATCATATTGGGCCGATCTGTGAAGGCCCAAGTATGAGCGTATGTTCATGGGGCCGACCTATGTAAGGGCCATTGTACTAAGCCGACTTTATCCCATCCCTGGTATGGCTAAAGCGACTGTTGTGGACTGTTAGGCGATTCATTCAGATTAGAACATGTATGAGGCCCTGAGGATGCCTTGGAGAATTACAGGGGCTTTATATCGTACCTTGGGCCGAGGTGTTTTGAAACAGGTCGGAGCTAGGGTCTTATGGGCGTAAAATTAGGGTTTTTTAGGAGATCCGATCCTAATCTAATGATGACTCTGACACCAAATCGTAACAGAATCCCAGATTTTACGGAAACCCTAATCCGAGTTAAGGTATAAAAGGCCCAAACCCAGGTTCATTCTAATCTAATCTCATTTTTTACTGTTACATTGCTTATTTTCTCTCTCTAGCCTTTGCTTCCTTCTCAAGATACTGACTTAAGCATTGGAGAGGGTACGCCGGAGCCCCCCTCTGGCCCCCCTTGTGCAGGTTTCGTGGTGGACTTCGTCTGGGAAGGTGATCGGCGAGGTGAGGTACTTTTTGGGAGCAACCAAGTGGCGCCGTCTGTGGGAAACATTGAGCAGAGACGTGAGATTCGAGTTTTGGCTATGGAGGATGTTAGGAGAAGCTTGGAAGATGATCTGAACCGTACGCCGCTGGGAGATACTCCAGGCGTAGTCATGCAGGAGGATGTTCCACCTCCGCCCCCACCACTCCCGGTGAACGGCGGAGGGCAGCGGGTGCAGAGGACGGGAGCGGATGGACAGACGCCTATGTCTGGGGGGAGTATAAATTTGGGTCCAATGTTCTTTGAACAATTGGGTGGATTCATCACTAGAGCTGTGGAGCAAACGATGGAGAGACGCTTTAGGGAGATGCTTCCACCACCAGCTCCGCCGGTGGTCCCTCCTCTTCCTGTGGTCCCCCCTCCGATGGTTCCTCCTCCTGTGGTCCCTCCAGAGGTGGGAAAGAGAGGTCGGCGGCCAGCTATGGCGGAAGAAGTACATTCATCAAGGGCGGAGCATGTGTCTACTGAGGACCAGGATTGGTCGGAACGGATGGATGATCTGCACCGTGAGGTGCGAGATATTCGACGGAGAGTGGCTGGAGTACCAGGGGCGGCTGCAGTGCGGGTGAGGAGGGGAACACCCTTCTCGGAAAAGGTGATGGCAGACGAGCTTCCGGCCTCATACCGAGCTCTGAGCTTCGAATATGATGGTACCACAGATCCGTGGGACCATCTTTGCCGTTTTGAGAACGCTGCTCTACTACACAGATTCACGGATGGCGTGATGTGTAGAGTTTTTCCTACCACTTTGACGAAATCGGCTCAGCAGTGGTTTAGCCAGCTTGCCCCGGGCTCCATTCGGAATTTTGATGACTTTAGCTCGGCTTTCCTTAATCAGTTCACGAGTTGTCGTAAGTACCAAAAGGCGCCCCTGACTCTGTTTAGCATCAAACAGAGAGAAGGGAAGGACTTCGAGCTATATCCGAGGTTTACAAAAAGTTGGAGGTGCCGTCAGCTAGTCCAGAAATTTTGGCCAATGCCCTAGCTCAGGGCCTGAGGGATGGGGAGTTCTTTGAATCATTAGTAATAGAGCCTGCCAAGACATTTGACGAGCTGTTAGCTCGGGCGGAGAAATATATTAACCTGGAAGAGGCGAGAAAAATGAAAAGAGAGGAAGGAGAGAAGAGAAGAGACAGGAGGGAAGATCGGGAAGACAAAGGACCTCAGAAGAAGCCGAGGTCTGAGGAAGTGGGGGGAAGGCCGAGGTTTGAGAAGTATACGCCTCTGGCCGTCCCTCAGGGCAAGGTGCTTGTAGCCATTGAGAGGCATCCCGACCTGAGGTGGCCAAAGGCGCACGCAGAGGCACCGGTAAAGGTGAAATGTAAGGAATTTTGTAGATTTCACAATGAGTATGGGCACACCACAGATCGGTGCACACACCTAAGGGATGAGATCGAGTGGCTCATTCAGGCGGGTCACCTTAGGGAATTTGTGTACATCGACAAACAGGAGAAAAAAGGGGAATACAAGAGGGATAACCGGGGATATCATCAACCTCGGCGGGAGCCGGAGCGTAGGGGGGAGGAAAGGGAGGAGCTACCTCCACCTCCGCCCCCACCTCGGCGAGAGGTCATCCAGATGATTGTTGGAGGGCCGGTGGAAGGAGATTCGAGGCGGGCTCGGAAAAATTATGTGAGAGCGGCAGCACCAGATCGGGTACAAGAATAGTTAAAGGTGGAACATGTCGGTCAAGGGCCGAATATCCAATTCGGACCAGAGGATTGCAAGGGCATCGTGACACCTCACAGTGATGCTCTTGTGATCACAGCAACGATCTCTAATTATGATGTGCAGCGGGTATTTGTGGATACGGGGAGCTCAGCGGATATCCTATTCTATGATTGCTATAAGAAGACGGACTTCCAGGTCGGTTTGGAAAAGGTGGACACGGCGTTGGTCGGATTCGCTGGAGGGATGATCCAACCAATAGGTATGATTACTTTGCCTGTATCTTTGGGTAAGGAGCCTAATCGTAAAACTAGAATGATTCGATTTTTGATAGTGGATGCACCGTCCTCCTATAATGTCATGTTGGGTAGACCGACACTAAATGCTTTCCAAGCAGTGGTGTCGGTATACCATCTAAAAATGAAGTTTCCTGTGGGAGATAAAGTAGGGGAGGTCGGTGGTGATCAGTATATGGCTAGAAAATTGTATGTAGAAAGTATTCAGAAGGCAGAAAGGGGGACTGCTTTCGATGATGATAGAAACAAGGACAAGCTTATTAGGTTGGACGAGCCGGTGGATCACGTCCAACCTAATGAGGAAATGATGATGGTCGAGCTGGTGCCAGGTGACCCTGATAAGGTCACCAAGGTCGGGAAGGAGTTGACTGATGAATTAAGGGATGAGCTGGTGGAGTTTCTAAGGAGTAATGTGGATGTATTTGCTTGGACAGGGGAAGACCTGGTGGGAATCGATCCAAGCATCGCTGAACATAGGCTTAATTTTAATCCATCATATAAGCCGGTGAAACAAAGAGGAACTTCGGCCCTAAGAAGGATGCTATAATTAGGGCGGAGGTGCAAAAGTTGTTGAAAGCAGGGCACATTAAAGAAATCCAGTTTCCAGAATGGCTATCTAATGCAATATTGGTTCCGAAAATGGAGGATGATTGGCGCATGTGTGTGGACTTTAGGGATTTGAATCGTGCTTGCCCTAAAGATTACTACCCATTACCCCGAATTGATCAGCTGGTGGATTCGACGTCGGGGTGTGAACTGCTTAGTATGATGGATGCATCACAAGGATATCATCGATCGAAGCTAGCGTAGAAGACCAAAAAGGGTGTGCTTCACCACCTCTTTTGGTACATTCTCAAGTATGTAGTAATGCCGTTCGGATTGAAGAATGCGGGAGCCACATACCAGAGGTTGGTGGATAAGATGTTTGGGGAGCAGCTCGGCAGGAACATGGAGGTGTACGTAGACGATATGTTGGTCAAAAGTATAAAGGCTGTGGATCATGTGCGTGACCTAGCTGAAATGTTCGACACTTTGAGGAAGTACAGAATGAAGCTGAACCCCAAGAAATGTGCCTTTGGGGTCAGGTTGGGAAAGTTTCTGGGGTACATGGTAACGGAGAAAGGAATAGAGGCCAACCCGGAGAAGGTCAGAGCCATCAGAGAGATGGCACCACCTTGGGATGCCAAAGATGTGCAATGTTTAATAGGTCGGCTAGCAGCGCTGAATCGCTTTATCTCGCGCCTCGCGGAGAGAAGTCTGCCCTTTTTTAAAGTCTTGAGGAAAGCCAAAAAGTTTGTTTGGGATGAGGAGTGCCAAAGGGCTTTCGAGGACTTGAAAAATTACTTGGCTGATCTGTCGTTGCTAACTAAGCCGTTGCCCGGTGAGCCCTTATACCTATATCTTTCGGTAGGGGAGCAGGGAGTTAGCACGGTCCTGATCCGAGAAGAGAGATCGGTTCAGAGGCCGGTGTACTATGTCAGTAAAGTTTTGAGGAATGCCGAACTGCGATATGCAGAGATCGAGAAGGCAGGTTTGGCCTTGGTGGTGACTGCGAGGAGACTTCGGCCGTATTTCCTTTCGCATAAGGTAATTGTTCGAGCTAATCTTCCGTTGAGAAATGTGATGAGTAAACCTGAGGTAGCGGAGAGGTTAGTGAAGTGGGCTATTGAGCTGAGTGAGTATGATATTGAATTTGAGAACAGATCGGCCATTAAAGCTCAGGCTTTGGCAGACTTTGTTCAAGAATCAATTAGGGATGATAGCAGAGAAGAAACTTGGGTGATTTATGTGGATGGTTCAGTAGGGAGCTCGGGATGTGGTGCTGGTATTGTCTTGATCAGCCCGCAAGGGATTGAAAATGACTTTGCTGTGAGGTTGGAATTCAAGCTATCTAATAACGAGGCGGAGTATGAAGCATTCATCAGAGGAATGCAAATGGCCATTGAGATGGGGGCTGTCAGGATGGTAGTTTACATGGACTCTCAGCTCGTCCATAAACAGGTGATGGGAGAGTTCGAGGTTAGGGAGGAGAGGATGAAGAGGTATGTCGAAGCATATCGAGCTTTAGAAGGGAAAGTGAGAGAAATAAAGATATGTCAGGTCCCGAGGGAAGAAAATGGTCGGGCAGATTTTCTGGCAAAATTGGCCAGTTCGGCCTTAGAAAATCAAGCAAAACAGATTACACTTTTGTTGGCAAAAGAAACTGCACTGGGTTTAGAGGTCGGAGAGATCGAGGATAAGGAGGATTGGAGGTCGGCTATCATGGCCTAGCTAAAGGAAGGGGTCTTACCAGCAGGTAGGCATGAAGCGGCTCGGCTGAAAATTCGAGCGACACGTTTCTGCATTATCGGAGACAAGTTATATAAGAGAGGCTTCTCTATGCCTTTGCTGAGGTGCTTGGATGGAGAAGAGGGTACGTATGTGCTGAGAGAGATACATGAAGGTTGTTGTGGGAACCACATGGGTGCGAGGACTTTGATGAAAAAGGTCCTTAGAGCAGGGTATTTTTGGCCTCACTTGAAAGGGGAAGCAGAAAAGTTGGTGAGAGCATGTGAAAAATGTCAGATCCATGCACCTTTGGTACATCGACCGGCGGAGGAACTCATGACGATGAGCTCGGCATGTCCATTTGCAAAATGGGGAATTGACATCGTGGGTCCTTTTCCTCTGGCTTCAGGTCAGAGGAAATTCTTGATTGTGGCAATCGACTATTTTAGCAAGTGGGTGGAGGCAAAACCTCTTGCTAAGATAAATGAGGATGCAGTAATGAAATTTATTTGGCAAAACATAGTGTGTCGGTATGGCGTGCCTCGGATCTTGATATCAGATAATGGAATGCAGTTCGCGGGGGCAGAAATCCGAGCTTGGTGTGAGGAACTGAAGATCAAGCAAAACTTCACTTCGGTGGCCCATCCGCAGGCTAATGGGCAAGTGGAAGTGACTAATAGAATCCTTGTCCAGGGATTGAAAGCTCGGCTGGAAAAAGCAGGAGGAGCGTGGGTCCGAGAGCTTAGTTCGGTGTTGTGGGCTTACCAAACTAATCCGAAGGAGGCCACTGGCGAGGCTCCGTTCAGCTTGGTGTATGGTATGGATGCTGTCATACCGGCGGAGATCGGGATGGAAACACATCGGATTCAGAATTTTGACGAAAATATTAATGAGCTGTTGATTCGAGAGGCATTGGATACGGTAAATGAGAAAAGGGAAATGGCATTTTTGCAGATGGAAAAGACACGAGGAAGGATTAAAGCAGCTTATGACAAGAAAGTAAAGAAAAGGGCCTTTCAGGTCAGAGATTTAGTTTTGAGAAGGTCAGATGCTAGCAAAAACAAAGGGAAATTGGATGCGAATTGGGAAGGACCACTTCGGGTGGTGAAGGTACTGTCAGGAGGTGCGTACGAGCTGGAAGAGATCGGAGGTCGAAAACTCCCGAGGGCTTGGAACAGTTGCAATTTGAAGAAATATCATTCCTAGAATAGAGAAATATCTGATGTAATCAATCTACTCGTTTTGAATGAAATGATCCGCTATCACACTATGAGTTCGGAAAGTGGAAAAGATAAAAAGTGAAGTATTTGGAGCTCAGCTCGAGCTAGTCTCCAAATACTTGAGGCCACGAGGCCATGCAAGGAGCTCGGCTCGAGCCAGCTTCCTTTGATGAAACTGACAAGTATTTGGAGTTCAGCTCGAGCTAGTCTCCAAATACTTGGGGCCACGAGGCCATACGAAGAGCTCGGCTCGAGCCAGCTTCCTTTGAAAGAAGACTAAGTATTTGGAGCTCAGCTCGAGCTAGTCTCCAAATACTTGGGGCCACGAGGCCATGCGAGGAGCTCGGCTCGAGCCAGCTTCCTTTGAAAGAAGACTAAGTATTTGGAGCTCAGCTCGAGCTAGTCTCCAAATACTTGGGGCCACGAGGCCATGCGAGGAGCTCGGCTCGAGCCGCCTTCCTTTGATGAAATCGACAAGTATTTGGAGCTCACCTCGAGCTAGTCTCCAAATACTTGGGGCCACGAGGCATGCGAGGAGCTCGGCTCGAGCCGAGCTTCCTTTGATGAAACTGACAAGTATTTGGAGCTCAGCTCGAGCTAGTCTCCAAATACTTGGGGCCACGAGGCCATGCGAGGAGCTTGGCTCGAGCCAGCTTCCTTTGATGAAACTGACAAGTATTTGGAGCTCACTCGAGCTAGTCTCCAAATACCGGGGCCACGAGGCCATGCGAGGAGCTTGGCTCGAGCCACCTTCCTTTGATGAAATCGACAAGTATTTGGAGCTCAGCTCGAGCTAGTCTCCAAATACTTGGGGCCACGAGGCCATGCGAGGTGCTTGGCTCGAGCCAGCTTCCTTTGATGAAACTGACAAGTATTTGGAGCTCAGCTCGAGCTAGTCTCCAAATACTTGGGGCCACGAGGCCATGCGAGGAGCTCGGCTCGAGCCAGCTTCCTTTGATGAAACTGACAAGTATTTGGAGCTCAGCTCAAGCTAGTCTCCAAATACTTGGGGCCACGAGGCCATGCGAGGAGCTCGGCTCGAGCCAGCTTCCTTTGATGAAACTGACAAGTATTTGGAGCTCAGCTCGAGCTAGTCTCCAAATACTTGGGGCCACGAGGAGCACGATATGCCAATCTTTTTTGTAAAAAAAAAAATAAAAAATTATTATTACAAGAATAATAGACAAGAGATCGAGAACTGAAAGTGCGAAGAAACTTTATTGATCATTCAAAATAAATACAAGTACACGATGGAAAATTACAAAAGCAGAACTAAACTCCTAAGTAGTAGGAGGAACATTCTCGGTGTTCAGGTCGTCCATGGAGATGGTCACATCGTCTATGAGAGCGAGTTCAGGATCGTCATCCGGGATATCCTGAACTTGACCTGCAGGAAGCTGAGGGGTTGGCTGAGCTCCAGGAGCTTGTGAAGGACCGGCCGAGCTGGAGGCAGGGTGGAGGATAAAAGGAGCAGATAAGGATTCTATGAACTCCCCCACAGGAGTAAGGTTGAGATGCTCCGCCTCGTCAGAAAACACGAAGCCTTTGGGGTCGGGTAAAATCCTCCGGGGACCTCGGCAATCGAAGGGCTCGGTAGTGATACCGCGTTCCCTGAGCTGAAGCTCGGCCTGGTCAAAAGCAAAGCCGTAGTACTCCATGGCAGATACAGATAGAACTTTGATAAATTCCCTGGAGCTCAAAAAGGCTTGCTTCACCCTCTCTCGAATGGCCTGAACTATGGAAGAGCCTTCGGGGGAGGTGAGGAAACTTTGCCGACCAGCTTCGACGCCCTCAGCTCGGGCTTGGTCAACATTGACGGTACAGCGGATCTGAAGATCGCTCAGCTCGGTCTTGAGGTCAGCGTTATCAGCCTCCAGAGTCTTTATTTTGGCCTCCAAAGAGGCCACAGTAGCCTTGTTGACCTCTTCCCCGTCCTTGTACCGGCGATTCTCCTCTAGGAGTTTAGTCTCCCGAGCTTTCAGCCGGATGACCTCCTTCTTGGAATTGTTGAGCTCGGCAATCTGGGAAGGATCGGCAAAGCTAACCCGAGCTCGGGAGATTAGTGCGGCCAGCTGCGCCTCGGCTTTTGAGTGGTTTAGGCAGAATGAGGTCACCAGCTCAGCATCACCGAGTTTCTCCAGGGCGGTGCGGTCGGGGTTCGGGCAGTTGCCTTGGACATACTGGATGGCAAAGGTTCCATCGTTGTTCTTCAGGATGGAATTGCCCGTGAAGAAGGTTTGATTGGGGGTATAAATGGGAGTGCGAGAGAGAGAGAGAGCAGCAGGAGGTGGGGTGTTCTTCGCCCTCTTGGCAGCTCCTGTGCTGGGGCCGACAGCTGACCTCTTGGGAGGAGGAGGTCGGGAAGAAGGTTGAGCCCCCGGGCCAGTGAGATCGGCCATCACCGTGGCAACTGTGTCTGGTCGCCAAAGTGGAGGAGGCTGACCTCCAGGGCGTGGGGCGGCAGCACTAGATGAAGGAGGTTGTGAGCCAGGAGCAATGGCTTGCTCCTCGTCATCCAGCTCGACAACCATCTGTGCCATGAACATATCTGCACAAAGAGGAAAGATTAGCTAGTGAGTAAGAATAAAATAAATCAACTGCAAAAATGACAATTACCAATGTCACAAGGCAAGGGAGCCACGATGGGGCTCAGCTCAAAGTAGTACAGAAGAGAAGGGGTTATAAGGCGAGAGAGGTCGTACTTGACCAAGGTGAGTTTATTTATCTGAGCCTGGAGATCGGGAGACCGATCTCTGGGGTTGTGTTTGCGTTGGAGTGGAAGGGTCTAGGTCCAAGCAATAGGAAACCCCCAAGCTCGGGGGGAAGAAATAAAAAAATATTTGTCCTTCCAGAATTTGTTGGAAGAAGGATACTTGCTTAGAAACTGAGCATCACCTCGGGAGGTGATGTAGAAAAGGCCCTTGGTGTTCGAGCTCTTTATTTGGAATAGGGCAAAGAACAGCTCTAGAGTGGGTTCTATGTCTAAGTACTTAGTCAAAATAATGAAGCCGGCTAGGATACGGAATGAGTTCGGGGCTAGTTGATTTAAAGGCACCCGGGAGAAATCGGATACCCCAGTCATGAATGGATGGATGGGAAATCGGAGGTCGCCCTCTATTTGACCTACAAAGAAGGATAGGGCATTGGGTGGAGGTCGGTTAGGTCGGTCGGAGCTGCTGGGTAGATAGAGTTTGAAAGAGGAAGGAATTTGGGCTGTTCTTTTAAGGGTTTGGAGATTGGGGGCTGATAAGGTGGTCTCCTTGAAATCGTGAGGATATACAGGTAAGGGACCCGAGCATGGAGCTCGGATCTCTATTGTATCGGAATCCCGACCTGAATCAGAGCTAGATTCAGTCGCATCAGGGTCCGATGGACGGACTCCGGCGAGAGAAAGGGGCGGAGGAGCAGAGCCCGTCGTTATTGCCCACCGTTCTAAGTCGGCGACTGGGTCCGATGGTGTCGAGTGAGAGGAAGAAGAGGCCATATTAAAAGAAAAGAAAAACTGGAAAAGAAAGGGTTACTTACTGGATAGAAATAGGAGGTTGAGGGAGGAAGATAGTCTGAACCGTGAAACTTTTGAAGCCTACCGGAACTTGGAGAATGCCGCCGGAGAAGAAGAGTATTTGCTGGGGGAAGGTTTTGAAAACTGAGAAAAGAAAATGGAAAATGGAGGAAGAAAGTGGCTTTTATAAGGGGAGAGAGACGACAAAGGGGTGCCTCGATTTTCGAGGAGACATTTGACGGTCTACGAGGTGTCAGGAAGCCGAAAAGATGTCCCATCCATCAAATCCGCATGTCAGGTACTCGAAAGGCCAAAGGGCGGCAGGAATTTCAAACGCCAAAAGTCGGCGGGAATGTGAAAAGCACAAACCCTAAGTACTAGGTCAGCTCGGCCTATCAACAACTATGGTTGAGGTACCAACCAACCCATAGTTGGGGGGAGGAATTGATAAGGGCAAAAGATTGTCTGAGCCGACCTGACAGGCCTAAGGCATTGGGCCGACCTGATGATACCGGGCATTGGGCTGAAATGATGAGGCCCATAGCCTTGGGATGACCTGTTAAGTGTTAAATAGTGGGCCGATCTAGGGAGGCTTACAGTTTAGGGCTGATCTTCTAAGGCTTATGAGTATTGGACCGACCTACTGAGCCCATAGGTGGGAGGTACATCATATTGGGCCGATCTGTGAAGGCCCAAGTATGAGCGTATGTTCATGGGGCCGACCTATGTAAGGGCCATTGTACTAAGCCGACCTGTCAATCCCGGTATGGCTAAAGGCGACCTGTTGTGGACCTGTTGGGCAGTTCAGCTCGGATTAGAACATGTATGAGGCCCTGAGGATGCCTTGGAGAATTACAGGGGCTTTATATCGTACCTTGGGCCGAGGTGTTTTGAAACAGGTCGGAGCTAGGGTCTTATGGGCGTAAAATTAGGGTTTTTTAGGAGATCCGATCCTAATCTAATGATGACTCTGACACCAAATCGTAACGGAATCCTGGATTTTACGGAAACCCTAATCCGAGTTAAGGTATAAAAGGCCCAAGCCCAGGTTCATTCTAATCTAATCTCATTTTTTACTGTTACATTGCTTTTTTCTCTCTCTAGCCTTTGCTTCCTTCTCAAGATACTGACTTAAGCATCGGAGAGGGTACGCCGGAGCCCCCCTCCGGCCCCCCTTGTGCAGGTTTCGTGGTGGACTTCGTCTGGGAAGGTGATCGGCGAGGTGAGGTAGTTTTTGGGAGCAACCAAAGATATATATCTATACCTCTTCACCTAGAAAACACGCCAACACGCACACCGGCCACATTAAAGAGAGAGAGAGATTAGTATGCGAGCAAGAGCAGAGCAAAGGAAAAAAAAATAATAGAGAAAGCAATTCACTTCTCCAATTAAATAAGTAAGTTTTAATGTCTTTATACTTTAATTCCTTGAATTAGATTGGTTACCAAAGTTTTGATTTACATACAGAATTGTATTAATGACTTGCAAATGCTTCTGTAGATTAGCACATAAACAAAATAGGAATAGGAGTAAAACTAGGTAATGATTGTAATTTTGTTAAATTTATTTCAATTGTTATTCTAATGGCTGAATAGGATATTAACTTGGATAATAATGATAATGAAATAAAATAAAGCATAGATAAAAAGGGAATCATTATAGTTATATGTGTGACACAGATTTACGGTAAAAAGTTCGTATTGTATCATACATATAAATATACTTCTTTGAAATTTAAATAAGATAATAGAATTGAATAGATAATTAACTATTATCTAATGAAATATTAGAGTACTAAGATAAAAATAATAATTATATTTTCAGGTATTGTAATATAAGATGATGAAATTAATTGAGATTTGCTTTTAATCTAACTAATAATCATAATTATTAGAAGTCCCTTGTAATAAAGGGCATACAGAAGGGTTAATTACAATTAAGTCTGTGATTTTGAATTCGTTATTGTTAAGTTGGTTTTTATACCAATGTATTGAATATTCTAGACTAGGATTTTGCGGTATTTTCGAGTATTTTAGCATTGTTTGAGTCGAATTCATGTAATTAGTTGTTGTTTATGAGTTGGGACTAATTTTGGTAGCCGATATTGATTAAGAACGATGAGAAACGTGTTTGGACGGTTGAAATCGCATTTTAGAAGTTGAAAAACAAAAAATTATCGAGTAAGACCGAAAGCGCGTCTAAAAACCCCGCGCCAGCCAGGGGGTCGAAAAATAGTCAGATGGCATCATGGCGAGGAGCACGCAGCTGCAGCCCCCAGGCGAGGCTGCAGCGATGGGCAAGCATCAGGGCAGCTGTGCGATGGAGTGCAGCAGGTAGCGATGCAGCAGGGCGTGATGAGCGGGCGCGCTGCAGCGCGCGATCAGCAGCAGTAGACGACACCAGCAGGCAGGCACAGGTAGTAGCAGGCCGGCGCAAGCAATAGTAACAAGGTGTGAGTATGGGCGCTGGCGCAGCACACACTCTCAGCTCTATTTGCAGCCGCGATGAAGGACGGAGGCGAGCGAGATGGGCGTGCAACCAGGAGCGAACAGGGGACGACAGCGCGCTGCAGCAAGCGCCATCACCAGCAACTTGCAGCAGTGCGACCAGCCAATAGTGACTTCACACGAGAGCCTTGGCCCCAGCGCGCCGGACCAAGCGCCGCAACGCGCGACGACGGGGCTGAATCTGGGCTTTATTTTCGTGGGCTTCTGGACGCGTTTTCGAGGGCTTTGAGCTTATAAATACAAGGACGCACGTACGAACAAAGGGTTGGACATTTTTGAGAGCACAAGGGACGATTTGGAGCAAGGAGAAAGAGTTTGGGACGAGATTCGAGGGCATCTATCTTCTGGAAACAGAGAAGATCCCTCCTTTAATCATTCTGAATTATTTTCTCTAGCATCTTTGTTGAACCCTATTGATGTATAATTATTTCTTTATGAGTTTTTGTACATCTATTATGAGCTAAACCTATTTTTCTAGGGGATTGATGTAACTTACGTTTGAACCTATGTTTTGATTTCCAGTGTATGAAACTCGCATGTTATTTAATCTATTTGTGCTATTTGATTTGATTGCATCTGGATTATCTGATCAATAATCTAGATTATTTGGCGTGTTTGATTTGACACTCGAGAGAGGTAATTGAACGTCTGGCCATAGAATAGCACAACTTAGGGTTTCATAGAATCGAGAGATTTATGAATCTTTTGAAGCATGTGATAGAATATTCATTGAGCGTATTAGGGTTTAATTTATGATTTTTATAGAGATATTGAAATCAGAATTAGAACCTAGAATCAATTGGCACTCGAGAGAGGAAGTGATAACCGGTAGGAATATTGGCTTATAGATTAATAACTTGTGATTAATAAACTGGATTGAAAGCATAGGGGATAACTAGGTGAAATCAACCCTCTAGTATAGGTTTTTGGCGAAATTCTCGAGTGTTGTTGTTGCTTGCGCCGGCCTGCTGCTACCTATGCCTGCCTTTCTTGGTGTCGTCTAATCTTTGTTGATCGCGACTGCAGCAGCGCAGCTTGTGGCTTGGTCTGCGCTGCAGTGCCCGCCGTCACGCCACGCCGTTTGCATCGCTACCTGCTGCACTCCATCGCACAGCTGCCCTGATGCTTGCCCCATCGCGCGCTGTAGCCCTTGGCCCGGGCGCTGCAGCGCGCCCTCGTCCATGATGCCACTGTACTATTTTCGACCCCCGTGTTGCGGCGCGGGGGTTTTGGCGCTGCGGCGCTCGGTCTTACTCGATAATTTTCTGTTTTTCAACTTCTAAAATGCGATTTCAACCGTCCAAACACGTTTCTCATCGTTCTTAATCAATCTCGGCTACCAAAATTAGTCCTGACTCACAAACGACAACTAATTACATGAATTCGACTCAAACAACGCTAAAATACTCGAAAACACCGCAAAATCCTAGTCTAGAATATTCAATACATTGGTATAAAAACCAACTTAACAGTTATGCATTCTTGATGTGTTAATAGGTCAAAGTCCCGATACAGGAGCAAACAAGGCTAACTAGACAAAGTCATCAAGATAAGAATAGCACTTGTGAGTATAATCTTTTAGCTTGTTATTTGATTTGTGTGATTATATGATTAATGTGTTGGAATGAATTGTTTACTTATTTGGCTACAGTGATTAGTAGCTTATCGTGCCTTAATGTGAATTGCATGAATCTCTATGATGATATTGTGATGAAATGGAGATATATGATCTCTATGTGATGAGATGGATATAAAATTGAGATATGTGATCTCCAATGATGTTTTTGATATGGAAATACGATATGCGATCTGTACTGATGTTATTGATACGGAAAGGAAATAGGTGATTACATAAATGCATTCATCAGAGATTAATGGATTCTGTTATGGCCACTAATGACCTTGAATCACAGAATTACAGTCATCCAAAATTTCTGGATTACAGAGTACCGTACGGCCACCCCGAGTTCACTGAACTCTACGTGAAATAAAGAATTACAGAGTGCCATGGCCATCTTCGTGATCCCGATTTATTCTTGGTATTAGCTGGCCCATAACAGTAAAAGAATATAATCAAGCACGTGCATCTATATGTTTATGAATGATATGATCAAAGGATGTGAAATGACTGCGATAATGTGCTTGTGTGATGCTAAATAACTTGTTATTAGATTATACTTGCTGAGCTTGCAACTCACCAAATGCAATGTTGTCAATTTTTAGTTGTTGTAGATAAAAGCTGATCCGTGAGGTGTGACAGAAGTTAAAGTATGGATCAAAGGTCGGCCGGCTGGATTCCCATCCTTCTCCCTCAGCTCATCATTTGCATATCATATAGGGAGTTTTATTTTGATCTGTACAAAAAAGGGCACGGTCGTTAATGTTATGTAATATGGGTAATTACACATGTGTGAATAAGGGTTGCTAAATTGTTTTGAGTAAATGTTTTTGCTTGTACAGAAAAAGTTACAACTGATGATTTACATATTAATCTTATGCGTAATGCAGTCATAGCTTTATGCTATATAAATACGGGTCACAAGGGTAAGGGTTTTACATTTTCTTTGAGTTTCACCCTTCCTTTTGCCTTGTGAAGGATCGGTGCACATGGAATGTTCTTCTTCAAGGAGCTCTTAAGAATGGTCTCTACAACTCCAATTTCTCCAGCCCGAAGTCTTTTACCATGAAGTCTTCTGGTCCTGATCATAAGCATAATTTTGGTTGTGTCCATAAACCATGTTTGGCATTTAGACTTGGGCATCCTTCCTTTGCTGTTGTTAAAAGGGCCTTTAACAGTTGTAATATTCCTTTCATTGAGAATGAAAAGCAATCTTTATGTTTTTCTTGTCTTTTATCTAAGTCTCATAAGCTGCCTTTTGCACTTTCTAATTCCCATACTTATCAACCTTTTGATCTCATTCATAGTGACTTGTGGGGTCCCCTCCTATCAAGTATGTTTCAGGATACTCATGCTATGTGAGTTTTGTTGATGATGATACTAGATATACTTGGCTTTATCTTCTTAAGGCTAAATCAGATACACTCACAGTTTTTGTTCATTTTAAAACCTTCATTGAAACACAATTTCACAAGACTATTAAAATTATGCAGTCTGATGGAGGAGGGGAGTTTAAAGCTTTAACTGGTTATCTCAATAAGAATGGAATTTTACACAGATTTTATTTTCCATATACACCTCAACAAAATGGACTTGCTAAGAGAAAACACAGAAACATAAGTAAGGTTGGATTATCCCTGTTATCTCACAGTCACATCCTTCAAAAGTTTTGGGACACAACTTTTACCAGTGCAGTCTACATGATAAATAGAACTCCATCCATACCCCTTTTTTCAAAACATCTTTTGAAGCCCTAACTGGTTAGAAACCTGATCTTCTTCACCTTAGAGTTTTTGGATGTCTTTGTTACCCTTATTTGAGGCCTTATAATAAACATAAGCTTGAGTATAGAAGCTAACCATCTGTGTTTCTTGGGTATAATCTATAGCATAAGGGATACAAGATTCTCCATCCCAATAATAGAGTCATTATCACAAGACATCTTGTTTTTGATGAAACAAAGTTGCCTTTTCTTGACAGAAAGAGCAAACAAGTGGATCCTACACAGACAGGATTCTTGCGTTATCAATTCCCATATCACTTCACCATTACCACTAATTCAAACTTCTTTTCCTTTGATAGAACCAAACACCAATTCTCTTTCCACTCCTGATACATGCATTGACAATCAAAACTCCAGCTCTTCTCCATCTCATGACAACACCTCAGTTTCTTCTCCTAGTCATCAATATGTCCCTCATTCTCCTGACATTTCTTTAGAAGAAGGTGGTCAACTATATGTGGATTTACCAATTAGAGTAAATGATCAAACTAGTTCTGTTTCTACTAATGCTCTTTCTCAGCTTGTCACAAGTAGTGTTGCAGGGCATACATGTAGACATCATATGGTGACAATTTCCAAGGCTGGGATAGTAAAGCCTAAGGTGTACAAATCTCATGTGGAAGTATTGGATGAACCTACTCCGGTTCAGGAAGCTCTATCCATCCCAGAATGGAAACAAGCCATGACATATGAATACGAAGCTCTTCTCAAAAATGATACTTGGACTCTTTGTCCCCTACCACAGAATAAACAACTCATTGGATGTAGATGGATTGACAAGGGGTACATACAAACTTTGGGTTTTGACTACACTGAGACATTGTAGTCCCATAGTAAAGCCAACCACCATCAGAATTGTTTTACGCATTGCCTTATCTCAATCATGGCATATTAGACAGTTAGATGTTGCCAATGCTTTTCTTAATGGGGATTTAGAGACTGAACTTTACATGGAACAACCTCCGGGTTTTGTTCAGCAACATTCCAAATTAAATCTCTTGTTTGCAAGTTGAAGAAATCACTTTATAGCCTTAAACAAGCTTCAGAGCATAGACAAGCAATTTTGCTAGTTTTCTTCTTCATCTTGGTTTTTCTGCTGCAAAATCAAATAATTCCTTGTAATATAGACATTGTGGAGTTTCTTTTATTTTAATCTTAGCTTATGTGGATGATATTGTCATAACAAGTAATCAAGACAGTGATATTCAGATTGTAATTGATGAAATACATTAGTTCTTTTCTCTGAAGGATTTGGGGCCTTTAAATTACTTTCTTGGGATTGAAATTCTTCATAAAGCAGATATTTGTTTCTCAATCAAAGAAAGTATATAGAAGATATTTTGCTTAAAGCTGAAATGAAAGGTACAAAAGGGTCTGCCACACCTATGGTTAACAGCCCCTTCATGTCCAAATTTGATGGATAGCATGTTGAAGATTGTAAACATTATAGAAGTATTGTTGGTGGATTACATTATGCAACTTTGACACGGGCATTAGATTTAGTGTTAACTATGTGAGTCAGTTTATGCAGAATCCATTGGACAAGCATTGGAAAGCTGTAAAGAGGATCTTAAGGTATTTAGCTGGCACTCTAACCTATGGTTTGAGCTTCACTGCATCTTCCTCCCTTAATCTTACAACCTTTGCTAATGTTGATTAGGCATCATACCTTGATGATAGGCGGAGTACCTCTGGCTATTGAATTTACTTAGGGAATAATTTGGTTTCATGGAGTTCTAAGAAGCAACCAACTGTGTCAAGGTCTATCACATAAGCAGAATACATAAGTCTTGCTTTTGCAACTTGTGATGTTTTATGGGTGCAATCAGTTTTGTCAGAGTTGAAATTCCCATTACTGAGATGAAAGCAATAATTTGGATAGATAATCTTGGAGCTATTTCTTTAGCAGGAATCGATTCACCACTCCCGCACAAAACACTTCGAAATCGACTTACATTTCATCGTGGACAAGATATCAAATAATTACATTGCGATTCAATATGTTCCTTATGTGGATCAAATTGGTGATATTTTCACTAATCCAATAACAGGGCAATTCTTCACTTGGCTTCGTAACAAGCTCCATGTTTTACCAATGCCTCGTTTGAATTAAGGGTGGATGAAATCAAACAAGCTCTTATCACCTGAGTGACATCATTCATGACATCACTAATTGCACAAATTCCATTTGATATAGAAAATCATAGGATCATTAGCTCATAACGATTCGATAAATTTGTTATATGAGAGTGTGTAGGATGGTAAAAGTGTACGCATTGGGCAAATGCAGAGTCCTTTATATAGACGTTTGTCTTGTCTTTGGAATTCAATGAATAAGAACAAATTACGACTAAATATATGAGCCATGCTTTTCTTCATTTTCTCTGTACGTTTGCTCCTTTCATCAATGGAGTACAATGTGTTTTTCTATCATAATTTTGGTCCTGTATGTTTTGGATTTGTGCAATTCTAGTCCTATAAGTTTTAAGTTGGTGCAAATTGGTCTTTAGGGCTATTTCAATATTCCACTTATTCCTAAAATGACCTTGTATCCAAAATATTCGACACTGTTCGCCTTATATTTAGCTTCACCGCAAGTGTACGGTGTAGTTTATAGATTAAGGTTAGCAAGGTCGAATACACATAGACTAATAAATTAATGTACTAAGTATTGGGATTGTAATAGTCTTATTTTTATCCAGATGATCGAAATTTAGTGATTGGTTTTGTTAATGCAAGATAAGAATTTATCCTAAAAAGATAAAGTAAAGATTGATTGAAAGATCAAGTAGATGAATGGATTCGTGGGTTATGGTTTCAGTTAATATCCCTTTTTGTCATCAGATTAATCACAAGAAAAGTTATTATTGTTCTTCCCTATAAGACAATCGCAAAAAATATTTTACCCTCTCTCTCGAGATGCATGTAAAAATATTGATTGGATTATCTATGCTAGCATCTCTACTCATGTCAAGTACTTACAGATCTAGTATTGAAACTCATCTCTCGAATTATGAATCAATACATCAAAGCAAGTTAAACCAAACGCGTTTTGATAAAACAAGAATTAAAACAAAGTACTCGAATAGGGTTTGAAAACAATAACTTCAATTACAATTAATCATCCAACAAAAGTATCTATTAACCTAATCCCAAACCCGGGAATCACAAGATGTTTAGCCAGACATGGGAAATAAACAATTTATAGACAAATTGTTCATGTTCATATCTAACTAATCGAAAGTAAATGATACTATGGAATGAGCAAACTCAGGGATGTCGATGATCTCTCGATCTATCTTCAATCCTCAAGCGTGTGGTTGCGACCTCGATCAATCTCTCGAATCCTTCGGTAGAAGGTTGCTCTTTTCTCTGCTTTCTAGGGCAAAAATCAGTCTATCCTCGTTTGTGGCCGCCTCGTCTCTATTTGTACTCCGTTTGGGTCAAAACCTAGTTTAGAATATGTCAAACTCTGTTTTCCCGCACAGATGCACGGGCCGTGCGCCCCACGCATGACCAGCCCGTGCGTGGTGCCGTGGCTTGAGTCTCAGTTCTGGCTGGCGCACGGGTCATGCTATGGATGCACGCCCTGTCCGTGCGCACCTATTGGAGCTGATACGTGTTCGTTTCTTTCTGTTTTTCGCCCAGTTTGTCTGACTTCTTCTCGATTCAACTCCAAATATCGTACATTACTTCAAGTATTGGCGGTCCTTAACCGCAATGCTCCGAATTGTTGCCAAAATGCTTCATATATCATTCAATTCCTACAAAACGAGCAGAGCGTAATACCTTTTCCACAAAACCGAAATAAAGCCCTTTTAACTCAAGTAATGCATGCTTAGCAACTAATTCTAACTACAATTAAGCCCAAAATACATGCAAAACACATATCAATCAAACCCACAAACTTAAACTGTTGACAGTCCTGATCAACGCTTTATAAACAAGACAAAACACAAATGGGAGTAATGAAAAGCAAATCAAGAACACCGCATCACAATTCATGTCGTTTATCCATAGACATCAAGCAACAAATCAGCCAAGCTTCGAATATCTAACACATAGCACAAATCAATTAAAACCATGGCAAATACTTCAAATTATGCCTCTCATGGATAAAGTGTATACTCTCCTCTCTAGAATAATAAGGGACGTGTATTCGCTCAAATCATATCAATGTTGAAGAATTACCATAGGCTTGCAAATCATCTCACATCTCCGCCACTCGATTGTATGCAATTCATAAATTAGAAAGGACTTTGCTTTTGGTTGTAATGAAGGCTCTTTGGTTAAGGTAGGAAATATGGACAAAGTGACTCAAACTCAAGCGTATAGACTGGTGAGCACATCGTTTTCTCAATCAACTATACTCATTCAAATCAACCATGCTCCCCCAATCACCTCTTATTCATATCACATCTCTCTTCTCCCATTTGTTCATACAACTCATTGTGCGGGTGGCAGCGGAAAGTGGCCCTGGGAGATGTGCCACATTTGTACCTGATGCATTATCTGCAACATCTCCAATTCCCGCTGCTCCTGGGCCGGATACCTCTGCTCTTGTTCCGTTCTGAAGGTACGAAACTCATCCTGGTGCTGCCGGAAATCATCTCGGTACTGCCAGAAATCATCCTGGTGCTGTCGGAAATCATCCCGATTCTGCCTCATGCTCTCCTCAAGAGCAAACAGTCTGTCTGGATAAGCTTGTTCCCCACGCTCCTCACCTTGGTGAGAGCTTTCCGGTATGCCGGGCCTCCCTTGTTGGAACCTTTGCTCAAAACCACCCTGTTGGAAACCTGGCTCAAAACCTCTCTCTTGCCGATCATACTCCATCACCTCAATGGCCAATTTATCCTCATTGGGCAACCCGACTACCCTCTTCCTTTTCCGCGCAAAGCATGGCTTCCATGACTCTGGTATGCGCCTCAGAGTTCATCAGCCAATTAGTCTCATTTTCAACCACAGATATGAGTTGCGGGTTAGGAAGTGGGAAGGCAGGTCCAACCCTTTGTTGGAAGAAGGTTATGTTCTCTTCTTCTATTATGATCTTCATTTGATGGAGGGCATTCATATTAATTCTCCGACTGCCCTCAATGGGCTCTAATCCGCTCATATCGACACGAAAATGCTGAGCAATAGGGGTTATCATTCCCCCAATCAATATCGTACCCGCGGGCTGCTTAATCAGATAGTCAGCGTGTTCTACAAAATGCCACCATGTTGAAGGGGGTATGGGTTAGCATACACCACAGTAGGTATAGCTCCCATACTTGCATGCCCCCGTTATTGTGCCGGGCGAAGACGGAGTGTGCGGTGACCTTTTGGATATAGCGGAAGACGGGGTTCCAGAGTGATGAGGCCTTAGACGAGTGCGCCTCATAGAGCATCGGGCCGGTCTCCGTCCCCGAACCAACAACCACCGAATTCATCATCAAGGCTATAGGTGCCGCAGTGCAGCAAGGGGCGTTAGTAGGTACCCCAAAAATTTCATTGAGCTGGGCGATAGATATGCGCCTTAGCTCGTTGCCTAGCCGAAAATGGATCTCAATGGGCTCGGATTTCCCTGTCCTTTGGTATATTTCAAGTGTGCTAAGGAACTCGAGTGCTAGCTTCTTATACGTCGGCCACCGCCCTTGCATGAACGCGGTCCACCCAACCCGTTCAAATAGCTGCCAAACGTCGTCGTGTATCCCAAGGGCGTGGGTAAACTCATCGTCAGCATATCTCGTAGGTGTAAATGAATGAGTGACCAACCTACTCCAGCGCTCCAGATCATCAACCTCGATCGGAAAAGCCCATAAGCTTTGGGGCTATCTCGGATGTGGCTCCGCCGTCTTGGCCGCCTCCCCTCGGTGTCTACCCCGACCTTGTTGGTTCCTTCGGTCCCTAGCAAAACAAATGTGAGATTCCGTACATGCCAAGTATAACAAGAACAAGATGAATTTAATACCAATAAATCAAATAAGGCATAATGTCTCTTCCCTACAATTTAATCACAATTAAGCTCTCAAACCTAAATAACAATGTAATTGCAGAGAATCATAGTTACTACCACCTTAAATAATCAAGCTCATGCACAATTCATCATTATATCAACCCCATATATCTCAATTCATCAAGCCCACAAGGTGTTCGATAAAATGCCCAATAGAATAATTCAAGTAAATCATGACAATTTCATCAAAACATGCACCATATATGAACTCTAATCCATAATCTACAAGAAATTCGAAACAAAACTTGAAGTTCTTACCGTAATTCTCGGAGATTAGGAAAGAGGCGAAATTGGAACCCTAGGTGCTCCTTTCAACCAAAACCTCACTCCAAAGCAAGTTTGAGAGTTCAATTCGTGTGTGTGTAGTGTGGGTGATGAATTTGCAGTAAAAATCCAAGTGAAATCGTCGAAAAATTTGAGAGGGAGAGGAGCTCGTGTGTCCCGTGCGTGAGAGGGAGTTTGAAAGTGTAAAAAAAAAACTGACCTGCTGCGCTCTTATTGTTGCCTCAGCCGACAGACGGGCCGTGTGCATGGCGCACGTCCTGCCCATATGGGGTGCCGTGAGCTCCGTCCAAATTCTTGAAGCACGCACGGGTCGTGCGCATGGCGCACGCCCTGCCCGTGCGGGATGCCGTACCAAACTTCGAAATTTTCTCTTTTTTTAATAAACAAAGCATTAAAAATCCTAACTTATCAAATGGAAAGAAAAAAAACATGGGAAAAAATAAAACAACAAACCGTTGGGTTGCCTCCCAATAAGCGCTAAATTTAACGTCTATAGCTTGACGCTTGTATACGCGATCACGGTTCTAGCAAAGTGAGGCGTGTCACCTCTTTCTTTTGGTCTCTATGAAGGTAGTGCTTGATCCTCTGGCCATTTACCATAAACGTCTCCCCATCCCGGGTCAACAATTCCACTATTCCTGGAGGATTTAACACTTTCTTAATCACAAACGGCCCCGACCACCGAGACTTGAGT
Source organism: Rehmannia glutinosa (assembly GCA_016081115.2). Taxonomy (NCBI): domain Eukaryota; kingdom Viridiplantae; phylum Streptophyta; class Magnoliopsida; order Lamiales; family Orobanchaceae; genus Rehmannia; species Rehmannia glutinosa. The sequence continues at coordinate 215,447 of JABTTQ020002732.1, read as the reverse complement.
TTTCCGGGAAAGAGATTAATACGCGAGTTAAACAAAAGAACTTGTTCACTCGGTAAAAACTCTCTTTTCTTTATCATTCGATCATGCCATCTCTTGGTGCGTTCCTTGTAAATCCGGGAATTCTCATAGGCATCATCTCGGAACTCCTCCATCTCATTCAAATGCAAAAGCCTCTTCTCACCCGCTGCTTTGAAGTTAAAATTTAACTTCTTCACAGCCCAAAACTCCTTGTGCTCTAATTCCACGGGCAAGTGGCATGATTTCCCGAACCAACTGATAAGACGATGTGCCCAATGGTGTCTTGTACGCAGTCCGATATGCCTATAATGCATCATATAACTTCATAGCCCAATCCTTGCAATTTATATTCACTGTCTTTTCTAAGATCTGCTTAATCTCGCGATTGGCTACCTCTGCTTGCCCGTTTGCTTGCGGATGATATGCTAATGCCACCTTGTGCTTGACCCCGTACTTTGCAAGTAGAGTGCTCATTAATTTATTCACAAAGTGTGACCCCCCATCTCTAATCAAAGCTCTCGGGGTTCCAAACCAAGTGAATATATTTTTCTTTAGGAACTTCAGCACTACTCGCGCATCATTTGTTTGTGCCAGAATCGCCTCAACCCATCGAGATACGTACTCCACTGCAAGTAGAATGTACTGATAACCCGAAGATGATGGAAAGGGACCCATAAAGTCAATCCCCCACACATCAAAGAGCTCGACTTCCATCACATTGGTCATGGGCATCTCATGTCGTCTCGAAACGTTCCCCATCCGCTGGCATCTATCACACTGCTGCATATATAAATAGCAATCATTAGACAAAGTAGGCCAGTATAGCCACTCTGCAATACCTTTGTCGCAGTGCGTGTCGGACCTAAGTGTCCCCCGGAAGGTGAAGAATGGCACTATTGTAGAACTCCCTCCCACTCTTCTTGAGGCACACATCGTTGGATGATAGTGTCTGCGCACCTCTTAATGAACAAGGGGTCGTCCCACTTGTAGAACTTGACATCATGGAGGAACTTCTTCTTTTGATAGGAAGATAAATCCGGAGGCATGACTCCTGCTACCAAATAATTCACGAAATCTGCATACCATGGGAATTTAGCCTCTAACATTAAGAGCTTCTCATCGGGGAACTCCTCCTTGATTACATATGTGCCCTCTTTCTCATCCTTCTTGTACTCCAACCTGGACAAGTGATCTGCTACCACATTCTGACAACCCTTCCTATCTCGGATTTCCACATCAAACTCCTGCAATAAAAGAATCCACCGAATCAGTCTCAGTTTGGCATCCTTCTTGTCGAATAAATATTTCATCGCCACATGGTATGTGTGGACTATCGTCTTAGTTCCAATCAAGTAAGATCGGAACTTATCAAACGCAAAAACGATTGCCAGCATTTCCTTCTCAGTGGTGGTATAGTTTTGCTGGGCACTGTCTAATGTTTTGCTCGCATAGTAGATGGCTCTGAACAACTTGTCCCTTTTCTCGACCCGAATGTGCCCCAATCGCAAAGTCATCGCATCGCACATCAGCTCGAAGGGCTGACTCCAATCCGGAACTACAAGAATTGGTAATGTAACCAAAGCCTTCTTTAGAATCTCAAATGCCTGCAAACAATCATCGGAAAAATTGACAAGAAGTATCTTTTTCTAATAACTGACTCAAAGGTTTAGTGATTTTAGAAAATTCACGAATGAACCTTCTGTAGAATTCGGCGTGCCACAAGCTTCTCATGGCCTTCTCATTTGTTGGAGGTGGGAGTTTCTCAATTGCGATAATCTTCGCTCTGTCCACTTCTAAACTTGCAGAAGAAACCCGGTGGCCCAATACAATGCCATCTCATACCATAAAATGGCACTTCTCCCAATTCAAAACAAGGTTAGTTTCCTCGCATCTCTGCAACACTAGAGAAAGATTATCCAAGCAATGATCAAATGAATCTCCAAAAACAGAAAAATCATCCATGAATACCTCCATTATTTTCTCAATAAAATCATGAAATATAGCCATCATACAACGCTGAAAAGTTGCGGGTGCATTACATAGTCCGAATGGCATTATGCGAAATGCAAACGTACCATAGGGATATGTAAATATCGTCTTCTCTTGGTCTTCCGATGCAATCAAGATCTGGTTGTACCCAGAATAACCATCAAAAAAACAATAATAATCAAATCCCGCCAAGCGATCTAACATCATGTCAATAGAGGGGAGAGGGAAGTGATCTTTACGAGTGGCATCATTCAACTTCCTATAATCAATGTATATACGCCACCCAGTAACTATCCTAGTCGCAATAAGTTCATCAATTATCGTTTCTAACTACAGTCATCCCACCTTTCTTTGGTACCACTTGTACTGGACTCACCCAAGAACTATCAGAAATAACATACACAATTCCAGCATCTAACCATTTTAAAACCTCTTTTCTAACGACATCTTGCATTATAGGGTTCAATCTTCTTTGATTCTGCACTGAAGGTTTATAGACATCTTCCATTCTAATTTTATGCATTACAATCGATGGACTTATGCCCTTTAAATCAGAAATTGACCAACCTATCACAGACTTATGTTTTCTCAATACCCTAAGCAATTTATCAAGTTGAGCTGAAGTTAAAAGGGATGATACGATTACTGGACTCGTGTTATTTGCTCCAAGGAAAGCATATTTGAGATGCTCGGGCAATGGATTGAGTTCTGGGTTCGAAATGGGCTCTTCTGTTTCACGCACGGGCTGCCCATGCTCAGATGCACGGTCCGTGCGTTCTTCAGTGGTTGGGTCATTCTCTTTGGCCTCACGCACGACCTGCTCGTGCTCAGACGCACGGGCCATGCGGTCTTCAGGTTTTTCGTCTGTTGCTTCGGCCATGCGCACGACCAGGGCGTGCTCCGGAGCACGGATCGTGCGCCCCTGCAAAACTGACTCCCGCACGTTTTTCTTCGTGTGCGTGCCTCTCGTGCTTCTTGGTAGCTCCTGCATATTATCTAAAGCGTAAACACAGTCATACAGGTCTTGATTATCGAAATCAATCATCATATTTGACGTCGAACACGAATGTGTCAAACCAAACTCTAAATCATCCTTCGACAATGTTTGATCTGCGTATTCATCAATGCAAGACTCAACTACGTCTATGAAACTACAGTTCTCAACACCATTATGAAATTGTAGTGCATTATAGATAGTAAATAAAACATGCTCATCATTAACCCGTAATGTGAGTTCTCCCTTTTGCACATCTATCAAGGCCTTCCCGGTAGCCAGGAATGGACGCCCAAGTATCAAAAGGACGTCTTTGTCCTCCTCCATATCCAGCACCAAAAAATCCACAAGAAATATGAATTTATCAACTTTGACAAGCACATCCTCGATGATTCCCTTCGGATAGGTGAGTGATCGATCCTCAAGTTGTAAGGTGACCGTAGACAGCTTCACCTCTCCCAATCCAAGTTGCCTGAAAATGGACAAGGGCATTAAGTTAATACTTGCTCCTAAATCACAAAGTGCCTTATTAAAGAAAACATCACCAATAGCACAAGGGATAGTGAAACTCCCCAGATCTTTCAGTTTTTATGGTAGTTCCTCTGGATTATTGCACTGCACTCCTCTGTCAGATTGACTGTCTCGAAACCAGTCATCTTTCTTTTCTTTGACATAACATCCTTCAAAAATTTAGCGTAATTGGGCATCTGCTCCAATGCGTCTGCAAAAGATATGTTAATATGCAGTTTCTTAAATGAGATAATTATTTTTAACCACCTCAACTTTACCCCTTTTTACACTTCACAACCTATACTTTTATTTTTAACCTTTTGCATCCTGAACTACGAAAATAATTACTCTTTGCAACTTTTGGACCATTTTGCCCCTAGGATTATATTCTTTAATAACAATAGTTCTAGTTATCCCTTTAAACTCTAATTTGTGGCAGATTGCTCCATAAGGATAAATATATTGCATTATACAATAATCAAAAAAATTTCACTCCCTAATCAATTTGTTTTTCGGATTTTTCGAGAAATAAGAACCCGATTTTTCTGTAACTTGTTTTGTTCGTGGCATTGTTACACCTACTTAGATCCAGTCTCTATTCGTAGGTTTTAGATGGATCATGTCGGGTTTCGACCTATAAACTCAACAAGACATACTTCTATCAAGATCTTATTTCAAGTATTTATCCGTATACAAATTGGGTCTTTTAGACAAAATGAAAATAGTCCATTACGACCATATCGGCCCAACATGCTTCCGTAAAATTAATAAATCCCTTAAAATTCATACTCTTTTGACCGAAACAAAGACCGGGTTAAGTGGTTCGCAACGCCACCAGTCGGAAAATTATTGCCCCGATCGTTTGACGAATGGCTCCTCACCTGTTCAACCTCACCCTCGGGGAAGATGATCTCGCAAGTTATCCGACTCCTTGAAACCGCTCAACGACAACCTTAGTTCGTTTCCTACTCCAAGGCGTAAAAGTAATTCTTCAAAGGGGATTGATCAATAGTACATCATGAACACATGTTGAACAAACAACCTTTATTTTATTAAGAACTTAAAGAAAAATTTATTACATTAATAATCTCCCTTTGGGAGGAGAATACTGGTTTAGCCTCTCATAGCTGAGGCTTGCACTCGTAAATACATAAAACTTAAAACTAAAACACTCAAAATATTACAAATTTTTCACTCGATTTTATTGTAAGAAAACTAAGGAAAATGTTCGATGTCCTCCGCTTCCTTCAAATCCTTGCAATTTATAGAGGTAAGTCCGGACTTGAAATTCGGACTTCAAATCTTGTTGATATGTAAGACGTCACTGCTTACGTCATACTCCTGAATTATTACTCGCCAGCTTTCTTCCTTCTCTTTCCGCGTGACTCAGCCCATGTGATGGTTGTCGGGAATCTTTTAAAAGTTGGTCCGTGGTCCCCGAGGAAAACGCATCTTGTGAGTTCAGGCCCTTGTCCTTTCCAAATGTATTGTCTGTCGGTCGGGTTTGGGTGGAAACCTTTCCCAAACTCGGGTTCCTTCTGTTCGGGCATGATTGACAGATCCGACGATCCAACGGCCAACATGCGCCATGTTACTGACTTACGTAAGTTTCTTTGCTCGCCGGAATCTTATTTTCCCGAGAGAATTCTCCTTTTGGTTTCAAGAGTTCCTCCGCAAATCCGTGGTTGATCCAATCATCGAATTCAAAAGGAAAGATCCATTCGCTGATGCGAAGAACTTAAATGGATATTTGACTTTGTCCATTTCGATTAGACAAACCCAAAGACCCCATGCTCGCCTGGTAGAAGCTTCGTCTTGAAAAATGCTCCTACTAACATCAAGTCCTTCTTCCTTAGGTGAAGCCGCTTTAATGTATTTTAAAGCATTTCCATCCGGTCTTCTTAGCTTGATGAAATGAAAAGCTTCATTAAAGCCTTTCTTTCTTTGGTTCAGAGTCAGATCTTGATAAAATACGCCTCCAAAATATCCCCTCGCCAAGTCCGGATTATTGGCCCAGGTCTCTCGTAAATCGCTTCCCCAATCCATTTCGGTAATTTTGAAATTTCGGGAATCCTGGTGACACGGTATAGATTGAAGCTAAAGCACCAAAAGTATACCATTCCTGTACTTCATTTGGATGACTTCCTGGTTTCATCCAAACTCTGGGATACTTTCCTGAAATATCAACCATTGTTTTTTCTGGGTTAATACCTTGTCTTGTAACTAGTTTCTCCCATTGCCGCCGATATACCCGCATAGGAGAAATCTTATTCTCGTCGATTTGAACCTTAGATTTGCACATCTCGTGGCCTAAGATTCAACTCTCCCTCTTTTACCCCGCAGGTCTTTGGGTTGATTTGAAGACTCGGGTTGTGACACACCAGAGCTTCAACATTAAATTCGATTTGTACACCCTCGGGGGATGCATCACCCGCAACACTTGTGATTATGGTACTTGAATCCATAACCTCCGGGTTAGAGCCCCATACTCTCTCGGCCCCTTTTTGCACCGTATGAGATGCGGCCTGGAAGAGAGGCCCTTGCGGCGCTAAGAACAATTGTCCTTGAGCGAACCGGCATGCTCGTATTTGACTAGAAACGGATTTACTGTCAGACTGTTGAAGTCGTCCGGCAAACTTCGCATTGAGACATAACGTCCCAAAATCTCGTTCTAGACTCTCCAGGTTTTCCCGAGATGTCTTACTCGTTTAAGGACCTCGTCGACAACGCGTCCTTCCATCTCGTGTCAAGAAATCGCAAGAATATTTTCATGAGATTTTATAATGACAATATCATAATCATAATATTGACATTCACTTGCCATCTAAGTAATCGAGCCTTTTCTCGGTTTTGATTCAATTTTGTTTTTCGAAAAAGCCTTGACACTTGAATTATCAATTTTTAAAGTAAACTTTTTAGCCAAAAAATAGAGGTCATTTTTTAAAAGCCTTTCGATTGCAAAGAATTCTTTCTCGTTGATATGCCATTTGTTTGCTTCACTGGTGTGAATAAACCGCAATATCTGCATGGCACTTCTTCATTTGGTGTGACCTTAGTAAGAATGCTTTGCCCACCAATCATCATCGCATCCGTGTAAAGAACCGAGTTCATCCTCGTCTTGGGGAATCGCAAGTTTTGGAAGCTTTTTACAAACTTCTTTAAGTTGCTTAATTCCTTCTTGATGTTCATCTTCCCATTTGAATCTGCATCTTTTTTAAGTAATGGGCTAAACACCTTCCCCGTAGTATGCCGATTGTTAATAAACATTCCAAAAAATTAACAACTCCCGAAAAACTCAAGGCTTCTTCTTGTCTTTTAGTGTATCCGGAAATCCTCGTATCTTTTCCACAATATGATTCTCAGAATAATTCCAGATTCATCGATTTCAATTCCGAGGAATTCAATCTGTCTTGTTGCGATTACGCCTTCTTTTTCCGAAAGCACTAATCCTTCTTTGTGACAAACATCTGAAAATATTTCCAAATGTTTGAGATGCTCCTTCATGTTCTTTGATGCGATTAGAATGTCGTCGATATAAACGAACATGAAACTGAAATAATCTTTGAAAAGATTATCCATCTTTCTTTGATATATATGGGGTGCGTTAGCCAATCCCATAGGCATCACGTTCCAAATATAGTGTCCCCGTGGTGTAGAGAAAGTCAGTAAACTTCTTACTTTCTTCCTCCATCTTAATCTGGTAGAATCCAGACTTGCAATCGAACTTTGAGAATATCTTGGCACCTTTGATACAGTTAACCAGATGTTCTCTGCTTGGGATATAGTATCCGTCGAACTCCAAAATGTTATTAATCCCTTTGTAATTAATAACAAGTCTTGCTTTTCTTTTGATTTCTCCATGGTTTTACGACTAAGAATCCTGGATCGCTGTATGGAGAAACTCCTGGTGAAATTAACTTAAGGTCAAGATGTTCCTTAAGTATCTTACGCATATCCTCACGATCTTCCCGGTTCATAAGGATTGGTTTGAATCTTACGAACTCGTACTCCTTTCCAGTTTTAACCTTTAAGGAAGCTTTAAGCTCGTTCTTATCCCACCAAGCCAAAGGATCTTCATTATAATTCCTTTGGATCTTCTTCGATATCCTCGAGTGATATTTGTTCTTCTATGGTTACATCACTCTGTGGATTCTCCATTAGACTCATCCATAATGCGCAATGGCTTCGGAGTGACTCGTTCTTCTCCTTGTACTCACGAATGAATACAAGTTATTATCCCATATCTTCGATCCTTCGGATGGAACCAAATTGTCTATAGGATAACAAAGCTTCACCAAATTTCCTTCGATCCGCCATTTTTGGATTGCGAAGTTTGGCTTCATCACCACGCTTGTGCGAAAATTAATGGGCATTTTTCTCAAAATGCTTCGCGATCTCGGACAATAATCTTATGATCACATAAGGTTGTGAAAATAAGTCTTCTCGTCTCGTTCTCTTGTGTGAACCGCTTGAATGTTTGTAGGAAATTGTTTCCCGGAAAATATCTCGCACTGTATCATGGAAATAGATTGGTGGCGTTTTCACTTTGTACCATGGGGCACTTGCTGCGCCTCCGATCATGATTTACGCTTGTTTAATTCCCCTGTTAAGGATAAGAATCCTTTTAGAGAAATCTCTTCCTGCAATAGCCGGTAAATCTTCTCCAATTTCTTTAGGAAAAACATCCGAACTTTGCGGTACATATTTCGCACTGAATCAATATAGGCGTAAATACTCGGCTTTGTATTCACATATAACATTCCAATAGAAATGTATATGGAGAATGGACTAGTGGTCATCGATTCTCGTATCTTTTATTCGCCACTGTGAACTCCATTCCGTCTTGTAATCTTTCCCAAGGCTTATGATCCTCAAGAAATTCAATTCCCGGTATTAATTGTTCTCGGATTTTCCCAACTCCCGTGATAGTAAGCTCAATTTCTCCTATCTTGAGGCTTCCTTGATACCTTCCAACGATTGGTTGTTGGAGATAATATAGAACATCACAAGGAAAAATGTTATCCTTTTGAGTGATGTCGAATATTACTTCAACCTCTCGCCATCCTTTTGGACATTTCAGCTCTCCTGCTGTTTTAAAAACCTCGGGGATGCGCTGAACTGTACTTGGTCTCCTTTCTTCCCAACGGCTACTACTCACCATTCTCGTCTTCCGGAAAGACATCCTTCTAGGCTCAACTCGAGACTCCGACTTTTGTTGAAGATCGGTTGATCTTGAATTATCATATCAATCTCCTTAATAGTTGGAGATTCAATGATTTCTGGTAACACCACCCTGGCAAAGTCCTCAAAGATTCTTGGGACTTCAATAAATTCTTTCCTCAAGAATACATCGGAATGATGGGTATTCGAGAGAGCATAGGAAATCTTGTATGTGATCGAGTAAGGCCTGTTTCCTTCTTTCATCAAATCGACTCTTTTGAAATCCTGATGAAGGGTTAGGACTCTACTGAAGTCTCGATCTCCCAAATTGTATGCAATTCTAGGATAGACATTAAATGTCAATTTCCCCGCATACAAATTTCCTGTAACCGCTCCAAGGCATGAATCCTTGAGATGCGAGATTCGCTTGTCAAAGATAGCAAGATTGAGAGGCGAATCTATTCCTTCTTTAAATGTTGCTTTAATAATTACTCTTATGGCTCCGATATGAATCCATGAGAGTGTATTTGCAACTTCTCTTTTAACTTTGCTTTTGATCTCTTGTATTTCTCTAATAGGGACCAACTGCATCTCGATCAGGTTACCGGTAAACTCCATAGGAATGGCCAATTCTCCGGTTGTAACCTTGTGGATAATTTGGTGTTTTCTGTTACGAAACCCAATTTTATCTAATGCTTTTTCCATAGCTCCAATTGTAAATCCATCATAGACTTGAAGCTTTCATCTGAGGGAATGTCCTCGAATTGATACACCTGTATTAAATCCTAATAATAGACAGCTTCTTCGATTTCTGGTGTGGCCTCAAACTGTCTGACTCCTCGTTTTTGATTGTCTGGGCAATCCGTTGAGATATGCCCTCTTGCTCCGCATGTCCAAGAATTACAGATCTTTGAAACTTTCATTAGCTCTGTGTGAGCCCTCCCGAAAGTTCTTCTCCTGGATTTACTGTTTGGTACTTGCTTGATTAGAACCTCGATGATGAGGCTCTACTCTCCCTGCTGGTCTTTGGTCTTTGCCCTGATTTATAACTTCGGGCTTTTTGTTTTGACCAAAACCTTCTAGGTCTCCATGAAGACCTGCTTCTTTTGTTGCTGCTTTCTCGGCGGTATGGATGGCTTCTATCCTTCTTCTTCTTATGCCGCCTTGGTTGACCTCCCACAACTGTTGGGATATCATTATCCACGCAACATAGAGGAACTGTTTTGTTAATTCCTCTTAATCTTTTGTAATTCTTGTATAGAGCTGCTTGGTAACACCATTCAGATAACTTGGCCTTTAGAAAAGACATTTTTCTAGCCACAGTTTCTACTTCAGCTCCACCCTTGTATTCCCTGATAAGCATTTCTCTCCAGGGACTCGGAATCTTGGCAAAGAATAGCTGTGCAGCTTCTTTTTCCTCAATCTTGGATTTCCACCGGTATTCGGTGAACAACTTGATATATTCGTCAATATGACAAATATCCAATAACTCAAGGCTATAGAGGGCTTGTTTATATCTCTTTCTTTTTTCATCCTCTAATCCCTCAAAATAACTTTGTCTTAGATGAACTGGATTTTGAATAGTTTTGCCATACCATCGACAATTCCTTTAAGTGATTCCCCCGATGTGACCGAACTTTTGTACTTGCATCGGTCATATCCCGAGCAATCTTCACCGATCCTTCAAGACTCATTTCAAGGAGTAAAATGAATGAATCTTTTGTAAGATCGAGGTTCTGCTGAAATTCTCATAGTGAAGCCCATTCATCGATGAGAACTTCTCTGTTTTAAAATCAGGATGTCCGATTTAACATCAACCCATACGGATGTATTGGATCGAGTGCGATCTTCCATAAGGCGTCGATAAACATTCGGCCTTCCGGTAGGTTATGCAGTTCCCGCAAGAGGGTTTCGACCTCCCGTCCCGAAAGTGGATCACTTCTGTCGTGAAATCCCCAAAGATGTGGCATCCTCTCATCCCGAGCTCCATGATGCGAACCCGTACTTTCTTCGACGTTAGGATTAACTGGTGGCGGTGGTGGAGGAATTGGTCTACCTTGTGGGTCATAGGTAACCAAAGCTGATTCCTCACGTGCGTTCATCTTTAAATCTACAATACCTAATCTGCGAAGGATTCTACCAGGTCATGTAGATCTTTAAGATTCATCTTTTCAATATCCATCTTTTTTTAATTTTTGATGGATTTTCCTTTGATTAGGGCAATGAGCTTTTCCTCATCTGTCATCTTTCGTATAACTTCGGTTGGTTTCCCTTTTTGGTGTAAATAGGGTACCGTCCCAAAATCAATATGTTTCCTTCCTCCGGATGAACTCGGCTGTCCTCCGGGTTCTTGACTCGTTTACAATATCGTGAAGGAGTTCAAGAGTTTCCTTCGATATTTCACCATCGTCTTCATCCGGTTCGATCGATGAACTTGTCTTTGGTAGATGAATATGGCGGTTGCCATAATTACGCACCGTCTTACGATTTCTCTAAGATCTTGGAGATCTTAGATTTGTCTGAAGTATCTCGTTCCACTCGGTACTCCATCGGGAATCATTGTTCGATGGGAATTTTCATGAACCGTTTCTTGAAGGTTCATTAAGTGAACATATAGGGTCTCGTTAAGCATCGAATCGCTATAATATTCGCTCGCATTTTGCATTGCCTTAAGGTTTCCCCGTCGGCTCCTGCTTGTTCCTTTTCTTCATGTTGGTATTCCCAATATGAAACCTGGTCAAGGTGTTCTTGTGCATACATCGTCAATATTTGACGATATGTCCTGTAAGGGGTACATCTCGGACATCGGTCCGGATCCATAATCTCGGAGTAATTTCTCCTCACCAATTGTTAATTACATAAATATAATAAATTTAACTGAAAGTTCTTAATAAACCGAGGCTCTGATACCATTTTCGAGGGTCGCAAGACCTTTGGGAGTAATCAAAAGAAAATGCAATGAAATTTATCGTCCAGGTTGCAAAGTGTAACAACTTTAAAGTTTAGAGTGTAAACTACAAACCAACTTTCCTGAATCCAGGGGTAAAACCGGAATTTTATGCAAAGTGTAAAATTTTGTAAAGTTTAGGATGCAATCAGTAACTTTTCAAAGTTCGGGTTGCAAAGTGTAAAAACCCGTATAGTTTGGGTTGATTAAAAACGTTATCCCTTCTTAAATATATCCAAGAATTTTGCAAATTACGAATCTAACTTTTTCTTTTGAAATTGTTGAGGAAAAGGAAGGGGAATAGTAAGTTTAGAAAGATCAGGGTTAGAGGAAGATTTAAGCTTCTCAGCCCTTTTTTGTTCAGATATATGGTCCTAAACTCCTTCCTCGGCCTCAACATCGCCATTTGCTTCAATTTCCGCGTCTCCCGGAACAACAACCGCTATCCCTATAGGACGCACGACCTGGCCGTGCGGTGGCACACGGGTTGTGCTCCCCTGCATTTGTTCAGTATTTTCAGTTATTTTTGGCCCCTCGTATTCCGTTCCACTCCTCAGACGAATGGCTTTACACTGCTCATTTGGATTAACCTCAGTGTTGCTCGAAAATTGGCCTTTCTGATGCTGCCCACCAACAATCGTAGCTAATTGGCCAATTTGGGTTTCAAGATTTTTCATTTGGCACCCCATAGTGTTGGCCAATTGTGTGACATGATTTTCGATTTTATCCAGCTTCGCCTCATCCTTATTGAATCGGTTCCTCATCTCATTCATAAACGAGGTGAAGATGTCCTCCATAGATGGCTTAGCCTCAACATTAATGACACCATTTGTCACATTAAATCCGGTGGTGGTTGCATCACATTCTTTGTATTTGCGTAGGAGAAGTTTTCATGATTCCTCAAAACCCGGGTGGTAATGAGTAGGAGTATGATTGTTCTGGTAATTGTTGAAATTCCGGTTGTTGACATAATTTGCTTCCTCCATGGGATCTAGAGGAACTCCCCCATTACTTGCACCCGCGTTTCTATCAGTCCCTTTCGTCAATACACTCAACTGATTGGTCAACGCAGTCATCTGAGCTGTCAATGCCTTAATTGGGTCTGAATCAGTGACTTCGGCTATCCTTTTCACATTAGTCCTCTCGGAGGGCCACTGATAGCTATTCATCGCCATTTCTTCCAACAAGTTGAATGCATCTTGTGGAAATTTAGCCAGCAAAGCACCTCCTGCTGTAGCATCCACAAACGACCTAGTCTGCCCCATCAACCCATTATAAAAGAAGCAAAGTTGTTGATCCTCTGGAAATCCGTGTTGCGGGCACCTCCTCAATAAATCCCGGAATCTCTCCCAGGCCTCATATAATGGTTCCGCATCAAACTGCCTGAACTGCGTGATCTCACTCTTGAGTTGTAGTGTCTTACTTGGTGGGAAGTATTTAAACAAAAATTTCTGACTCAGCTCGTCCCAAGTACTCACACTCCCCTGAGTTAGTGTGCCTAGCCAGTTTCTAGCCTTATCCCTTAAAGAGAAAAGGAATAGGCGCAAACGTATAGCATCATCAGTCACCCCATTCATCTTGATTGTGTTGCAAATCTGCATGAAGTTCGCAAGATGAGAATTGGGATCCTCAGACGGAAAGCCCCCAAACTGATCCTGCTGCACCATCGAGATCGATCTTTGGCTTCACTCAAATTATTCGCATTAATTGGGACATTGGCAATTCCACCATAGTTGCGATTTGTTTGTGGGCGAAAGTAATCGTGAATCGCTTGATGCTGGACTGTCGGAACCTCTGGTACTGGTAACTCATTGTTGACCCTGTTGGCCCTGTTGTTACCTCTGTTGTCGACTCCGTTATCGCCTCCATTGTTATCTTCCACATCCTCCATAGCCTGTTCTTGCTGTCTTTCTGCCCGTTTAGTAGCCGCACTAATTTGCCTAGCAAAAACCTCAACCTCCGGTATGAACGGTGCTAATTCTCCTCGCTTCGAGCGAGTGTTCATGCACTACCTGAACCAACTAAAGAAAACAAGTCAAGCACAGTAGGAGTAAAATTAAACAACAAATAAAAAAAAGAAAAATGCCTAAATTAAAATAATTCTATTTATCGCAATATTAGTACTAAAAAATTTAATTAGTCCCCGGAAACGGCGCAAAAAACTTGTTCGCCTTATTTTTAGCTTCGCCGCAAGTGTACGGTGCAGTTTATAGAATAGAGTTAGCAAGGTCGAACCCACAGAGACTAATAAATTAATATACTAAGTATTGGGATTGTAATAGTCTTATTTTTATCCAGACGATCGAAATTTAGTGATTGATTTTGTTAATGCAAGACAAGAATTTATCCTAAAAAGACAAAGTAAAGATTGGTTGAAAGATCAAGGAGATGAATGGATTCTTGGGTTATGGTTTCAGTTAATATCCCTTTTTGTCATCAGATTAATCACAAGCAAAGTTATTATTGTTCTGCCCTATAAGACAATCGCGAAAAGTATTTTACCCTCTCTCTCGAGATGCATGTAAAAACGTTGATTGGATTATCTATGCTAGCATCTCTACTCAACATAAGATATCCAACTCCCAAAAGCAAAAATGATTAAATATCCTCACAAATATTCACAGACTTCTCAATCTTGCAAATATTTATGTCAAGTACTTACAGATCTAGTTTGAAACTCATATCTCGAATTATGAATCAATACATCAAAGCAAGTTAAACCAAACGCGTTTTGATAAAACAAGAATTAAAACAAAGTACTCGAATAGGGTTTGAAAACAATAACTTCAATTGCAATTAATCATCCAACAAAAGTATCTATTAACCTAATCCCAAACCCGGGAATCATAAGATGTTTAGTCAGACATGGGAAATAAACACTTCATAGACAAAATATTTATATTCATATCTAACTAATCGAAAGTAAATGATACTATGGAATGAGCAAACTCAGAAATGTCGATGATCTCTCGATCTATCTTCAATCCTCAAGTGTGTGGTTGCGACCTTGATCCATCTCTCGAATCCTTCGGTAGAATGTTGCTCTTTTCTCTGCTTTCTAGGGCAAAAATCAGTTTGTCCTCGTTTGTAGCCACCTCGTCTCTATTTGTACTCCGTTTGGGTCAAAACCTAGTTTAGAATCTGTCAAACTCTGTTTTCCCGCACGGGCCGTGCGCCTAGCGCACGACCAGCCCGTGCGTGGTGCCGTGGCTTGAGTCTCAATTCTGGCTGGCGCACGGGTCGTGCTTGGACGCACGCCCTGCCCGTGCGCACCTACAGGAGCTGATACGTGTTCGTTTCTTTCCGTTTCTCGCCCGGTTCATCTGACTTCCTCTCGATTCAACTCCAAACATCGTACGTTACTTCAAGTATTGGCGGTCCTTAACCGCAATGCTCCGAATTGTTGCCAAAATGCTTCAAATATCATTCAATTCTAACTAATTCTAACAGAACGTAATACCTTTTCCACAAAACAAAAATAAAGCCCTTTTCACTCAAGTAATGCATGCTTAGCAACTAATTCTAACTACAATTAAGCCCAAAATACATGCAAAACACATACCAATCAGACACACCTATGATCAAGTTGAAAATGGTAACATAATCTATGTTTTATTACTTATGAGTTGAATTTATTTATCATTTATACTATATACTGCCTAATGAGAAGAATTTTAGAATTATGAATTCAAATCAAAATCCGAGATAGAGTTCTACATGTATTATTTTCTAATTATGAAAATACAAAAAACACATACAAATTTGGCAAAAATGGATTTTTTTTTATTAATAGGATTGAAATCACCACAACTAAAACATATAAGAATAAAATTGTCAAATCCTAAAAATTATAGGATTAAAACTAGGGTGCCGCTATTTCCACCCCATTTTCTTATAAATACATCCCACCCCATATTTTCACAAAATTAAAATGAATTAAAATGACTATTATGCTCTTACTGTCAAAAAAATAATTCTAAATACACCCAATCGTTTTTTTTTCCAGATTGTTTTTTCTTCCCTAGGGTTTCAGTTGCTAATATTTATTTTTTGCTATCGTGCTATTTTAATTGTAGCATTATGTGCGAACATGTGTCATTTTTAATAGATTAAAGATTTTATAGGTTGGGTTCGAAATAGTATTACAATTTTTGGGTTTTTTTGTTTCAATATCGTGCATTTTTTTGCCATGTTCAAATAGACACGATCGTGCCATATTTTAATACATAGCACGATCGTGCCACACTTTAAAGTAGGGCACGATCGTGCCAAACTTTTTACATCGATTTTCTTTAAGAAACTGATGTAAAAGGTGTGGCACGATCGTACCCTATTTTAAAGTGTGGCACGATCGTGCCATGTATTAAAATAGGGCACGATCGTGCCACACTTTTTACATCGGTTTTCTTTAAGAAACTGACGTAAAAAGTGTGGCACGATCATATCCTATTTTAAAGTGTGGTACGATCGTGTCATGTATTAAAATAGGGCACGATCGTGCCACTCTTCAAAAAGTGGTGAGGTGTATTTTTTTGACAGTAAGAGTATACTAGTCATTTTAATTTTGTGAATATAGTGAATGTGGTGTATTTATAAGAAATTGGGGTGCAAATAGCGGGTCCCTTAAAAAGATTAATTTTATTGAGGGGAAACAAAATTATCATAGGACTAGAATTACAACTTCAAAAGTTAAAGGACTAATTTTGCAACACCCCTACCGATACGACTAATTTTGCAATTTTCCCTATGACTATATGAGTTGCACGAAGTAAATTCTATATACATTGAACTTGTGCCTAAAATGATTAATTAGCTAAGATACATCTAGTATGAAACCACTAAAGTTCAATATGATCCCAAAAAATATCTCATCCCCACTCCCAAATTCACCCTACCTTTTCAATTTGATACCAGAAAAAAAAAAAGAAAAAAAACATAATGATCTCACCAAATGAACTAACATGACTTGACAAATCATTATTTTAAAGAAAAATTTGAAGGCATATATTAAAAAATATGATTTGATATGATAGGACGTGGACTGTCCAGCTAGCATTCACCTGTACATATCTACCGACCTACGTAATAACCATACAGCTGCATCCAGTTACTCATGCTTGTTTAACTAACTTCTCAATCACATTATCACACATTTCTCTTATAATTCATTTGTATCCATGAGTTTAAAGCTAAAAAATTTAAATTTATAATAACAATTTCGTTGAGTATGTATTGAAAATTGATGATACTACGGATTTTCAATTCTTAAACTCTTATTTTAGACTATTTTCTCGAGTCATTGTAGTTGATTTCAAATACATTTTAGATAGTCATTTGAAATTACTCACACAAATTCTGCTCTCAAATTTAAATCCTTCAATCCAAAATTGTGAAAATTGCTAGACGCTAGTCAGGCGACTGCTAGTACCTAGATAAATGATATATTTTTAAAAAAGAAAAAACAAAAATAATTTGCCAATTATTGGCCGCGTAGTCTGCTTAGTCCGCTCTGGCGGCCGCCTAGGCTCGATTTTCAGCTGAGGCAATTTTTTCAGCGATTTGAGAAAAACTGTCTCGGCCTAGGGGCTCCTAAGCCAATTTTTACAACACTGTTTCAATCGTGTGCAAGCCGATTTTTACAACACTATTTCAATCTATATGCAACCTCAAATAGTTTACGATAATCCTCAAAAGATTTTTTTTTTCGTGATGCTGAGATTTCATGTTCCAACATGACTAGTTGATGTGTGTAAAATATACGTGCATTTTGGGGCTTAAAATGATATATAATTGATACATTTGCATGTATATTTAGTATGTTTTTAATTTGTTTCCTTAAAAGGGCATGATACTGCGTATTCTTGTTATTCTGCAGGAAACAGAGCTTAAAATAAAGAAATATCAGTTGGAATGTCCGGCTAAGATTGACGAATGCGAAGATAAGAACAAAACGACGAAGAAAGTGGACAAAAACTCTTCACACGGTCCGACCGTGTGATGTCACACGGCCGTGTGGAAATGCCGGTGTGAAACCACACAACCGTGTGAAGTTGGGCAAAAATAGGGGACGGAACCAAGGCCAAACGGCCAGGCCGTGTGTACTCACACGAGCATGTGAGAAAGGGCACGCATCGCACGGCCAGGCCGTGTGAGCTCACATGGCCGTGTGAAGAAGGGCTGAGACCAAGACCACACGGCCAGGCCGTGTGGGACTCTGCCAAGACGCATTTTTCAGTATTTTCTTCCCGTTCCAGCTCTACAAGTGATCTCTCCATGCATCTATAAAAGGGATCCAAGGCTTGCACGAAAATATACAACTTCATACAGAGAAAACACATCAAATAACACAGGAACGCAAGAATCAAGGATCTTCTGTGAAGAGAAGGCTAGGTCGCAAAGAACACCACAAGGCTTTCGCATCTATGGGAGCACAAGAATTTCGAAGGCTTAGGAGGGGAATCCATCCTGACAAGAAGGGGTTTTCTTTCTATGTCTAAGATCTCTTGTCTATGCTTAAACGATATCATAATATTGATTCGAATTTGTCTATGAGTTTGTAATCAATGTTTGGCATATCTTTCGGATCTTAGGGGCATAATTGAAATTGTGGATTCTTGTTAAATATGATTATTTATTTTCTTAATTAATTCATGCTTTCTATTTTATGAATTCGAGTGCTTATTCTTAATTGCTTTTTATCTGATCAATAATTAGCATGTCATATTTGTTAGTGCGAAATTCGGGAGATGAGTTCTAACAAAGACGGAAATCGAATTCAGACATAAATCGGTGTATCGAGTCGGGAGACCTACAACTGTTTGTGGGGAGTCATTCAATTTATAGATCTTTTGGGAGTTAATAATAATTGTATCGAGTCGGGAGACCTACACTTGTTATTAATCTACTGTTTATGCGTCGCCCAGGAGGGGAATAGACTAACTTAGGAATTGAACTCACAGAATTACATGAATTGGTTTTTAAAACTTTACTTGTATTTAACATTGAAGAAACATGTTGAGATTATGTGCCTAAGGTTGCTCCTGTAGTTGGTGAAAATACTTGTGGGGTTTGTAAATTTATTTCTTTTATTTCTTCATTTTTTTGATTTTTACTTAACTCAATATTCGGTCGCTTCAATAAAATTGGAATGGGATGTTATTATAGTCTATGTGTTTCGAATATCAATACCTGAGGAATACGACCTTGCTTGCCATTATTCTATAAACTACATTGTACACTTGCAGTTGTATGATCCAAATATTTTTTGCGAATAAGTTTTTGACGCCGTTGCTGGGGATTGATTAGATTCTACTTAGATATAGTAATAAGTAGTTCCATCTTAATTGAAGCATATTTTTATTTATTTCCAAAATTTTCGAGAATTTTCGAAATTATTTTTATTTTTAATTTTGTTCAGTTCTAACATTGTTTTTGTTAAGTGCAGATAGTGTATGATCACGCGTTCCAGATCGACCCAGCCAATACCTATTGATTTGGAAATTGAAAAGACAGGGAAGCAACTACAGAAAAGAGCCAAAGCAATGGCGGATGGGACAAATCCGAATGCAGTGGAAAACATAAACAATGAGAAGCGCCCACCAGGGGCCGGCGTCCAGGACCGAATTGTGGAAAGGCCCGCGAGAAGGGCAATTAGGGACTACTTCCAGCCGGAGGTAAGTCAAACTTATGGGAGTGTGGCCCGTCTGCTGAGCAATGCAAATAATTTTGAACTAAAACCAGCATTGATCCATCCATATGGTGTCACAAAACCAGTTTGGGGGTAGAGCTGTTAAGGATCCTAACACGGATAGATTCAGGGAATTGTTAAGGAAGTGCCCTCAACACCGATATCCCGACTACCAACAGGTTCAGTACTTCTACAATAGTTTAAGTGGAAACACAAGAACAATTATAGATGTTGCATCTGGGGATGTGTTAAGTTGGTTTTTATACCAATGTATTGAGTATTCTAGACTAGGTTTTTGCGTTGCTTTCGGGTATTTTAGTGTCGTTTGAGTCGAGTTTGTGTCATTTGTTGTGGTTCGAGAATTGGGACTGATCTTGGAGGCCGAAATTGGTTAAAAATGATTAAAAACGTGTTTGAGAGGTGAAGATCGCATTTTAGAAGCGAAAAAACAAAAAAATCGTGCAAAGACGAGCGCCGCAGCGCCAAAACCCCTGCGCCGCAGCGCGGGGGTGTAAAATAGTACAGCGGGCATGATGAAGGGGGAGCGCTGCAGCGCCCGTTTCAAGGACTGCAGTGCCCGATGTCCAGCAGCAATTTGCGATCAGCGTGCAGGGAAGCGGGCTGGCGCAAAGACGCTTGCTTGCTCGATCTTTGCAGCCATGAGATCAACACAAAGAATAGTAAAAGGCTGGCGCGGCTAGCTGCTGGCGGCAGCCAGCAGCGCCTAAGCGTGTGACGATTTAACAAAGACATGTGACAAGCATGCAGGGGAGCAGGGGATGGGCGCGCGCAACGCGCCATTCCCAGGGCCAGCTGCTGCCATGGCATGGCAAGAGAAAGAATAGCGGCGCGCACGCATCGGGTCGCAATTTTGTTGCACGCGATCCGGCGTGAACATGGGCTTATTATTCTTGGGCCTTTTTGGACGAATTTTTGAGAGTTTCAAGCCTATAAATAGAAGAAGTGACGTACAAACAAGGGGTCGGACATTATTTTGAGCACAACGCAAGGCAAGAGACACGAAGCAAGGGTTCGGGACGGCAATTGGAGGCACTTCTCATCTGGACACAGAGAGAATTCCTTCTATTTTCTTCTCAATTCTTTCTTTGCTTTTCTTTGTCAATTTTTCGAGATGTATAATTATTTCTTCATGAGTTTTTGTACATCCAATATGAGCTAAACCTATTTTTCTAGGGGATTGATGTAACTTACGTTTGAACCTCTGTTTTGATTTCCAGTTTATGAAATTCGCATGTTTATTAATCTATTTGTGCTATTTGATTTGATTGCATCTGAATTATCTGATCAATAATTTAGATTGTTTGGCGTGTTTGATTTGACGCTCGAGAGAGGTAATTGAATGCCTGGCCATAGAATAACACAACCTAGGGTTTCATAGAATCGAGAGGTTTATGAATCTTGTGAAGCCTGTGATAGAATATTCATTGAGCGTATTAGGGTTTAATTTATGATTTTTATAGAGATATCGAAATCAGAAATTGGAACCTAGAATCACTTGGCGCTCGAGAGAGGAAGTGATAAACGGTAGGAATATTGGCTTATAGATTAATAACTTGTGATTAATAAACTGGATTGAAAACATAGGGGATAACTAGGTGAAATCAACTCTCTAGAATTCATCTTCTAGGTGTTTGATTAATTGTCTGAACCATTTATTTGCTTATTTTTTTATTTCTTTTTAGTTTAGTAAATTCTCATCTCTTTTCGATTTCTAGATACAATTAAGCTATTTTAATTATAGTACTTAGTATAAAATTTGATAACAATCCCTGTGGAGACGATAACCCTACTTTCAAAACCTATACTAAAACTTGACACCGTACGCTTGCGGTAAGATTTTCGCGATCCGATTTTTTGCGCGATTTCTTGGGGATTGTTTTATCCTATTTTAAACTAATACTATTACCACGTAGTCTTAATCCTAATCTAGACTAGTATAGGAATTATAATTTCGTTTTTCTCATTTGACTTGTCTGTTTATGCGAGATTCCAAAGATATTAATTTGCTTCCTTTTGATCCAGAGATTGAAAGGACACTTCGAGCAATCAGAGTAGCAAAGCGAGCACAGAATCGAGCAATGGCAGAAGGCGGGGACAATGAGAATAATGGAAATCGGGTCGTGAATGTGCCACCACAGCCTGAGGCACCAGAAAGAGCAATCCGGGATTACTTTCTGCCGACCGTGAACCAGAATTACTCCGAAATTATGCGCCAGCCCATAAATGCGAATAATTTCGAATTGAAACCGGGCCTCATAAGCATGGTTCAGCAGAATCAGTTTGGGGGGAGTCCAGTGGATGATCCGAATACACATCTGGCCACATTCTTGGAAACTTGCGACACCATCAAGATGAATGGTGTGGCTGATGAGGCCATTCGATTGAGGCTTTTCCCGTTTTCACTCCGGGATAAGGCCAGGCAGTGGTTACAGACGTTCGCCCCTGGGAGTATTACGAGCTGGGATGATCTGACTCAAAAATTTTTAGCAAAATTTTTCCCTCCCAGCAAGGCACTCCAACTGAAGAGCGAGATAGTCCAATTCCAACAGATTGATTTTGAGCCGCTATATGAAGCTTGGGAGCGATTTAAAGATCTGTTGCGAAGATGCCCACAGCATGGCTATGCAGACTGATAGAGGGTTCAGTATTTCTACAATGGGCTGAATGGGCATACGAAGACGATACTAGATGCGACATCAGGAGGTACATTGATGGCTAAAACACCGACTGATGCCTTACTTCTACTTGAAGAAATGGCAACAAACAGCTATCAATGGCCCTCCGAGAGGTCAGCACCGAAGCCAGTTGTCGGTGTTCTTGAGCTTGATACAATGTCAGCTTTGGCAGCTCAAATCTCGAGTCTGACAAAGCAATTAGCAATCATGAATACCGGATGCACACCACAGCAAGCCGCACTCCCACCCACAGCCGCTCACGCAGCCGCCACTCACGAGGCCGAGCAAGTTAATTATGTGAATAACCGGGATTTTAATAATCGAGGTAATTCTTTACCAACTCATTATCACCCGGGACTTCGCAATCATGAGAATCTCTCTTACAGCAATAACAGAAATGTCTTGAACCCACCTCCGGGTTATCCAAACCCATCTAGTTCCAATGCACTCGGAGGTGAAAAGAAGCAGTCGCTTGAGGAGATGCTCGGCTCATTCATCGGAGAGACCAGGAATAGAATGAATAGGAGTGAGGCGCAGATTGATGGTTTGAATAATAAGATGAGCACAATGGAGATGCATATTAGGTCGATCGAGACACAAATGGGTCAGTTGGCTATAGCCGTGAATTCATTGCGTGAAGGAAAGTTCCCGTGATACTGAGGTTAATCCGAGAGAACATTGCAATGCGGTTTACGTGAAAAAGGAAGCAAAAATTCAGCCTGGCCCCGAAGAATCACCTATTTATGCGAAACCAATGGAATCCAAGAAAATAAAGTTGGAAGATTTTGAGACTGTCTATTTGACAGAGGAGTGTAGTGCAATAGTCCAGAGTAAACTACCTCATAAAATGAAGGATCCAGGGAGTTTCACTATTCCTTGTACTATTGGAGGAGTTTTCTTTGAGAAACCACTTTGTGATCTTGGGTCCAATGTGAATCTGATATCTCTCGCTGATGTGACGAGGTTTGGGCTCGGGGAGGTGAAGTCGTCCAATATCACTTTGCAGTTCGCTGATCGATCCATCGCCTATCCGTGGGGAATCATTGAAGATGTATTGGTAAGAATTAATAAATTTGTTTTTCCTGTGGATTTTGTAGTATTGGACGTGAACGAGGATAAGAAAGTACCCATCATCTTTGGGCGACCGTTTTTAGCTACAGCACGGTCTTTGATCGATGTAGAAACGGGGTAGCTAACTTTGCGGGTAAATGAGGAGAAAGTTGTATTCACCATCCATCCAACCAACAGGATAAAATTTGAATTAAAGGATGGTAAGCAGATGGTTGGGAATATAACTGAAGACATTAGAGGTTAGGAAGTTTCTAAGGGCAATGTGGACAACATGCCTATTGGAGCCCCAACTTGAGGATACTCTGACATAGTCTGGCTGAAGACTGTAAAATTAGCGCTTCTTGGGAGGCAACCCAAGCCCCTTTTATTGCTTTCTTAGTTTTAATTTAGTTTAGTAGTTGTTTTTGTTTTTTCTGATTTTTTTTTTTGCATTCTTAGGAGTAGTAAGTTGCATCCTACCCCAGGAAAAACAACAGAACAGATATCCGTGCTGAATATGAAATTGGATGAGAAGGTCGCCATGCTCACGCAATGTATCCGTCTTTGAATATGAAATCGATGCGACGATCTGAGTGACTCCAAGAGATCTTTTATTGTTGAAGAAGAAGCAAACTTTGTGGGCCAACAAATGAACTTCAACAACAATAATAGAAATAATCAGATACCTAACTACTACCATCCAAGGTTGCGAAACCATGAAAATTTCTCTTATGCTAATAATAAAAATATTTTGCAGACACCTCAGGGATATAATGTGGGTAATCAAGGCAGAGCAGAGTCAAGTGAAAAGAAAGCATCTTTTGAAGAGATGTTATCCTTGTTTATCGGAGAAACAAGGGCGGGACTAAACAAAGATGAAGCAAAGATAAACAAGATAGAAGAACAGGTCACTCAGCTGAACACGAACGTAAACGCAAGACTAAAATCTCTGGAAACACAAGTAGCCCATATCGCAACTGCTGTGGAAGGCCAGCATAAAAAAGACAAATTCCTAAGCGATATTGAGCTAAATCCGTGAGAACAATGCAACGCCATTCGTCTGATGGATGGCATTGAGAGTTCACAGATTTCCAATGACACGGTTTAGCAAAAGTGATTAGAAATCTAAAGTCTTGCTGAAGACGTAAAACTTAGCGTTGTATGGGAGACAACCCAATATATTTCCTATTTTCGTACATTTTTCATCGCCTTCAATTTTAATTTCAATATTAATTTTACCTATCGTCTATTTTCTATTAACTTAATTTTTAGTTTTATTTAGTTTTATTGAATTGTTTTGTAGGAGGCGTCACAGCAAACTCCCGGTTATTGAAAAAAAAAGTACGGGCATGTGAGATCACACGACCAGGCCGTGCGAGAGGACGGAGAGCCCAACATCACACGTCCAGGCCATGTGACCATCATACGGCCGTGTGACGAATGGCCCATCAATAGAAATGGGCAGAAATGAAACACCCCCTATTTTAACCCCAAAATCTCACTTTTTCTCCCACTTTGTCCTACACAAACCCTAACCCACGAAAATTCTCTCCCTAAATTCTCAAACTATTCTCCAAATCTCTCCAAATACACCACAAATTTCAAACCAAAAACATAAATCCTTCATCCTCTCAAGAAACCCACCACCAAATACCTTCAATTTCCAAATTTTCAAATTCTACACCAAGTTTGGGGGTACTCCAAAAACTCCAAAATTTCAGATTTTTCTCTTCAAAATCTTAAAATTCATGGCTTCTAGAGATGAAAGAGGAACAAGGAGGAATACAAGAAGGAGGGAGCCGACTCCGAAACCCGAACCCGAGCCTCAACTAATTTTCGACCCCGAAGAGCCCGAAGCTTCCAATATCATCTTGTCAAACGATACACACCGGGTTGGTTAGATGGACGATACTCTACTTTCATCCATGAATTAACCCGATGAACCTACTCTTACGAATTTAGGTTTATTGGAAGATTTTCGAGCTTTGTGTGGTAGAATAGATTGTCATGATTTTTTAAATGGCCATTGGACTACTTATACCGTGATTACACTTGAATTTTTGAGTAGCTTTGAATTGGTGGTTCGCAAAAGAAACTTGATGGAAGTTAGGTTTCGCTTGGGGAATGAGACAAGGGAACTAAGTATTGATGATTTAAATAAAATTTACAAAACTTCGGCTTATGGGGTTTAGGAGCATGAGGAGTTCGATAAGGATAGATTTTGGAAAAATATAACTGGAAAACGAATCTACACGGCAGGCACCTCAAAGGCGTCTAGTATTCGAAACCCAGTATTTCGATATGTTCAATGAGTCTTAGCTGAAATAATTTTTGCAAGGGAGGAGAGTAGAGAGGCATTAAAGGTAGACGAATTATTTATCATATGGTGTATGGCATCGGGGACTGAAGTGGTGCCAAATATCGGGGCTATGACAGCCCAGCAATTTGATAGGATAAGAAAATCTGAGAGGGGTGGAATTTGCATCAGGGGGATGTTACCCCTATAGCTGAATATTTCAACATTAATTTGGAGGGGTATGTGAAGGCCGCGGGGCCTAAATTGATTGATATGAATGTTCTAACTGCTATGAAAATGTTAAAATTTGATGGGCGTGATTACTGGCTCAATCAAGCATATAGAACAATAGTTAAGCTTCCTAACCCTGAAGCAACATCCATTAGAAATAGAGGTAACTGGTTGTTAAGAGAGGTACAGGGGACTGCTGCTCAAGAAGAGCAGTATGAGCCAATAAGGGAGATGTCGGAATACTCTAGACAAGGGAAAAACTGGCCATTTACTATGAGTGAGAGGCTCGAAAGGGTAGAAGCTGATGTGGGCAAATTGATAGATGACACATATCAGTTGACAGCCACGGCTGATGAGTATCACCAGGAGTACTTACAGTGTCGGTGCCATCACCCAGCAGCAGCAACATATGTACGAGATGATATCTCGTATGGACCAGTGGCACATCTCAACAGGGCCACTACCCTCCATCTCCCCCACCACAGTGATCTAAGTAAGTACTTATTACGCATTCCTCTTTCTTTTGATAATTTCCTCATATGTTCGGGACGAAGCATATTTTAAGTTTGGGGGTTGTCAAGAATGCGCAATTTAGTACTTTCTTGCATTTTGCATTGCATTTAGAACTGCATGTAGAGCACTTTGCATTAGTATTTTCGAAAGAAAAAAATTGATTTTTAGTTTAATTTTTTTTTTGATTTTTTTATTTTGTTTTAGCACGTTTACCACTTTAGTACGTTTAATTGCTTTTGTGTGTGGTTTTAATTCAGTTTTTATGCCCAGCTCCCGTATGATTTTACTATGAATATTTTATGGAATGAGATAACATACTTGTGGAATAATATGATAAATTGTTAGGAGGAAAGTTATTTATTTGCTTGACATTTATTAAGAAAATTGGGTATTTGAGCATGTTGCGAAAAATAAGCCTGTGAGCTTTTGTGCCATAAACTGCTTTATATTATGCAGACTTATTTTTTCTTGAGTGTGTCATTCATGATTGATAGAACTCTAGAACTGGCTCTGGTATCTTCATTGAAACCATGTGTGTGTGCAATTTTCGAAAATGATTAAAGGCCATTTTTGTTTAGCCTACTTAGCCTAAAAAGCCTACCTATGAACTAATGATTCTCTAGTTAGCCAATTTTTAGCCAAAACGTTTATTCTTAGTCACATTGATCTTTAAAAATTGGAAAATAATTTTATCCCTGAAATTTCTTTAGCTTATAGACAATAAATAAGTTTGGGGAGATTGGTGAAAATTTATGAAGAAAAAAGAGAAAGTTGGCAAAAGAAAGAGGGATGAACAGTATTTGGGTGAATGAAGAAAGAATGAAGCTCGAAAAAAAAATATATCTGAAAAAATATATCGAGAAAATCGAGCAAAAGAAAGAAAACATTCTAAAAATTGTGAAAAAAATGAGAGTTTGATGCTAAAGAAAAAGAAAAGAAAGCAAAAATGCCTAAGAATGAAAAAGGAGAAACAATGATGGAGTCGAATTGAAAAAGAAAATGAGTATTATGCTGAGATTGAGTTGGTGAATTGCAAGTCTGTATGCTTAAATTCTATTTGCTCAAGTCAAGTCACTTAATCCAAATTTTTCCTACCCTTACCAAAGAGCCTACATTACAACCAATTGAAAAGTCCTTTTTGATTCTTAGATTGTGCACAAAAAAGTGGTCGAGTTGTTAGATGATTTGCAAGCCTATGGTAGTTCTACTTTCACTGAATTGAATTTGAGCGTAAACACTATCCATACACTTCTGAGAGTCGAGTGATACACTATCTAATGTGAGTCGCAATGTCGAGTACCCAAAAAAGTATTAATTATGCTTAGTTTATGAATGATGACTTCTTGATTATGAATTACATGGTTTTCTTAAGTATGAAGTCAACTGCTATTTAATATTCATAGTGTTCTTGGGTGTTCGTTCGGTTTTACCTCTTATATTATTTTTCTTAATTTGCTCGAGGACGAGCAATGCTTTAAGTTTGGGGGATTTTGATGTGTGTAAAATATACGTGCATTTTGGGGCTTAAAATGATATATAATTGATATATTTGCACGCATATTTAGTATGTTTTTAATTTATTTCCTTAAAAGGGCATGATACTGCGTATTCTTGTTAGTCTGCAGGAAACGGAGCTTAAAATAAAAACATATCAGTTGGAATGTCCGGCTAAGATTGACGAATGCGAAGAGAAGATCAAAACAACGAAGAAAGTGGACAAAAACACTTCACATGGTTGGACCGTGGGGTCACACGGCCGTGTAGAAATGCCGGTGTGAAACCACACAGGGGACGGAACCAAGGTCACACGGCCAGGCCGTGTGGACTCACATGGGCGAGTGAGAAAGGGCACGCATCGCACGGCCAGGCCATGTGAGCTCACATGGCCGTGTGAAGAAGGGTTGGGACCAGGACCACACGGCCGTGTGGGACTCTGCAAAGACGCATTTTTTAGTGTTTTCTTCCCGTTCCAACTCTACAAGTGATCTCTCCAAGCATCTATAAAAGGGACCCAAGGTTTGCACGAAAATATACAACTTGATACAGAGAAAACACATCAAATAACACATGAATGCAAGAATCGAGGATCTTCTGAGAGAAGAAGGCCAGGTCGTGAAGAACACCACAAGACCTTCACATCTACGGGAGCACAAGAGCTTCGAAGGCTTAGGAGGGGAATCCGTCCTGACAAGAAGGGATTTTCTTTCTATGTCTAAGATCTCTTGTCTGTGTGCTTAAACGATGTCATAATATTGATTCGAATTTGTCTATGAGTTTGTAATCAATGTTTGACATATCTTTCGGATCTTAGGGGCATAACCGAAACTGTGGATTCATGTTAAATATGATTATTTATTTTCTTAATTAATTCATGCTTTCTATTTTATGAATTTGAGTGCTTATTCTTCATTGTTTTTTATCTGATCAATAATTAGCATATCATATTTGTTAGTACGAAATTCGGGAGATGAGTTCTAACAAAGACGAAATCGAATTCAGACATAAACGGGTGTATCGAGTCGGGAGACCTACAACTGTTTGTGGGGAGTCATTCAATTCATAGATCTTTTGAGAGTTAATAATAATTATATCGAGTCAGGAGACCTACACTTGTTATTAATCTACTGTTTACGTGCCGCCCAGGAGGGGGAATATACTAACTTAGGAATTGAACCCATAGAATTGCATGAATTGGTTTTTAAAACTTTACTTGCATTTAATATTGAAGAAACATATTGAGATTATGTGCCAGGTTGCTCCTGTAGTTGGTGAAAATACTTGTGGAGTTCGCAAATTTATTTCTTTTATTTCTTTATTTTTTGATTTTTACTTAACTCAATATTCGGTCGCTTCAATAAATTTGAAATGCGATGTTATTATAGCTTAAGTGTTTCAAATAATAATCCCTGAGAAATACGACCTTGCTTGTTATTATTCTATAAATTACATTGTACACTTGCAGTTGTATGATTAGTCCTCAAATGTTTTTTAATTAAATTGGATATGGTTAGGGGCCAGGTGAGGGTAACGCGTACCATTGTTCAATTCTCGACTAGTGTTTGATTTTTCAACTCTTTAATGAGTGTGCTTAAATTAATCAAACTATAAGATGGGCACAGTTGTAAAGAGAGTCACCGCCTATATATTGAAGAATTGATATATATATATATATTGACGACTACTCGAATGAGAGTGAAAAGTTAATTGACCATCTTCATGATAAACAATGAATGTAAAGAAACTGTGATTTGCAACAAGTCATTAAGAGCATCCCCAATAGTCTCTTCAAATGAGAAATGCTCTTTATTTTGAAGAGTCAACCACTAAAAATCATATCCAACAAATTCTTTATTTTAACATTTAAATTTTGAGAATGAGTTTTCACTCTCTAAATTTGGAGAGCCAAAACAACTCTCTATAATTAATTGCATTAGGTTACTTGTCATTTGAATGACCTTTTTGAATGGTAGTTTCTAAAAATAACACCAATTTTGAAATATGTCTTAAATTACTTCAAATATCCCATTTGTAATAAATTAATATTGAGAAAATATAAAATAAAGAGTCAAATACAAAGAGGGTGTTGGAATATGTAAAAAATAATATTACTCTTTATATTTAAAGATGCTCTTTATTTTGCAATAGATGCTCTTTAAATTTAAAGAGCCTCTTGGGAATGCTCTAAGTACGCCATTTCTAAACTAAACTCCAAGAATTAAAGTTGACCTTTTACTTAGAAAGAATATGAAAAATAAAATAAACAAGAAATAACAATATCAAAACACTTACAAAAAATAATCATAAATGAATATTTAATTCACAGTCTTCATTGATGATTACTAAAAGTTACTATGGGGAAATTTCGGTTTTAAGGATAAAAATTAAAACTCTTGTCCCGACTCCCGACTAAAAGTTGTATACAGGTATTTCGTCAAAATCAGTCCAACAATTTAATATCATACCTGCCTAATTATTATGTGTGTGTGTGTGTGAAAAGCTGGATAACCAACATTAATTTTTTTTTGGTGATGATTACGACACTTCATTGTTGCAAGAAATATTAGGTTCAAATAATAGTTAGGGATAATTACAAATACTAGCCCTAAGATTTAGCTCAATTATTATAATTCTTCAATTATCTTCAAATTTCTAAATACCACTTAATGTGTAATTTGTTATATAAAAAAAATATCAATGAAGTATTTGTAATTTGGAAACATAAGAAAATTTTTTACTGTAATTCGCTAAATTTCAGGGATAGTTTCCGTGATTGTCCTAATGAAATTCACCAATACAACTTCATTAAAATCCATCATGTCAGCGTTGTTCACGAAACTGAATACCTAGATGCACAAAAACAAAACAATAGATGCAAAAATATCAAAGAAAAGAGAAACAAAAACTATGATCCAAAAGAAACCATATGGCAGCTACTTAGTGGGATTATGGATTAAAGATTCAATATTTATGGTATAAATGTATACATTCTTTACTATAATAACTTGGGGGCTGGGGGGCGGACGTCTAGCCCTTGTAAACTTCCGAATGGTGTTTTCTTGCATCTCATCTTATAGATCATTATTAACGTCAGCCTAAATATTTTTAGTTTCAAATGACTTTAGAGTATGACCAAAAATGGTGAAATTAAATTGGGTTTCAACATCTAAAACCACTGAGTCTAAGAAACTCATTGTCACAAATAACACAGTGTGGAATCATTAATAGGAAGAATTTGAGCAAGAGTTTTGACGATCTCATAAAGAAGCAATGCTCGCTAATTAGGAGTCATTGCTCGTTGATCAACAGTACCTAAATGATTATTTCTAAACGAAGACTCAGTGATGATATTCTCCTTTTCGATTTGGTCAGTACACCACTTTGTAGCAACAATGGGTGGCTAATAATCATGCACCAAGAGCAACTAAATAATTATCGCGTGCTCAGACACGGGCTCAGCCGAGCGGGTCAGGCTCTCCCTCGAGCTCTCTTCTCTCAATTTCTCTACCCCCTCTCATCTCATCTATGATTTCTCACCACGGTCAAATCTCAAGTGAGATTTTAAGTGGTTAATTAATAAACTTACCTCTCAAGTCTACTACCTCTATTTGGTCAAAATTGAAAGAAAGAGGAATAAACAAGACAAAGAGAAGAGAGAGAAAATTTTACTTCTTGAAGACATGGTCAAAACTCCCTTTTGACACTTGTCATTCGAGTAAAAATGAACAAGACTTCTCAAATTGAGTCAAATATAAAAATGAGTCAAAGCAACACAATACTTCTTAACTTTCAGGGTGCTTCAAGGAATCGCAGCCAGTAAGCCAGGGGTAGGAATGGCGATCCGCCCCGCTCCAATCAAGACCCGACCCACCCCGCCTCGCCCCGTTTTGGGTCGTTCCCGCCCCGTAGGTACCCGCCCCGCCCTGTGCAATTTTTAATTTTCTAATATATTTAATATTTATGTTACATGTATATTATATAAGATTATATAATTTTATGTATTTAAATATTATTTAACATATATAATGACAAATTTTATAAATAATATGTATTTATAATACAAAATATAAGATTAAAAAATTATTAAGAATATAAAGTACAAGATAAAAGTATTAAAAAATTAAATTATTCCCAACACGGGGCGACTCATGGCGGGTCACCCTGTCCCGTGGAGGGGAAGAGGCAGGTCTGGGTATTGAGATACCCGCCCCGCCCCATTGCCATCCCTGGCTAGAGGCTTATGATGGGGTAAAATTTACTTTTTCCTACTTTATTGTTTATGCATTTATTAATTTCGAAATTATTTAATTATTGCTCAAATATTATTAATTATTACTGGGTCATAAATATTATTAAGCAATTCATGAGGCTCAATTTATCAGTTATATATGGCCCACGAGGCACACATTATTACATTAAGCCCATGACGCCCATCATCCCAGGTATAAAAGGTCCACCACTAATCACTTAATTTGTAAATATTCTGAATTAATTGCTCTTATTTCTCTTGTTTATTCTCCTATAGTTGCTAATTTAAGCATCAGATGAGCCTCTGTAACAACTCTAAGGTCCTGATAACCTGTCTGTGTATTACAAGCTAGTTCTCACTCAAACATTTCCTTAGCTTTGGAGTTCAGCTCCAGAGGCTCAACAATACTTTCCTGGACTTAGAGTAATCTGGCAATTGCGTGTTGGAGTAAAAGGCAATTCTAAAATATAATGCCCATTCTAGCAATAGAGATTGCTTGTTGGAGTAATGTGTTAGCACATATTTCTCAAAATGCAATAAGCGCAAACACTTTCACCACGGAAATACTTGATTCACAAGCTATTACTTTATTGACTCCTTTGGGAATGTTGATGGGATTGGATAAAAATTTGGGATAGGATAGGATTGCACTGTTTATGGATTATATAATACCATTTAATATTGTGTTTGGCATTTGTGATTAGATTTCAAACTAACTGATTGTATAATCAATAACGCGTGTTTGCCTTTTGTGATTAGATGGGATAAACGTAGAAAATGTCTGAAATGCCCTCATCTCTCATCACACCAAAAATAAGTCTGAAGCTTGAAAATTGAAAACCCTTCTACTTCGATCCCAGCCACTGCTCTTTTCTGAAATTAACACAAAAATCCTGGTGAGGCATCTTTAAAGTTAGAAAATTTCAGGCCAATTTTTTCCACAGTTGGCGCTGCTAATGAAATAACATTAGGGTTTGTACATTCGGTGGTGGTGAAGAAGGTGATGTAAATTTTCTCTCATTTGAAGGTCGAAAATTACAGGTCAATATCCCTAAATCCATAACCATTTATATCTGAGTTTATGGGTTTACCACGCTTATTTATGTAATGTTATTGAATTTTAGTATAACAATCCACGAACCGTACAATTTATTTTCCAATTTATATTGACGATTGATTAGGGTTTGGATGTGAAGCTAATTGTTCATTCCATGTTTTTGGATAAGAAGTTTCCTTCAATTCCGTTTGCATATGTTAAGGAAAGTATGCGATTGAGGCGCTGTGAAGTTAATTTTCTTGAATTCGGGTGACTTGTTTCCCTCCTCAGCATATAATTGGATTTTATAAATTCTGTGTCATTTTTGTGGTATTGTGTTGGATCTTTGTTTTTGTGGATTTCGTCACCTTCTTGCACGCATAGTCATTAATAGATGCAGCTGTGGTTGTGTTACTTTGTAACTATGTCAAACGTATGACTCTACTCAAAGATTCAATATTTATTTTATTTTTTTCATTTAATTTACTGGGTGTTAAACCATAACTTCGAATGCAACTGCAAACCATTTAGGTTGGATCACATGCATTAAATCCCATCAACCATTCTCTCTCACCGTTAATCTTATTGCTCACCTGTTTGAATTTTTTTGTATGAACAAAAACTAGTTTAGGCTGATGCATTTGCACTGAATCTTGTTTGTAATGTGAGTATGTGTTTATAGTGTGGTCTAACTGTGTGTTTGTTGTTATATTTTGTTGGTTGTCCCAAAGTCAATACAGATTAAATTGCTATTCTTTTTCATATTATATGATCATGTATGTTCATATAAATTAGAAATACCTTCACTCACATGTGTTTTCATTGACTAGCATCATTAGCAAGAACAAATATGAGTACTGTGAACAGTGACACCTTTAGCACTGGTAGCAATGCGACTTGTCGCTGTAGGACCCATTTCAATGATCCCCCACTTCGGTGTCATTGTGGATATGAATTGAGAATCCACACTTCTTGGACAAAATCAAATCCCGGAAGACGTTTTATATCTTGCCTGGAAAGAGGGGTAAGCTTCTCATTATATTCAAGAATTACAGTTATATGTTAGCCACACAAATTTTAGATATTATTGGAATGATAATTTTCTAACCATAGCAAGTTGTACCAGGTGAACAAGTGTGGCTTCTTCAAGTGGATTGATGATGATAATTGTGACCGATCGAGAAACATTATTTCTGGGTTGTTGGACAAACTGAAGTTAGCTAGGACTGACTTAGCATCTTCTCGACACCAAGTTCAGTTCTTGAAGAAGATGGTTATCATATCCTGGGTTATTACGTCTGTGGTTTGCTTTGTCGCATACGTTATTTGCACAAGCTAACCTTAAATAAGTACGAACTTGTATGATAGTCTAAGTAATGCTCTCTAAATTTGTTGTATGTTACGAGTGCTCTTAATTACCTATGTATTTTGTAGACATGATTTCGAAGGACCATAATCTGTTTGGCTAGAATTATGTAAGGCATTATGATATTGAGATAGTAGTATGGTTTGGGACATATAATTAAGGTGTTCTCCTGTGATGTAAATGTACTCTTTATAATTTCAACTTCTATGTATTGTATTGATGTATTTGATAATCAATTTGTCTTTGTCCTTCAATTTGTGTGTCATTAAAAATTCAGACATTCAGGTTTAGCATTTGCAGGATTCAATGCCCTGGATATTATTTGGCTTGAATTATATGTACAGTTAAATGAAGTGTGATAAACTGTGAATTTGCGCATGCTAGCTGTTATCACATATCTATTACCACTTGCCAAATTATGTGAGGGAATCAATGCTTATTTTGCAATATTTAACCTGCCAATTGTCTGGTATCAGTTTCCTGTGTGATGTGCCAAGGCGGTCAAAAAGTTGTGCAAGCAAAGAACTTTATGTAAATCTATCCGGATAACATTGGGACACTTGCTGTTGGTGCTTCACAATAAATTACAAACTAGAACTTCCAATTTCTAAACTGTTGATGATGTAACTAGACAATCCTTGCAATCTAACTTTTTTACAATTCAAATCCAGCTTTGCAGATGATTGGCAGATTTTTGGAAATAAGTGAATGTTATTTTTTTACTACAATTGGGTGCTTCAATTATTGAGGCTTGCAAAAGGACTAAAAAGGAACCAACAAATTGCTATAAATAGGCAGTACTACATATGTATCAAATGTGTCTAATTTTGATCACAAAAGTAATATTACAAAAAAAAAATTACGTCTCCAAAAATTATTTAGACTCCATATTTTAGCATAACTAGTTCTTATCAATGGCGCCCAAATATCCTGTCAATCAGGCCGATTTCATCTATGACAATGAATAGAAGGAACGTGAAGATCAGTTGTTCATTCAAATCTTATTAGAACAACAAGCCCAAAACAACTTTGCTCCAAATCGGGTCAATGCCCATGCAGTTCTTGTCGCTATGGACATTGTTAACAAGGAATTCAACAAAAATTTCTCGTACGACTATTGTCACGAGCGCTTGGAAATGCTTGAAAAATGGTATCGTACTTTCTATTGGGTTATCAGGAAGCATGGAGTTAGGTATGATATTATAAAGAACAAAGTGAATGCCCCTGACTATGTGTGGGAAGAGATTTTTGAGGTGATTTATTTATACTTTCTACAAATAATTTTACGTTAAAAAATTATGAATCATTATTAATAAGATCACTAATAAGGTTTAATTATGTATTGTGTTTTAGACAAATCAGTTTGGAATTGCGTATCATGAGACCGGAGATCCATGCTGGATGGAGTTGTGCCAGCTATTTGGAACTCTTTTCAATCCTTCTAATGATGAAGTTATTAACATTTCATCTGGTACTGAAACTGACGATATAGGTAATATCTCCGACTTGCCGGAGCCACAACGTGTTAGTGCAGAAGTAGTCAACATATCGTCATCTTCCTGGTCAACCCGTGATGAATCATTTTGGCGATACCTTTCACGATTTGCCGGTGGAAACGATACTGGTTCTGAGAGTTCAGTTAATCAACCAACTCCAAGCACTTCAGATTCTGGTTATCTTCAATGGGGTCATCCCTGGCCAAGTCCTTCTCGGGTCCCACGTCAACGTCAACCACGTGCCCCACGCCCATACGTGCCTTCCCCGTCAAAGAGCGCTGATACTAGTGGATCCTCAGCTGCACCAAATTAAAGATCGTTCAATTTCATTGCATGTGTGTTTCTTATCATCGTTTAGCATAAATAAGCCGTGTGTGCGTGGTCACTACTTTAATTTTAAGTATTAATGTTGTATTGGTGTGTAATACCTGTCGAAGTAAGCTTCCATCTAATGTTGTTTAAAATTTAGTTGATGTTTAGCGTGATGTGGATCATGTACGAAGTCGGTTTTTAATCGATGTAGAAATATTATTATGTGTGTAACTTATTAGTTGTCTTGATCAACTTTTAGATTTCTTATACTTATTGTGGACCATAATAAATGGAATTTTTCATAACAACTCAGTTAGGATAATAATTATTAAAATTAACATGTAATAAGAAAATTGCTATGACATAATAATAGATAAAACCATAACTGCAATTAAAATATATCGTACAGTCTTAGTTAAATATTCGGCCATCAGTGAGTTACTTAACATATTGGCCAGTCCTTATCATTGCAAAATTTGGCCAAGTCCATAATATAAGTTCAGTAATAGTCAGGCTACTATTAAATTATAAAAACCTAATGACCAATATCAACTTAAACAATGACATTAAGTTCTATTTTCTAACTTGCCGAATGGGAAAACAGGTGAGGGACATTTGCATGATTAACGGCTATCCACATCGGAAGTAGCCTCTTCATCCGGAGCATTTGCAGCAACATTTGGATTCGGGGCGGCGTCTGTGGGATTAGGCGCTGGAGGTGGCGGTTGTCCACCAAACACCCTGGGATTCATCCAAACAATGTCGTTGTTGTCATCACTGTCATCACTATCGTAATCAGACAGATAGCTTGAAGATGAGTCCGATGATATTTCGTCAACCAAAATTGGTTCGTCTTCATGATAACCACGATTTGGCCCAAAGTCAATCCTAGCAGCCTCTTTTGTCTTAAATACCTCTTCGCACCTTTCAAACCAATCAAACCCATAGGTCCGGAAGTAGCGTTGCATGTTCGTCTCCTATAAATAAAATTGAAAATAAAGATTCATGACAAATATGCAAACACGTAAAATGGTTAAAACTGAACAATGTATGAAAATTTTTAACAAAATGAACCTTCTACATTTCATCCCAATAAGTGACGGTAATTTTCATGCGATGAGTGTCCCTATTGAATTCGACCCCAGGCACGTCCAAGAACTGGACAAACTGATGGTACAAAGCACGAAACTTCTGGATTTTTTCTTTCACTGCCCAAACTGGAATGTTCTTATGTAGCCTAGCACTTGTCAAACGAGCAACTTCCGGAAAAATCCCATTGAAAACTTCTCCACGGTGTAACATCTCGTACCTTTCGCACATTCGGAAAAAAACCTCGTACAAAGCCACTTCCTCTTCCTCAGTCCATCCCGCACCACGTATATTATCCTTCACCCACTGATTTCGTGTCTTCACCATGATGATTCTGTGGTTGGTAAAATGGTTTAAAACAATTACGAAAACAACGATAAAATTGAAAAAGGTTCAAGCAGACACTTTGTCTAAATATGGACACTGAACATAACTTTGTAAATATTGTTGTAACATTCAACCAAAAATTATTGAAGTTATAGTATGCAAGAAAGATAAAAGGAATATGGATAAGTCTAAAAACAAAAACTGACCGAGTAGCTTACCTTAGTTGAACGGATGTTTTGCCAAGAGGTGGATTGCCAAGAGGTGCTCACTACTTTTTATAATTGTGGGAGTTACACATTTAATATTGTTGACCAACCATCTTTTATTGGTAATTGAATTTGTGTTAAATACATGGCATTAATGTTGGTTTGGTAAGATTGAATGTGCTAAGCATTTACTAGTTGAAGAGTGCAAAATCGGCCAAAATATTTTAGCAGGTGCCAATTTGGAATCTTGGACAATGTGTAAGTTTGTAACTCATAGTTCTACATAAAACCTATCAGAATTGTATTAAATTCATGTATGTCCTTGTCAATATTCATGGGATGTGACAAATACTGATGAAGGCCAAAGTAAATGCAACAATAATGTTCCCAACCATGACACACTGTGCAGAATAAAGGATATTGTACATTCCTACCCAAAAATAGTATGTAATTGCAAAACTAGAATGCACATACATAGGCTCAATTCAGAAATATGCTCCAAATCAATTGGAAACAGCAGACAAAAACGCCCACATGCAGTTCTGGAAGCAAATATGTCCGTACTATTTCAAAACGAAGTTATAATTTGATAATGCATCACCTAAGCAACACTGTCTATTGGGTTTCCACTTCTACACAATAGATGAAAACATAAATAACAATAAAAGTTGTCTTACACATAAATAACATTAAAAAGTGTAATCTTAAACATAAACTGCATTCAAAATTTTCCTTCAAGGACCATTTTCACCATTGTGGCTTTGTTTTCGTCGCTTAAACTGAAGAAAATGTCAAGTTCCTCTGTTTTCTTGCTTAATTGGGTGGCCACAGCTATTTTGCTCTCCACTGTCAGAAAAGTCATTTTGTCAAGAGCATCATACAGAGATTTCCTAGAAGACGATGCATCTTGCTCAAAACCAATGCGTTTAGCAATGTCGGATAGACGGGCATCTGTTTTCTCACAGAAATTTTCAAACGCATTTAGAAAACGATCTGATTCTGGATATTTTTGCTTTCTTTTCTTTTGGGAGTTGTCAGAAACGCGAGCACTGTTTTGAGGGTTATATGTTGATGTGTGATCATTCTCATCAGTAGGGTTGGGTATCTGTGGGGACTCATTAATAGGAGTACTATCTCTATTCACTTGTCCAGCACTCATTACTTCCTGAAGGACATCTGCAAACCCTTGAGCATTCTCGCCAGTTGCTCGATCCTTACCAAATATCTCGCACCAATCCTTATAATAGGGCCAAGATTTGTATCGCATTGTTTTAGCATTAGGATCGCTCTGCAAGTATTGTAAATATAAGCACATTGAATATTACATTGGTACAATAATATGCAACATGATGAAGGCCAATACTAATAATAGGAAGTACAAATGTGAAAATATGATTGATATAAATTACCTTCACATATTCGTCCCAAAATATATCTTCTTTTACGGTCAAGGTATTGGATGAGTCATTCCATCTGAATCTAGTCCTTGAAAGTATCATTGATATTGAACCATAATCTTTCTTCCACACATGTATCTTGGAACTAATGTGCGGAGTAGAACGTAGCGTCGTGCCTGGAAATGCCTGTTTCATTGAATGTTCAAGCATGTTTTGGTAGCCTGATTTGAACCCGTTGTCACACTTGAAACCTTGTGCAACGAGTTCTTTCAAGGCATGTAGTAACACATGCTCTTCTTCAACAGTCCAGGAGCGTCTACACTGGGTATTTTTACGAATTGGACCACGTCTTGGTACACTCCCCGATGATTCCATATCACCTATGTGGGTTGGTAATACCAATAACAAATATAAAACATCATAATGAAGACACTTAAAAATTTAAACTTTAACCTTAATTTGTAATTGCCTACACATACTTTACACAACAGGACATACAAGTTCATTAATTTGTCCACAATAAAATAAATTAACAAATATTCAGTTAGAATAACAAACATTTAGCATTCCAAAACAACAAAACATGGAAATGTACTCACAATAAGGTGTCTTCATTACAGAGATTAATAAATATTCGGTTAGGATAACAAACATTTAACAAGCCAACACTACATATTGATACAAATAAATGTTCACATCATTGTCTAAATACTTCAGCATAAAACAAGTCTTACAATCATAGGAAAATGTTTAGAGTCAGTTAATTGAAATCTTCATTCCAGGTGATTACAAATCACCTACGCCAGTCGTTGTACATAGAGTTTGCGAGATTATCGCGCCAAGAATTCCACGGCTGGGATGACTCCAATTGGTCAACAAAATCACCATCAGCGTTGGCCTCGTGAGATGTGGAGTCCACTATAATTTCTGGATATTCATCCTCTAGTGGATCATATGACATGGTAGTGCGGATAAAGTTATGCAATAAGCAACAAGCCATGATGATTCTGTTTTGCGTCTTAATAGGGTAAAAGGAATTACTACGTAGAATAGCCCAACGCCCTTTTAGTAAACAAAAAGCCCGCTCAATTATGTTTCTTGCCCTCGCATGTCTCAAATTGTACAGTTCCCTAGGATTCTGAGGTGCTGAGGAGCCAGATCCCCATTCATCCAAATGATATCTAACGCCTCGGTAAGGTGCTAAGAAACCAGGGTTGTTTGTATAACCACAGTCACACAAGTAATAAGAACCTGAAATTTATTGTCATAAGCCTAATGTCAGTTCGACTACAAATATTTTAAGTGACCTCAGCTAATTCCATATTAAAATGGGAGTTCGCAAAGAACAACTAACCATTTGGGACCTTCAAACCATTTCTGCGAGTAACGGCATCACGTAAGACACGACAATCGGCTGCAGAACCTTCCCAACCACTCAGAACATATGAAAAATTCATATTTGGATCACACACACCAAGAACGTTTACAGTGATTTGGCCTTTCCTGTTCCTATGTCTTGCCTTGTCAGGAAGAGGGACACGGACTTCAATGTATGTTCCGTCTAAAGCCCCAAGGCAACCCTAGTATACAGGCATCAAGAAAGAACAGTCTTAACATTACCCTAAGCCCATATTTTGATTAAAAATAAAATAATCATAAGATTTTCTTAAGTGAAGTTATTACCTTAAACCACTTCCATCTATCATCCGTGCTTTCATCACTTACAGGTTCGGGAGTGACTAGTAGTATTGAATGCAACTGGGGATCGCTTTTAGCACCAAATTGAAATGTGTGCTAATGGTGTAACTGGATCGTTTGAAATCAAATTTGACAACATGAGTTTTTTTGTGATGGGCCAATATAGATAAGAAGATAGCAACTTGTTCAGTGACTTGTACGTGCCTAGTTCGATTCAACCCTCCAACATTTTCTAAAAGAAAGCACAATCTACGAAACGCATTCCTATCCATTCGGAGTTGGTCTATACAATCCTTATCACTCATGTTGATTAGGTCATGCAGATGTTCTAGTTGTTTGTCTAAACGAGCGATCATTCTGTATGGGGCACGAGTCGAGGCAGATATGCGACGTCTATGTTGAGGTGCAAAGTGTCGTTGATAGTAATATACAAAAAACAAAAAGTTCTTAATCATTGTAATGATTTCTTCGAGAATGACAATTAAATGAATATCTTCTTCAGCCATCGTTCTTTGAAATCCTACAAATTATTAATGTTTCATTCAATATACATTTAAATAAAATATACAATTGAAGAACTTTCTGCCAATATGTGTATAAGAATTAGCAGCTTTTAAATGGCATATAAATGGGTGAAAATGCATGTACATTCAGTCTACTATAAAAAATACAGTTATATCCAGAATAAAATGAAATATTATTTACACCAAAAGCTTGACATTATTTCAAGAAATAAAATGAAATAAACATTCTCCTGAAGGATCAAAATTGGCCTATAGGTGTTTAAAATATGTTCACCACCGAACAATTATATTGACAATGTATGAAGGGACCCTTTACAAAAACTCCAGAAACATAAATCATTCGTACAATGGGGCAGGATTAAAATCCATTCACAAGAAGTGCTCCATATCATTAATAAAAAATATAAGAACAATACCCAGAATTGCACTTCACAATATGGTACCCATTCATAAAAAACTTGGTCGAATTTAAAAAAATAAAAAATGCCTCATCACCAATCGACATTCTGCAGTTTTTTTTCTGGTATTTAGGGTTACGATAATACGATTTTACTAGAACAAATAGGTATAACTTTCAGTTGCTAAAACTGGTAAATAATTACTTACAGTCCAAATTTCTCATTTGCGTTGTGGTGTTCTTCAACTCTGCGTAGCACCCAAGTCCTCAAACTGACGGGGAAAATTAACAACTCTCAGGCAACAAGATGACATAGATAAAATTCACATATAATACATGAAAAAGAGAATATAGTCAGTCAACATAAATTAAGCAAATGTAGGTTGAATCAATTCGCACCATGGAAAATAAAAAATTTATTACCTGGGTTCGTCCGATTTTTTGTGACTAGGGTTCGCACTTCGCAGACATGGAGGAGAAGAATCTATATATATGGAGTAATTTTGTTAATAATGTGTCTACTGAGGGCAGTTAAGTCATATCAATGGGTATTATGGGGGTGTTGTGGACATTTCACAATTTATGATTTGTTGGGATTGTATAATACCAGGGGGGAGGGTGGGATAGATAATCAAATAAAAATAGGATTGTAATCCAGGCCCGACGCTTTTTCACGGGCCGCAATCAATTATCCAAAACGCAGTATTCGTTGGGATAATAATCCTTATCACAGCTAATCACTAATGCCAAACACTCCCTATATATATAGGTCCCTTATTAATATATAAAAAGAAATTCGAAGAGAGAGAAGCTGATTCAAAAAAATCAATGTGAACTAACTTTGAAACGTTATATGTTACTAAGATCAATCTGGCAATGATTTAACTATATCAATAATTAAAGTTGTTCGTATGGACGGTCTAGCTTAGTGATTGGGGTGGGGTACATGCGATTTTACTTTGATGTAAACGAAAAGTATGAGAAAAATAACTACACGTTAATTATAAACAATGTTTTATTTTTGTTTAAGACATGCATGCAAAAGGGATCCTGATTTTTTTTTCTCTGGACACACCAAGTAAAATGGATATTCTAACGAGTTAGGTCTGATCTTAATGTATTTTATTAAATATTGTTATTATTATTTATGGTGCTGTCGTGTTCGTCCTTATTTGCTGTTATTAATTATTTTATCGTTGCGTTCACCATCTTCATCGTTGTTTATATTGTTGTCCTTGTCGATGTTCCTCGTTTTATTATTATTATTATTATTATTATTATTATTATTATTGTTGTATTGGTTGGCCCATTTTGTATGATCCAGTTATTAACAATCCATGGCCCAAGTCGCACCCATTATTATGCAACTTGACCCATTGGGTTTAACCCGTTTGTGAACCCGGTCGCGGTTTTGGATCGCGGGATCCTAAGCTTGGTCCGCGGATCTTTTTGCTTCTCATCCTGTCCGTCCATTCTTGCCGCGTGATCTGGTTCGTTCATTAACCCTATTTAAGCTCCCCAACCCCGAACCCTAAATCACAATTCTCTGTGATTTTCTCTCTCTTCTCTCTCGATTATTCTCTGAGTTTCTCCGAGCTCTCTCTCTCTAGAAATCTCACCACCTTGTTGGATTTCTGTGTGATCCTTGGGGTGATAGTGTTAGATCTGAGTGTAATCTAACTTGTTCACTTCCTCTGTGGACGATTTCCCTATTTCTGAGTGATATTAGGGTTTGGGTGGTTCGAGGGGTTTTCTAGGGTTTGCTTCCGGTTTCGAGGGTTCAAACACTTTGGGTTCTTGAGGGCTTTTGTCGGCGTGGCTGATTGGGTTCCATTTCTTGGTTCTTTGGTTGAATCTCTGGTGACAGCTTCGTGGTTTGGGAAAAACTGGTCCTGAGCCGAATAATATTCAATATTCGGATCTTGGGGTTTTATCCCGTTATATTTTGTGTTATACTTTGTTTACTTTCAGTTCATATGTTGTACTTTATTTCTTGAAAAGAGTCTAGAGTATTACTTGTATTAATAGGTTCTTATTGAGTCTGTAACATTTGTTTTTGGTACTCCGTGTATCAATCTATTTTAGAGGCAGATAGATACCCAACAGTGGTATCAGAGCACCTATCTGCCTCGTGGTGGGTTGGTGCTTCTGGTTCTTGAGCTTCTTGGTGACTTATTGGCTCCCTGGTGAATTTGGTTGTGGTGAGAACCCAGGACAGGCTCCTGGTTGTAAGATTCTCTTTA
The DNA here is from genome assembly GCA_016081115.2 of Rehmannia glutinosa. Lineage (NCBI taxonomy): Eukaryota > Viridiplantae > Streptophyta > Magnoliopsida > Lamiales > Orobanchaceae > Rehmannia > Rehmannia glutinosa. Next base: position 171,519 of record JABTTQ020002732.1, on the reverse strand, counting down.
CCCTCTTCTCTCTCATTTACTTTCAGTTTAGTACTTAGTTTAGGGAAACCCTGAGCATTAGCCTCTTGACCCTGTGCCTTGAGTGCAGTGGAATCCTGAGGTGCGAAGGGAATCCACCTAGCTTTACTTTCTGTTGATATTGGTTCTGTTGGACTCTGTGTGGTCCTGTGTGCTTTTTCTTGCTAATCTTGATTAGTATTGGACTCTGTGTGGTCCACTATTTGCCCCTTATTTTCTGTTGTCATTGGACTCTGTGTGGTCCACTTACCTCGTTGCTTAACCTGTTTGTTTATTTGATAGCTGTGATACCTGCTTTGTGCTATATTCTTGTGATATCCTCTGTGGCTTTATCTGTGAATATGGCTGGTGCATCTGGTTATCATTTGGAACCCTTTAATGGGAAAAGTGATTTTTCTATTTGGCAACAAAAAATGAAGGGGATTTTAATTCAAATAAATGTTTTAAAGCTATTGATCAAAAGTACTCACGATAAAGATCTTGAAATAAAATCTGAACTTGATGAATTTGCTTACTCATCCATTATCCTTAATCTGTCTGATGCTGTTTTGAGAAAAGTTGGCAAGCTAACTTCTGCCAAAGCCCTCTGGGAAAAATTGCAAGAACTTTACACTGAAACTTCCCTACCCTCAAAACTCTTTCTACTTGAAAAGTTTTTTAGATTCAAACTTGATTTGACTAAGGATATGGATGAGAACTTGGATGTTTTTACAAAATTGATACAAGATATCAAACTTACTGGTGATAAAAACATTGATGATTATACTCCTATTGTGTTGCTAAATGCCATCCCCGATTCTTATGCTTGGATGTGAAATCGCCATTAAGTATGGTAGAGATTCTATTACCCTTGATACTGTGATTAATGGCCTTAAGAGTAAGGAATTAGATCTGAAAATATCCAAGGGGAATGAACAGGGGTCAGGGAAGGTTATGCATGTCAGGGGTAGACCTCAGAATAGGAGGAATGGGAATAACAATAACAGAAACCCTAGTAGGAAGAGGAGTAAAAGCAGAGGGAGATCCAGTTCTAGGCCTAAGAACAATAGGAAATGCTATAACTGTGGAGAACATGGCCATTACATAAAAGAATGTACAAAGCCCAGGAATAACCAGAACAATAACCAAAACAATAATCAGAATAACAAGAACCAAACCAATGATTCTGTGAACTTGACAACTGGTAATGATCACATGGGTGATGTGTTTATGGTGCATGAAGTGCATGATTCTGTGAATGCTGTGCCTTCAAATTCTTTCAGTGAAAATGATTGGCTTATTGATTCTGCTTGCACATTTCACATGACACCTTTTAAACACTTATTTGCCTCATATGCTTCTGTGCAAAATGGATCTGTTTCTATGGCAAATGATAAGAAATGTCAAGTGATTGGTGTTGGTACTGTGTGTTTGAAACTTGATTCTGGTTTTGTTTTGACTCTAAATGATGTAAGGCATGTTCCTGATCTGTCTAACAACTTGATCTCCTGTGCTATGCTTGAGCATGATGGTTATGAGGGAAGATGGGGCAAGGGTTTGATGAAAATCATGAAAGGTTCCCTTATTATTGCTAAAGCTGAAAAGAAAAGGAACCTGTATGTTTGTAATGCTGAGTCTGTCTCTTGCATGCTAAATTCTGTGAACAATGTGAACTCTATGACCAATGTGAACTCTGTGATTGATAAAACTGAACTCTGGCATAAAAGGCTTGGTCATATAAGTTCTAAAGGTCTTGAATTGTTGCATAAAGAAGGATGTTTTGGAAATGATAAGCTTACTTGTGTTCCCTTCTGTGACTCATGCATTTATGGTAAACAACAAAGAGTTAGTTTCCCTACTTCATCTTATCCTAAACAATCTTCATGCACTGACATTCTTGAATACTTACATGCTGATGTTTGGGGCCCTGCTAGTGTTCCTACACATGGTGGGAATAGGTATTTTCTATCTGTGATTGATGATTTTTCAAGAAAAGTGTTTGTATTTCTTATGAAAAACAAGTCTGATGTTTTTGAAAAACTTCAAAATTGGAAAACCTTGATAGAAAATCGATGGAAAGAAAATCAAGTATTTGAGAACCGATAATGGGTTGGAATTTTGTAACCAACTCATTGATCAACTTTGTGTTGATTCGGGCATTGTAAGACACAAGTCATGCCTTACACCCCTCAAAGAAAATGGTGTTCTTTGAGAGGATGAATAGAACTCTTTTGGAAAGGGTGAGAAGTATGTTAAGTACATCCGGACTTTCCAAAAAGTTCTGGGGTGAAGTCGTCATACACCGCTTATGTGATTAATAGATCACCATCCCCTTTGAAAGGTAAATACCCCGAACAAGTTTGGTCCGTAAACCCGTGGACTTTTCAAATTTAAAAATTTTTGGTCGTTCAGCCTTTGTCCACCAAAAGGTTGACAAACTTGATCCAAGATCTTTAAAATGTGTTTTTTTGGGATACCCCGATGGGGTTAAAGTGGCAGATTGTGGTCTAAATCAGAAAATGGTTTTAAAGTATTGATTAGCAGGGATGTGGTTTTTAATGAAAATGAGTTCCCATGCCTTGATGTTTCTAAAAATGTTTCTGAAACTCAAAACTCCACTACTCCTAATAAGGTGGAGCTTTCTAATGTGCCTTCTATCTCTGTGAATGATAACTCTGATATGATTAATGCTGAGCATGATCCTGTGAATGCTAATGATGTGCACAATGATATTGAGAATGATAATGCTGAATTGAATGATAATGAGCATGATGAATTTCCTCTTGTTGACACTGAATTGAATCATGATAATGCTAAAAATGATAACTTGAATGATTATGTGTTAACCAGAGATAGAACAAGAAGGAACATTAGAATTCCTAATAAGTTTGCTGATTTTCACTTAACTTCTTATGTGTTCTCTGTGTTTGAATCAATTGAAAATTCTGAGCCTAAAACTTATCTTGATGCTGTGAACTCTGTGAATTCTGTGAAATGGTTGAGTGCTATGCAAGATGAAATGACTTCTTTGTATGTGAATAACACCTGGGAACTTGTTCCAAAACCTAAATTGTTCCATTGTTGATTGTAAATGGTCATTAAAATCAAACAAGAAAATGAAGGTGTTAGATACAAAGCTAGATTAGTTGCAAAAGGTTTTACTCGAAAGAAGGCATTGATTACACCGAGATTTTTGCACCTGTTGTTGTGAAGTTTGTAATCGTGAGAATTATGTTAGCTTTAGTGGCTCGGTTTGACCGGAACTAAAGCAACTTGATGTTAAAACTGCTTTTTTACATGGTGATTTGGAAGAGCAAATTTTTATGAAACAACCTGAGGGATTTGAAGACAAATCCAAACCTAACCATGTATGTTTGCTGAAAAAGTCTTTGTATGGTTTAAAGCAATCACCTAGACAAAGTGGAATAAAAAATTTGATCGATCATGCTTGACTTGAAATTGCAGAGAAGCAAATTTGACCATTGCAGTATTTCAAACTTGATGCTACATCTCCTGTTTTCTTGCTGATCTATGTGGATGATATGCTTTTGACTGGACCATGCATTAAGGTTATTGATCATGTTATAAACTGCTTAAGTGCTAAATTTGACATGAAATTCTTAGGTGATGCTAAGAAAATACTTGGAATGAATATTGATAGGGATAGAAATAACTCTGTGCTCTATCTTCATCAATCTTCATATGTTGAGAAAATTTTACAAAAATTCTCTATGAGTAATGCAAAATCGTGAATGTACCTCTTCTTTGCTCACTTTGTTTTAAGTAGAGATCGGTCCCCTAAAACGATCTTGAAATCTCTTCTATGCAAAACATTCCCTATGCTAATGCCATTGGATCTGTTATGTATTTAATGGTCAGTACTAGACCAGATATTGCCTATGCTGTTTCATGCCTTAGTAGATTTATGTCTAATTCTGGATTAGTGCATTGGAATGCTTTGAAGTGGTTATTGAGATATCTTAGACATTCTACTGATTATTGCCTTAAATTTTCTAAGTGTAAAAATGGTGTTGTCTTAAAAGGATATGTGGATTCCAACTATGCAAATGATAAAGATAACAGAAAATCAACAACTTCTTATGTTTTTACTTTGTGTGGTTCTTGTATAAGTTGGAAGTCCCAACTGCAACACATTGTGGCACTGTCTACCACAGAATCAGAATATGTTGCGCGATCGTGAAGCTTTAAAAGAAGCCTTATGGCTTAAAGGACTTATTTCTGAAATTGGTTTTCTAAAACAAAATGTTGTTGTATTTTCTGACTCCCAATCTGGTATTCAGCTTTGTAAGAATCCAGTTTTTCATGACAGAACAAAACATATTGATGTTAGATTTCATTTTATAAGGGATATTGTTTCTAAAGGACTTATCTATCTTGAAAAAGTGGCATCTGAATACAACCCTGCTGATATGGGTACTAAGTGTCTACCCTTATCAAAGTTTAAAACTTGTTTGAAAATTTTAAATTTTGACACTAGTGATTGATTACCCGGTTAGTTGCCCTTATGTTGGGTTTGACAGTTACTATGTGTTCCTGTTGGATCCAAAACTGTTGAATTAATGTTTGCTGTGTGCTTATATTAATTCAATGGGGGAACTTGACTTGCTGTGTGCTTGTTGAGATCCTTTCTTAGTTGCAGTCAGCTTTGGTGCTGATGTAACTTAAGTCATTCTTAGCTTAAGTGCTGGGAAGGCAATCGGCAATGATGATGACCAGTTATTTTCCCTAAGTTTGTCTAATGATTCATAATGAGCCAAAGGTGGAGATTGTTGTATTGGTTGGCCCATTTTGTATGATCCAGTTATTAACAATCCATGGCCCAAGTCAGCAGCCCATTATGCAACCAGCCCATTGGGTTTAACCCGTTTGAACCCGGTCGCGGTTTTGATCATGCGGGATCCTAAGCTTGGTCCGCGGATCTTTTTGCTTCTCATCCTGTCCGTCCATTCTTGCCGCGTGATCTGGTTCGTTCATTAACCCTATTTAAGCTCCCCAACCCCGAACCCTAAATCACAATTCTCTGTGATTTTCTCTCTCTTCTCTCTCGATTATTCTCTGAGTTTCTCCGAGCTCTCTCTCTCTAGAAATCTCACCACCTTGTTGGATTTCTGTGTGATCCTTGGGGTGATAGTGTTAGATCTGAGTGTAATCTAACTTGTTCACTTCCTCTGTGGACGATTTCCCTATTTCTGAGTGATATTAGGGTTTGGGTGGTTCGAGGGGTTTTCTAGGGTTTGCTTCCGGTTTCGAGGGTTCAAACACTTTGGGTTCTTGAGGGCTTTTGTCGGCGTGGCTGATTGGGTTCCATTTCTTGGTTCTTTGGTTGAATCTCTGTTGACAGCTTCGTGGTTTGGGAAAAACTGGTCCTGAGCCGAATAATATTCAATATTCGGATCTTGGGGTTTTATCCCGTTATATTTTGTGTTATACTTTGTTTACTTTCAGTTCATATGTTGTACTTTATTTCTTGAAAAGAGTCTAGAGTATTACTTGTATTAATAGGTTCTTATTGAGTCTGTAACATTTGTTTTTGGTACTCCGTGTATCAATCTATTTTAGAGGCAGATAGATACCCAACAATTATTATTATTATTATTATTATTATTATTACTACGGCTAGGCAAAATTGCAAATTAGTCATGTAACTTAATTAGGGATAACAAATTTGGTCCTATTTAAACTCAGAATTTTGATTCAGTCTTGTAAGTAATTTAGTGGTCCAATTTGTTGAATACAGAGTGTTAAAAATGAGAATCCTTCAATAATGGCTTTTACAAACAGAAAAAAAAACACTACAATGAAATGTAAAACAACTTGTCTTGGACAGAAGTCGAGTCGAGATGTACTCTTTCTGCAAGACAAATACGTCCTAACTAGTGCTCACGGTACGACGTTATGTCCCCAAAGATAAAACAACTTAACCTCTTTTGTGCAGTAGCACCACCGACATAAAAGCACCTTTCGAACTTGAAGGAGCGAAAACTAGTTGCTGGATACGAATGCAGAATGAAGTGTTCTTGGAAATGTTACAACACTTTTAACAAAGACTTTCAAATATGCGAAGATATGCGATTTTTCAGTGTGTATTCTGTAATGAAAACCAGACTATATTTAGGCAACAAAATCCAACCTGGAGGGAATTAAATCTGGTAAGTGAGTGGGCAATTACTTTCCATGTAACAACCAGGTGTTATAACCCCCATTGATGACCACTTTCTAGGAAGCTACAACCCTATTAATCCCACTATCTGAGGAGTTACAAACTCCAACAGACACTTACAAATCTGGACACCTGCAATGTCCAGGTTCATCGGGCGGCCCAACAATCACTCCCAAAAGGGCCGGGCCGGGCGGGCGGTGGCGCGCGTGCGTGTGACCCACTTGTGATCATCCACTTATATTGTAGTATATCCAACTAATAACATCTTCTAGTATTTATACTAGGATAAACTATGCTTTATATTCCATGTGGGATGAAGAAAAAACCTTTCAACTCTCTTTACATAATATCCATTCGTGTGGCCAACTTCGTGTATTAATTTTTCACTCACTGAAATTCGGTTTTGAGAAATAAAAAAATGTTACAAACATATACTCGGAACGTAGATTAATAATTTATAATTTAATTCCTCCAGAATTAAATTCTTAGCCACCAAAAATTTGGTAAAATTCGGGTTGACGCCCACTTTATTAAAACCAAATTTCCAACACAATTTTAGTTTTATTTTCACCGAAATTTTAAAAATTGGCCGGAAATATCATGTGCACAATAAGTAATGGACAATTTCCGGCCAATTTCTCGTTCTACAAGCAACATCAATATAAATTTTATTTTTCGTAAGTGATTCTTTTTTGGTCTGAAGTGGAAAACCTTGTTTAAAGTTTTTTTTGTAATAGTTCAACCCCTTAATTTGGTAATTTGAATTACATTGTGCGCATCACTCCAATTCATACCTTCACATCCACAATTATGTCATCCCTCAACCAAAGATAGATGAGAAACAGAGGGAATGATTGCAAACAAAAAAATAATTTTGTTAGAAATTCTTATTGTTTGGGTGGTACTGTTTAAAAGAAAATGGCTAAGTGTTTTGAAAATAAAATGGGACATATATAATTTAAAGTTGAGGCTAGTATTTAATACTATCTCTGCAAGACGAAATTGCTCCATTACAAAGTGCTTACGGTTCTGACAATCGTCCCTAAGATACAATGACTTTACAGGTTCGACTTAGCAGCACTTGCAAAAGTCGAACCAACTGCAAACAAAACGAGTGTTTAAGGCTTTCAAGCTTTTGAAGGATATATGATCAAGATGATGATAATGCAGAATGATCTCGGTTTTATCTAATTAATTTCGTGTCTGTTTTCATTTGCAGGGGATTCATATTTATAGGCATTTATGTGCCTTTTATGGAATGGTCATGTCTTTTGATCTGAAAAGACATGTCTACAGTCAAAAAATGCACCTGGTTGCTCGAACAGGTGAATCAATTCGAAAGTGCGCGACCGCGTCTGTGCGCATGGAATCAAAATGTTTCTGCCTCCGGTGCGCACCACGCACTTCAAAGGCACGCCAAGACACTACTCGTGTGCTTGACCGTGCAAGGCGATCTTGGCGCCACTACTGGCATTGCACAACCGCGCGGCCCAATTTTGTGAAACCCAACTCAATTTGAGTAAAAAATTATTTTTTAAAGGTTTAAATAAATTTTGTCCAAAACTATAAGGGCCTTGAAGCCCAAGCTCACGGCCCACGACTTGGACCTGGGCCGGGCCGAGCCGGTGGGAGGGCAGGCGTTGACGGAGCGCGTACGCGTGTGTGTTTTGAACCAAACCCACAAGCATGTAGGTCATCACCCCTTTAAAAGCATTGGTGCTCCAAGAGCCCAAACCCATTATTCCAACTTGGGTTATATAAATAGAGCAAACTTTAGTTTTTCATCCTATGTGAGATGAAGCTTAACTCCTTCCCACATTTTACCAATTTCCATGTCAATTTTGAGTTTTAAGTGGCTAACTTATGGCATTAATTTCTCATTCACCCGGAATTGGTTTTGAGAAATTCAAAATGTCAAACTCATCTACTCACTTAGTAGAATTCTATCATATAATTTAATTTCATTTTCCAACAATGGAAACCATTTAAATATTTGGTCAAAATTATGTCAAAGCCCATTTCTTACAAACCAAATCTAACAATCCTCCACATGAATGAAATTAATGCATGCATGTATGCAAACTCGCTTGAAAGTCTTGGCGAACTGTTATTGCATCAGGATAGGTAGCTTGTGGCTTTGAACTTTCCTTAATAAAATACTATCAGATTTACTAGCTGCTTAGTGACGCGATATCTTGAACTACTCAGTCGTTTGTATAAACCGAGATAACAGTATTTACATAATAACAATTCTAACACTTGTTGTTCTCACGTTGTGCCCATTTCGGTTATCACATCTTCAGTAACACTTAAGACTTAACTTGTTACTGTGTCTGTAAGTCTAAGCGGCTACGATAATCTAGAGGGGGGATGAATAGATTATCTCCATTTTCTCGATTACGCCCTCTTTTTTGAATCAAACAAGCTAAGACAATGATAAAGGTGCGGGAAGTAAATAACACACGTCGATTTATAGAGGTTCAACCCACCTAGGGCCTAATCCTCTACCACCCCAGTATCTCCGGGATGAATTTCAAAAAGAAAAAAGATTTTATTAATTACCAAAATTAATACAACACCTTACAACATCACCTTAAAGAGCACCATACTCTTCTTCAACACCACCTTTGAGATTACCACAATCTCTCTTGAAGATTACCACAATCTCCAACGGCACCTTGTGAAGATTACCACAATCTTCAACCTTGAAGAACACCAAATTCTTCAACACCTCAATAAGAAGATCACCACAATCTTCTTGCACCTATCACCTAGATCATCCAAGTATGTTCTTACCACAAGAACACTCACAAGGATATCTTATGTTGAATGATAACCCAAAAACAAGATTACAACTCGATAATGAATGATACAAATTTGAGTGCAAGTGTAATCAAGAAATAAGCCTAGACCTCAAGATGTGAAAGTGAAAGACCTTAGGCTATTACAACAAGAATATTGAAATTGAAGAACAAAAGTGTTTGCTTGAATGTATCTTGTTGTGTTGTAGTTTTCTCTCTTGTTGTGTTGCTTTAATTCTTCATCTATTTATAGAAGATGTCATGATAGGCTCCTCCTAGGAGATTGAAATCTGTAAAAAATTGCAAGACAAATGAAGAATATAGCTGTTAGAAATCAATCCCACAAATTAGGGAAAAGTTGTTCACACACAAAATGTTAGAATTTTCTTGTCAAAACCATAGAGGCGGCCGTCGCGCGAAAATAGACGTTTGATAATAAAAATACATCTTTACACAGGGCGACCGGTTGACGGGGAGTCCGACCGATCGACCCTATGCCCAATCGGTCGAGCTATGCCAAAAATGAGTCCAGGGAGTTCTGTTTAGAAATAGGCTCCCAGACACCGGTCGACCAAGGGGTCGACCAGTTGACGGCACCGGTCGACACCATGGTCGACCGGTCGACCACACCGGTCAATCACCTGGTTGACCGGTCAACCAGTCTTTTTTTAGCAAATAGTTTATTCTCTGTTTTTCACAACTTTCAGGTACGGGTTGCCCTATAGGGCGACCGGTTGACCTCAAAACAAAAGTGTTGTCCAATTTTATATCGAAAATAAACTACAAGAAATACTCCAAAAAATAGTAAAAGCATTTTAGACCGATCGGGAGTATTAGGACAACATTTAGAAATATTATTTTGGTATAAAAACACATAAACACAAAATCATCAAAAATGTTGTTTAATTTTGTCGAAAATAAACTTGAAGAAATACTCCGAAAAATTAGTAAAAACAATTTAAATCATTTAGGAGTATTTGGACAACATTCAAAACATTGTTTTGGTATAAAAACAAAATCATCAAAATCATGATAAAACCATTTATCAAACAGTGTCTGCCTCTAGCTAGTGTTACAACACTTTGGGCAACACTTCATGCAATTGTGGTTTTGGTGCTACAAAACTTTTGACAACACCTTCTGTTACATTTAAAAATGCAAAGCAGAAGACCCCTTGTGTTCCATAAAGTGTGGTCACAACCCCAAAATTTTTGATTTTAATTGGATTTGCGGTTGTCTTCCTCAATCCGGTCGAACTAACAAATCCTCAAGCTCCATTTCCTTCCGCTTGTGCTTGAGGCGCTTCTTAAAATCATTCCACAATGGCGACAATTTCTCGATTATTGCAGCCACTTGGAACGATTCATTCAGAATCATCCCTTCAGATACTAATTCATGAAGTATGATCTGAATTTCTTGTACTTGGCTAATCACCATTTAATTTAGTGTCAACCATCTTATAATCCAGAAATTTGCCGACAATAAATTTCTTTGTCTTTGACATCTTCTGTTTTATACTTTTCTTCAAAGATTCCCACAATTCTTTGGACGTTACAACGAATCGTAGACGCGTTATAGAGGTGTCTTCCAGCCCATTCAAAACGTATTTTCAAAAAAAAAAGAAAATCGTTGTTGTGCCAAACACCTACAACGATCCTCCTTTGGTTGTCAGATTCTTCTTCGCCAATGGTAGGGGGTCTTCTTTCAGGAACCGAGAAAGACCCAAGGTGGTCAGATAAAATAGCATCTTCAGTTGCCACCTTTTGAAATCTACACCGTAGTATTTTGCAGGTTTCTCGCCATGAGCAGGAGCAGCAGCCATCAGAGTTAAACTAACGGATGCCATCATCTTGAAAATAGCAAAAAAAATTGCCTCGCGGTTGTTGTTTGGGTAGTACTGTTTACAAGAAAATGACCAAGTATTTGGAAACAAAATGGGATAGAGTTTAAAGTCGAGGCTAGTATTTAATACTATCTCCGCAAGACGAAATTGCCCCATTACAAAGTATTTATGGTTCTGGCTATCGTCCCTAAGATACAACGACTTTACAGGTTCGACTTAGTAATACTTGCAAAAGTCAAACCAATAGCGAACAAAACAGAATTTAAGGCTTTCAAGCTTTTGAAGGACATATGATTAAGATGCTGATAATGCAGAATAATCTCGATTTTATCTGATTAATTTCATGTTTGTTTTCATTTGCAGGGGATTCATATTTATAGGCATCTAAGTGCTTTTACAGAATGGTCATGTTGTTTTATCCGAAAAGACATGTCTACAGCCAAAAAATATACCTGGTTGCTCGAGCAGGTGCATAATTTCGAAAATGCGCGACTGCGCACACGAAATCGAAATGTTTATGCCTCCAGCACGCGCCACACACTTTAGTGCACGCCCGCGCACACTGCCCAGGTGCGCGACCACGCAAGGCAGTGCGCGCCTGCGCGGCCCAGTTTCGTGAGGCCCAACCCAATTTTGAGTAAAAAATTCTTTTTTATTTTGTCCAAAACTATAAGGGCATTGAAGCCCAAGCCCACGACTTGGACCCGGGCCGGCAGACGGCCTGTGTGTTTTGAACCAAACCCACAAGCATGTAGGTCCTCCCCTTTAAAAAATTTGGTGCCCCAAGGGCCCAAATCCATTACTCCAACTTGGGTTATATAAATAGAGCAAACTTTAGCTTTTTATCCTATGTGGGATGGTACTTAACTCCTTTCCCACATGTACCAATTTCCATGTCAATTTCTAGTTTTAAGTGGCTAACTTGTAGCATTAATTTTTCATTCATCCGGAATTGGTTTTGAGAAAATTCAAAATGTCAATCTCATCTAGTCACTTAGTAGAATTTTATCATATAATTTAATTCTATTTTCCACCAATGGAAACCACATAAATATTTGGTCAAAATTAGGTCAACATCCATTTCTTACAAACCAAATTGCAACAATTCTTTTTTTGCTCCAACATGGGATATTTACGAAAATTTTCAAAGAATAAACATTTCATCAAATCCATTTTTCACAATCAAATTCAAATTATCATTTCACTAAAAAAAAATATTACACTATGAACCGTTATTATTATATTGTCTTTATAGAATTTACACTATTCACTTATATTGATTTTTTCCAATCACCAATCACATTCAATCATTGAGAAAACACCAAAAAAAAAAGAAAAAAGAAAAACATTATGCCAACTATTATCTTACATTTTTATTCCACATCTATCACATTCTCAAAATTCTTTTTGTTTTTCTGTTTTCAAAAATATTTTTTTCGCACTACTCTCAAAATAAAAATGAATTTAATGAAATGACAAATAATTACACCCAAATTTATTTGTTTCCCTCCTGATTAGCCGATTTTAATATGTTTAGTTATACATATATATCACTTAATGATATCTAATTCAAATAGTAAAACTGAGATGCTAAGATATTGATGTCATTAGTTCGAGTCTGACATGTAATGTGGTATTTCTCAATTAAGTTGGCTCCATTTAATTAGATTGATGAGTTTGGATTTGAGGGAAGAAACTGTTTGGTAAAATTTATGGTGGAAGGTTTCTGTATGTGAAGAAAATGGCTGGATATATTGTATGGTTTAAGTCGAGGCCTGATTTCGAATCAGTCTCCGCAAGACGAAAACACCCCGTATACTAGTGGTTACGGGTCCGGCGCTCGCCTCTAAGATACAACGACTTACAATTCTGGTTTAGCAGCACTTGCAAAAACCAGAATACAGCGAACATGAAGTGTTTTTCGACTTTCAAGCTTTTCAAGGATGAAGATGAACAATATTCAAAATGCAGTGCTTGTTTTATGTTATCTGATTATTTCGTGTCTCAATTCATCAGTGGGGACGTTAATAATATAGGCAAGCAAGTGCCCGTACGGAACATTGCGTCTGTAGGCTCGAAAAGGCATATTTTCAGTGTACAGACGCACCTGTTCAAGAGCGCACGACCTAGACGCACGGGCGTGCGCTGCTGCACCAACCTTCGGCCCAAGCCCACGCCCACGGCCCACGGCCCGGGCCGGCGGGCGGGCGGCGGCGGCGCGCGTGTGTGCTTTGAACCAAACCCACAAGCATGTAGGTCCTCACCCCTTTAAAAACTTGGGTGCCCCCAAGGGCCCAAACCCATATGTCCAACTTGGGATATATAAAGTGTGCAACTTTGCCTCCCTTTTCCTATGTAGGATGGAGCATCTCTCCTCCCCCACATTTTTCATTTTTCATACCATTTATTTGTATTAAGTGGCTAACTTCTAGCATTAATTTCTCATTCACCCGGAATCGATTTTGAGAAATTCCAAATGTTATTCTCATCTACTCTCTTAGTAGAATATTTACAAATAATTTAATTCCATTTTTCACAAATGGAAACCACTTAATTAATTGGTCAAAATTGGGTCAACACCCCATTTATCAAAGACCAATTCCAACAGAAACTTTAGAAATAATTTCAAATGATGATGGATTTGAAATCCACCATAGTAACTCAATAAATAACTTAAAATAGGAGCTAAGGATTTCAAATCCATTGTGAATTAAATTAATGATATCATCCAAACAAACTCAATGGTTTCGTTATTATGGATTTGAATTCTATAGTTTTAAATCCATCAATTTAAATGGAGCCTGACAGTTGATTGTTAAAAGTTCGTAATAATAACTTGTTTACTATTACTATGTAATATTTTAAAGTAATGAAGATCTTTTTATTGAATAAATGAATAAGGTAAATGAATAATGAAATAAAATGTAGACAATGTCAAGTTATTATGACAAGTCGAGCCGAAAGGTAAACACTGAACTTAGATTGATAAATGAATAAAGGGATAGGGATATTTGCATTCTTTCCCTTTCACGCGCTTTTACTTTAACAATTGACCAAAATGCCAATTGATGGTAGATATTTATGCAAACACACTTTAATAATTTCATTCATACTTTTAAGGTAGAAAAATAAATAAATATCTTAATACACCTTATATATATGTATATATATAGGGAGTGAATCTCATGAGACCAATTCCTAGTGAGTTCGTAGGAACTAATCTTAGCCTCTTGGTAATTATGAATTAATTAATCTAAAAAAAAGTTTTAATTGCCTAAATTACTAATAAAAAGGGCAAATTTGTAAAATAAGTAGTTATCGATAAGACACAATAATTGGAACCATTTCAATTATTTTTAGAAGATATCTTAATTGATTGTATTCCTTAGCAGTTACATAAATAGGAAAAAAAGTAGTAGTAGGCAGACAAATTTATTATTTGTTCAAATTAAGTTTTTATGAACATATTTAAAATACAAACTATCCATATTTAGTACTTGTTCAGTGTTTACTCAATAATGTTTCAAAGTAATATACGTTTTCATATGTTTAATCTTTTATTTGCATTGTTCATTTGTGTTCCCTAATTTGTAATGGTCAGTTGCTTATTTACTAGAGCAGTTGAGCATAGATATATAGACTTAGTGTATATTGAGTTAATATTTTTTAGTCATTTTTTGTTTGTCATATATGATACGCTCTTAATGCATATTTAGTATCCTTTAAGTGCGCACTTATTAAAGTTTCAAAATAATTTAGGTTACTATTTTTAATTATTTTTATTTGATTTGTTGGTATTTTTGTTATTTTTCTATTCCCGTATTTGTAATGGACATTGTGCTAATTTACATAACAATTAGGGGTTTGCACGAGCCTCAGGAATTACTGAAATCGAACCGATATCAAAACCAAGAAATAGCCGTTGACTTTTTGATTTTTCCCAAACTGAACCGTCCCGAAATTTTTGTTGGTATAGTTATGGATATGTTTCAAATATTCGTACCGAGAACTGTATCGAGCCATACCAAATTATACCGAATCGAAGATACGAAACTAGAATCGACTCTAATATTTTTTTATTTTATATATACACATTTAATATTATTATCTTATTTATCTTTTGATAGTGAATTAATTACATATTCTTTGAAATTAAATATCATAAAAAATATAATACTGAGAATTGTCAAATTAAAAATTGGCATACTTTATCAATATATCAAATGAATAATTGATTAGAAATTTAATTCAATAAGAGTGACACTGTATTAATTGTTTATCAAAAAATGGTTGCTATCATATTAATTTATTAAATGTACTCAATAAGTTAAATTAAAAATTATATATAATTTGTAGAAAAGTATTTAATTTGATGATATTTGGCTTATTAATGATCATAACTAGACTCATCATCTTATTAAAAAAATTAATTGATATTAAATTAGTTAAATGATTAGTAAATTGTACATAAACTAGAGTAATATTCTAATCAAGAAATTGAGATATGTAGATTATAAACTCATATAAACCTTCATTTCATATAGCAGAAGAGAAAAATATGCAAAAATCAGTTGCCAAAAGGGGAATTGGAGAGGTATCTTGAGGAGTTTTCTAAAAAATATTGAGGCAAAAATAATATTTAATCATTAATATATAATTCCATTTATATATTGGAATAATATTAATTGCCCAATGGGCTCTTAATGGAATAACCCGACCCAAATGAGTCCAAGATTGACCCACAGGCCAATTTTTCCTACAGGGCCCATCACTCAGATATATAAAGGCCAATTTCTCCTACAGGGCCCAGGACTCATAGTCACTCTTACGCATTAATTTAGTTTACTGTCTTAATTATTCTCTCGATCACTATGCTGACTTGAGCATCGGAGAGACCTTCCTGGATAACCTCCGGATCCCAATAACGTTTGCCCATGTGTGTAGGCAAGTTTTCAATCGATGGGTTTCCAGCTCCTGAAGAAGAAGACTTGAAGACTTCTCCTTTGGGAAGAATAAGACTTTGACTTTCGTCAGTATCTTTGACTTGGAGTAACCTACCCTAAAAAACAACATCATTTTGGCGCCGTTTGTGGGAACGAGGCTGAGGAACACGACTTCTGAAGGACATGGACATACTATCATTCAACGCATTTCATCGGCTAGGATTCGGAGACTCATCTATAAGCGAAGTCACTATCACACTATAGACCTCGGTCCACGGGAAGATCCCCATCCTCGGGAGGTGACGTCCCTCATTGGGCGACTACACACATGTCAGGTCATGAAGATGGTGAGAATTGCAGTGGTCAACCTCCTCTTGCAGTATAATGTGATCCTTGTCACCCATCGTTGAACGCATTCAGAGCCATTGCTTTCGTCTACCACCAGAAGTTGAAATTCCCAATTCTAAAGGGGATTGAAGAAGAACGTGGGGACAGGAGTATAACCCTGGAATGCCATTTCACCACCTGGAAGGAAGAGCCCCAAGTTTGGGACACTGAGCTTTGGAATGATCTGATTACTCCCATGGAAGTGGGGCTCCTCCAAGAAGAAGATTTCCCTGAAGAACCTCAAGAGGAAGAAGACTACAATGCCCACAAGTTGAAGGAGGAACCCAAATTTAAGGCGGTGGAGCAGATCAAACTAGTAGTTTTAGACCCAACAGATGAAACAAAAACCGTGTGACTTGGGACTAAGCTAGAACCTGATGTGGAGCAAGAAATCATTGAAGCCCTCAGAAGGAATGCGCAAGTATTCACCTCGAAGATGAAAACTTGCAAAGGATTCCTCTGGAAGTCGCCTTGCACCGATTGGGGGTAGACTCGACCGACAAACCTATGAAGCAGAAGAGGAGAGCCTTCGGGCTAGAAAGAAGCAAAGCAATAAAGGAATAAATAAACAAAAATTGCCCGAATCAAAATACATCAAACCCGTGTAGTATCCGAGATGGCTGGCTAACGTGGTGCTCGTCCCTAAGCCCAATGGGAAATGGAGAATGTGCATTGATTTCACATACTTAAACAAAAATTGTCCGAAGGATCCATTCCCACTCCCCGAATCAATCAGCTGGTCGACACAACCTCAGGATGCAAACTCCTTAGCATTTTGGATGCCTTTCAAGGGTACAATCAAATACAACTAGCGGAGGAAGATCAGGAAAAGACCAACTTCATAACTGAGCAAGAAATCTATTGTTACAAGGTCATGCCTTTTGGCCTGAAGAACGCGGGAGCAACTTATCGACATCTTGTCAATCGCATTTCCAAGATCGATATAGTTTAACATGGAAGTCTATATCGACGATATGCTAGTGAGGAGTATCCGGGGGGCTCATCATGCCGTAGACTTAGAAAAATGCTTCAGTGCATTGAAGATTTATCGAATGAAGTTGAACTCCGCTAATTGTACCTTCGGCGTACATGGGGAAAGTTTCTGGGATACATGATCTTCGAGCGACGAAATTGAAGCCAACCCTAAAAAGACATCCAAAATATGTCGGGCCCTACCATTGCAAAAGATGGTGGAAATTAACTGGTTGTATGGTTGCTTTGAGCCGCTTTATCTCCAAGTCCGCCAAAAAAGGCTTGCCATTTTTCAAATTGCTACGCGTAAAACGCAGACTCTGGAATGTCAGCAAGCATTCAACAACTTGAAGTTATATTTGGCCTCACCTTCACTGCTAACAAAGCCAAGAGAAGGGGAGACTTTATATCTATACCTATCAGTATCTGAAGAAACCCTGAGTGGTGTTTTGGTCTGGGAGTAGCAGTGAGATCACCACCCGATATACTACATCAGCAAAGTCTTCTTGGACATAGAAACTAGTTATACTCATATAGAGAAGTTGGCATTTACCCTAGTTACTTATGCTAAAAAACTCAGGCCCTACTTTCAATCGCATCCAATTGTGGTCCAGACCAATCACCCTTTGAAGCAAGTGTTCACCAATCTCCCCGCATCGGGAAAAATGGTGAAGTGGGTACTAGAGCTTAACGAGCATGGAATTGAATTTCAGCCAAGACCCATCATCAAATCTCAAATTTTAGCCAATTTTATGGTGGAGACGCATGGAATGGAGACAAATAATCCACCAATAGAATGGAGACTGTAAGTGGATGGTTCCTCCACTTCTTCGGGAAGTGGGGCTGGAATTGTGCTGGAGAGCCCACAGAGAGACCAACTTGAGTATGCAGTAAAGTTCAAATTCCCCACCTCCAACAACGAGGTGGAGTATGAAGCCTTACTGATAGGAGAAAAATTGGCCATAGCCCGTCAGGGCCCAAAAGATTACAGCTTCCAGTGACTCTCAACTCGTGGCCAACCAAGTAGATGGGACTTACGAGGCCAGAGAAGAAAATATTGGCAAGTACCTTA
The DNA here is from genome assembly GCA_016081115.2 of Rehmannia glutinosa. Classification (NCBI taxonomy): domain Eukaryota; kingdom Viridiplantae; phylum Streptophyta; class Magnoliopsida; order Lamiales; family Orobanchaceae; genus Rehmannia; species Rehmannia glutinosa. Next base: position 153,323 of record JABTTQ020002732.1, on the reverse strand, counting down.
GTGCAGTCAAGGAGTTAGTGAACAAATTTGAGAAGTTCGTGGTAACACAAATCCCACGCAGGGAGAACACGAAAGCCGACCAACACGCCCGCCTAGCCAACTCCATGACCGCCATCAACAATAGAGCCATCACACTATTGGTAGCTAGCCACCCAGAACTGGAGAAATCCAAATCTGAGGTGCTCAGTACCATGCAACATACCCTGTCATGGAAGGATGAGATCATTCAATATTTGGAACTTGGAGCTGTCCCCGACTCCCTTGCGGACGCCCAGAGACTAAGGAACAAAGCTTCCCGTTTTGTGATGATAGATGGAGAATTATACAAGAAGGGTTTCTCCCAACCGTACCTGAAGTGTTTGGCTCCCGAGGAAGCTCACTATGTACTTAGAGAAATTCATGAAGGAAGTTGAGGCAACCATTCGGGTGGAAAGGCATTAGCCACGAAGACCTTGATATAAGGCTACTTTTGGTCAACTCCATTTAAGGATGCCAAGACACTGGTAAGACATTGCCTCCCATGCTAAGAGCACACAACAATAACACAAATAACCGCCAAGGCACTACAGCAATTACAAAGCCTTTGCCCCTTTGCGTAGTGGGGAATATACATAGTCGGACCATTTTTGTTAGCTCCGGCTTAGAAAATTTTTTTGATCGTAGAATTTGACTACTTCAATAAGTAGGTGGAAGCAGAGCCACTCACAAAAATATCAAAAAAGGAGGTCATCAACTTCTTGTGGAAGAACATCTTCTGTCGGTTCGGAATTCCCTAAGCATTCGTGTCCGGCAATGGAACTCAGTTCCAAGGAGCTAAGTTAAAACAATGGTGTGAGGAGAAGAAGATCAAGCAGTTCTTTACATCAGTGGGGATATCGAATGACCCCCCAGACAGCCATAGTCGAATCTCCATTTAGTCTAGCCTACGGAGCCAAAGAAGTCATCCCTACAGAAATAGGCAAACCAAGTCAAAGGGTGACGAACTATTCTCCAGAACAGAATGATAGCAACATGAGGATCAACATAGACTTGATCCAAGAACTCAGAGATAAGGCCTTTACCAGATCCAAAATTTACAAGAGAAGGGTGGCCAAAACTTACAATTATCGGGTGCGCCCCTAAAGCATTTAGGTGGGAGACCTTGTATTGAGGAAAGCCGGAGTCTCTAGACCAGTCGTAAAATTGGACCCTAATTAGTAAGGGCCGTACAAAGTAATTGAACTGGTGAAGCCTGGGGCCTACAAGCTAGAACATTTAGTGACAAAAATGTTCTTCGTACATGGAATATCGACAACTTACAAAAGTACTATCCTTGAGGAATTTTCCACCCAGGTGGCGTTAAATATTTTTATTTCCGTTTCAATTTCCACCCACATAGAGTAAAATTTTATCATTTTCATATAATGAATAAATTACTTTCACATTTCTACTACGATCTCATGCATACAGTTAATTGTCAAATATGGATGCAGTCAATGACCACTCGGGCGCTCTCCTCATCAAACCTCATCCTGGCTAAGACTCGGATGGGAAGACTCCGGATGGGAGGGGCCTCATCACGGGGAGGTCCTAGTAACTTTACCTCATCCAGCTAAGACCCTGGTTGGAAAGACCTCATTCGGCTAAGAGCCCAGATCGGAAGACCTCATCCGGCTAAGACCCGGATTGGGGCCTCCTCATGGGGAGATCCTAGTAAATTTTACCTCATCCAGCTGAGACCCCGAATGAGAGGGATTTCCTCATAGCGGGGTCCTTGTTCTCGTAAAGTTTCCCTCATTCGGATAAGACCCCGGATTGGGAGAGGCCTCCTCACGAAGGGATCATCGTAAATTTTCCCTCATCTGGCTAAGACCCCGAACGTCTCCTCCGGCACTCTTGGAGGGAGAAGTTCTCTCAAGGGAGGTCCTCGAAAATATTTCCTCTGACATACAACACATGGATGTAAAACAAAAAAGAAGGCAAAAATGCTAACACATGCGCGGAAGGAAACAATACAAAATCAAAAAATGGAACAAGGGCTCTGGGAAAGCTCCTGGAGGGTGCCCCCGAGCTTCTGAAGGGTGTCTCCTCCAAGCTCCAGAAGGGCGCCCTACGGCTCCTGAAGGGTGCCCTCGCTGGACTGCGGAACGACATCCTCTAACATCAAATACGAGTGTCTTAGGCTATTGCAGAGGAATTAAGGCTTCCTTCCGAAGGGGAGGATCAATCCTCATAGAAAAAACAAGCCCGTATGAACAAGAAATTAAAGACAAAATATTGCGTAAATGAAGAAAGACCGGAATCCAAAATCCAATCTAAAATGTGCGAAAACTCCAGAGAAGATGGAGAAACACAGAAGGAAGAACACATCGGGGGGCTTAGGCCGCTCCCGGGGGGTGCACCCTCCCTCGCACGGGAGGGCGCACGGGCGCACCCTTGAGGGCACCCTTGCCCGCTCCAGGGACATCGAGGGCGCCCTTGCCCCTATCTCGGGTTCTCATATCTCTGCTCACTTGGTCTACTTCACTCCTCTCTATGAGCACTCTCCCCAAAGTTTGAAAAACAATTCACTAAGTGTTCCACCATCCAAGAGAATTGAAAGACATGATCAAAGTTGGGCCCCCTCAAAGAGGGGTCCCCGTAACTAAACTTCATCCGACGCTCCCGGAAGGAAGGAACTCCCTTACATAGGGGTCCTCGTGACTTTCCAAGGAATCTCAAGACAAGTCGGACACGGTATCAGTATTAGCTCCCCCACTACTCTATTCTCCCACAGCATCGGAGTTGAGGGGCTTATGTTGAGGGCAAAAATGATATTTAATAATTAATATATAATTCGACTTAGATATTGTAATAATATTAATTACCCAATGGGATCTTAATGGAATAACCCGACCCAAAGGAGTCCGAGACTGGCCCATAGGGTCCATCACCCATGTATATAAAGGTTCACCCTCTTCATTTGTAAGTTATCGGACTCAAATCACTCTTACGTATTAATTCATTATTTATTTATTGTCTTAATTATTCTCTCGAATACTGTGCTGACTTGAGTATCAGAGGTGCTTTCTTGGGATAACCCCCTCCCTAACGTTTCTGCGTGTGTGCAGGCAAGTTCCCAATTGAAGAATTTCCAGCGTTCGGAGAAGAAGACTTTGACTTTTGTCAGCATCTTTGACTTGGAGTGATCTGCCCTAAAAACCAACATCAGTTGGGTTGGTGGAAAGTTAATATCATTAGTTATCAAAACTTGAGTAGTATTACTAGAGATATTTTGGCAATTCATATTGTGGTTTTATATTTTTGTATGATAGATTAAATAGTTAAAGTATAATTTACCTAATAATTTCATGTTGATTATCTTTTTTTGTCTCTTTTTAAACGTACGGATAATCTACGATTCTCTGATTCCTTATTCCTAATCAAACTGGTCCATTTGAACTGAATATCTGTACGAAACCGTCCCAAAATTTGGGACGGTATGGTACGAATATTGTTCAGCTACGGTACAATTTCAGATATTAATTTTAAAATATCCGAATTTTGGTAAGGTTCCAGAGATTTTTGAATCTCCAAATTCTATCATACCACCATGTACACCTCCAAAACAAATTATTCGTAGATATGATACCCTTAATGAATATTTAGTTAGTAGTTTTGGTAAGTTTTGCTTCTTCTACTAATAATGTTCTTGAAAGTTAATTTTGATTATGTATAATTCTCTTTCTCATAACTGCAAAAAAAAAACATAATCAATAGCAAGATATCATGTGTATAATAAATTACAATATTACCCTTTATAATTTATCCATGCTAGGACTAACTACATTACTACCCTAAATATCAATAAATTAAACTCTTACCACCTAATTAATTCAAGGATGAAATCGTAGCCATCAAATATTTTTTTCCCAAACGGTAGATTTTTCATTGAGTACTCAAATACAAAACTTATAATGTCACAAACAATTGTCTGGGAGGGAACTACAAAATAAAAAACAGAAAAAAAAAACTCCCACCCGAGAAGGCTGAACCACTCACGATAAGGGGAGACAGGGCACTTCCCAAGGAGGCCCAATAACTACAACACACCAACAAATACCAGGTGCGAGTGACCACCACGTACTATAAGACAGATACAACTAACTTGTATACGATTGCCCTTCAACGGGAACTACAAAGAAAACAACAAAAAAAGAAAAACAAGAAACACATCAAAATCAATCTAAAAAAAATAACAAGAAGGAAAAAAAAACAAGACGAAATCCAAAAAGCCTACAACAATTATAAAAAGAAAGAAAAAAATTAAAAATATCAAAAACCAAATAACAACATCTCCCTCTCACTACACCAGCTCCGCAGTCCTTGGCACCCCCTACACCCTCACTACACATCCACAAAGCTGCCACTCATACCACTTTCCACATCTCTGCAAGTCCAGACAAAACTCGAACCACCAAACTAACGAGACTTTGAGGGCATGAAAACAAACAACTTGGGCCGAATCCGAGACAACATAAATAGATCTGGATTTGGATATGGCTAAAAAGATTCGCCATGGCTAGATCAAGCCAGAAAGAAAATGGGGAAGCGGATGAGACCGACGACCGAACACCGCTGATCTAGGATAGAAGGTGGTCAAGGCGGATGGGCGGGTTGGAGAGAGAGAAACTGAGAGAGGAGAAATGAGGGGAGTTTTCTAGAGAGAGGAAGGGGTCTATTAAATTTACTTACCAAAGTCTGAGATTAAATTTGAAGTCCATTTTCATAATAATATACATTAGATAGTTCATTTTAAAAAGACTTTTGGATAAGTCACTCCAAAAATTCCAATCTATAACTGGAGGCTTTTTGAGAAGTCACTTATTAAAAATTCATTTCCTAAATGGACTTTTGCATAAGTGCTCCAAAGCATGCACTTCGTAAGTAGCCCAAAATCGGTGATTGATGATTTGAATTTATTCGATCATAAGATTATCCAAACAAATTCAATGAATTTATTCCTATTAATTTGAAATGTTTAGTTACAAATAAAGACATGTTTGGTTAAATTTTTAGAAAAACTCATAAACCCCCAAACTAACGTATTAAGATTTTACAAGTTGTTTTTACAAAAATAAGGAGATCATAACTTATTTTCAAAGTAAGATTATATTTTAAAATTCTCTCTCGTTTTGATAATTCTAAACTCCAAATTGCCATAATTGACATTTTAAAGCTCAATGACTTTATTCTATCAAACACTTTTAGCATGTTATAAACTCTAAAAAAGAGCTTATATAGCTTAGCCAAGCACTTAATAATTTATTTTTAATAATAAGTTTGTTTGTGTAATTATGATTAGTACTTTAATCGTACAATTAAATTTAAAGTGCCAGACACAAGAGAGTTTTCAGCCATTACTATATATGTAATTTTCTAATATACATATTTATTATGTTCACTTCCCTATTATTCCCATCATACTAAATATATATATATATATATATATATATAAATATACTGTTGCACCATTATAAATGTTAATAATGAAAGATAAGCAAAACAATAAATCAAATCCCAGCAATTAAAGAGAGATTTAATTAAGTGTCTATAACGTTGAATTTTTCTTTTCTCTTTTTCATATTCCACTATTTTTTTAAAAACAAGAAAATTGTATTTTTCATTAATCAATTCTAAACAATCAAGATACATTATCCTGAAGCCAAACAAAAAATTCCAAATAAAATCCCACATTTCAAACAAGGAAAAAGGGGGAGAAACAAAAATCTAATGTATCATATACAATAGAGCATAAAGTATCAGATCAAACTTAGTGGGTTGTGATTCTTAGTTGGATGAGTAAACTTAGGGCCATCCCTGGGGTGGTCAAGGTGGCGCCGCCGCACAGGGCTTTATCCGGAGAGGTTCCCCGACGGCCTTTTTTTTTTGTACTTTAAAGTTTTAAAATAGAGATATATATGTATAATAAGTCCTACTTCATTGAAAATAAGAGTTGTTTAGCCAAGCGAGTTGTCCTTCTTTCTTGGACATTGAGGTCATGGAATGGAGTCCTCGCTGACCCGGAGTTTCTAATTCATTTTTTTATTTTTTTCATGGTTCAAATTATATTTAGATGTGTAAATAGATAATGAAAATTATTTAATATAGTGGTGAGTGCTTTTATTTTTATACTTGAGGTCGTGGGCTCTGTTTCTCGCAGTAGCAAAAGTCTTTTTTTTTTTTTTTCCTTTCATCAAATAAAACAAAAAACAAAGCTTTAGTCAATTTCAGTTTATTTTATTTAGATTTTTATTATGTTGAAAATATTTATTATATTTTATATAGGGTTATTCCTCAATTTATTTTTAAAATTTAAGATATATGTGGATTTAGTTGATTGATTTCACCATTAACATGAATTTCTTTTATTATTCCTTATGATTTCATTCTCTTCCATCTAAAATAAAATATTTTATCTAAATTTTTTAGAAGAGGGAAATAAATCTCAGGCTCCATTTAGAGTTAAAGATTTCAAAATCAATAGTAATAAATCTATTGAAGTTGTTTTGGATGAAGTATTTTTATAATGAATTTCAAATCCTTGTAAGCTATTTTGAGATTCATTTTGGATGAAGTTATTTGAAATCGTTTCCCTAAATCCAAATCTTTTTATCTGAATGCAACCTCAAAAAATTGAAAGACTAAGGGTCAACACCATTGCAAAAGGTATTGATACTACTAGCTAGAACTATCTAAAATAAAGGTTGATCGATGATTTTGGAGATAAAAATGTAAGGAGATCTAAGTTCGAAAAAACAAATGCAAGGATATCAATTCTTTATGGTTAATGTATCGCTATGTTTTTCTTTAAATATATGATGTAATGATTTAAAGTATCTTTTTTGTAGCACTAGTTTAATGAATTAGAAACATTGAAACTAGAATATAATATTTCATTATTTTATGTTGTGATTAATGAAATTAATTTTCATAATATTGATTAATTAGTTATTTTTAATTTTGTATATGAACATAGAGAGCCCATTTTTTTCTCTCGCATCAGGCCTGTCAAAATATAAAGAAGACATAGAGATGTCGAAATACAAAGAAGACATCAAAGACGTACCCACATTCCCACCTATCGGGGCACGTGCCCCAATAGGTTTTTTTTTTAAATTTTTCTTATAGTTTTTTTCTTTTTTTAATAGATTTTTCCATTCTTTTTTACTATTTCATATTTATTATTAAAAATTATATATTAATTAGGTTAAAAGAAAGAAAAATGTACCCCCATTAATTATTTTTGATGTAGTTTATTATCGTATTTATTTTGTGCCCCCCTCATAGAAATATTTTGGATCCGTCCCTAGAAGACATAGAGAGAAAATATAAAAGACTTGTGTTTTGATTGATGTAAATTGTATAATACAATACACGACTATATATAACCTAATAGCTTAGTGGTTAAGAAACCGTATAAATGGTAAGAGAATAATTACAACCTAATCTATGGTCAATCATATCAATTATAATCTAATATAGCGTCAATCATATCAATCACATAATTACAACCTAATATAGCTCAATCATATCAATTATCACTTAATACCCCTCCTCAAACTCAAGGTGGTGTGAAAGACACAAACATGAGGTTGGAGATCAAATCTTGAAGACGACTAGGAGGATGAGTTTGGTGAAGAGATCCGCAAGCTGAGCAGCAGAAGGCGTGTACTGAAGTTTTGTAGTGTCCTGGAAAACATGTTGGCGAATGAAATGACAATCACACTTAATATGGCAGGTGCACTCATGAAAAACATCATTATGGGCAATCTGAATTGCACTCTGAGTATCACAATGAAGGATAGTTCTTTGAGGTTGAGAAATACCCATATCAGCGAGAAGCCAATGAAGCCAAATAACCTCTTGAGTAGTATCAGCAAGAGCATGATACTCTGCTTCAGTACTCGAGCGAGCAACAATGGTCTGCTTTTTACTTCACCAAGAAAGAAGAGAGTCACCAAGCAGGAAGTAGTACCCTATGATAGAGCGGCGATCTATCAGATCACCTTCCCAATCCGCAACAGAATATCCACGAAGAACCAATAAAGAATTAGTGGAGAAAAAGAGACCGTGGAAGAGAGTGCCTTTTACGTAACGAATGATACGAAGCATTGCGGCATAGTGTGAAGTATGGGGAGTAGTCATAAATTGGCTAACCATGTGAATTGCATATGCAATATCAGATCGAGTCACTGTGAGATAGATAAGTCTGTCAACCAACTGACGATACAAAGAGGCATCCTCGAGCGGTGTCCCATCCATAGGAGTAAGATGAATATTAGGATCTAGAGGAGTAGTTGCAGTTTTACTATCTGTGAGCCCTGCACGAGCAAGAAGATCAGAGAGTACTTGGCTTGAGAAAGATAATAACCATCAGAGGAATATGAGACTTTAGTGTCTAAAAAATAACTGAGCTTGTCAAGATCCTTCATCTCAAACTGTTGATTGGGAAACATCTTTAGATCTGAAATGCCAAACAAATCATCCATAGTAATGCTCATATCATCGACATAGAAGAGTAACAGAATTACACCAGACCCAGATTGGCGAATAGAGAGGGCAGGGTTATAATCACTGGATGCAAAACCAAAATCCTTTATTACAGAGCTGAACTTAGAGAACCAAATGCGTGGAGCTTGTTTGAGACCATAGAGAGCACGCCAAAGCTGACACACCTTATGGGGTAGATGATGATACACTAGAGGAGGCTTCATAAAAACTTCCTCTGTGAGATCCCCATTAAGGAATGCATTTTTAACATCCATCTGAAATAATTTCCATTGTTGCACAGCAGCTACAAAAGTAATTGTTCGGACAGAAGTGAGGCGAGCTATTGGCGCAAATGTCTCCTCATAGTCAATACCATACTCTTGAGTAAACCCTTTGGAATTTTTTTTGGCGCCATGCAAATTTTCTCTCGCTACACCATGGCGCACATGATACCATCATCTTCCCCACCTGAGCATCATTTTCCTCATCTCCATTTCCTTTTCTCTTTCTTCGCCATTAGTATTAGCATATTGTTTCTTCCTCTGATTGTTTCGTATTTTCGTAGTGTACGCAACCTCAATTCTGCAACAAACATCGATGGAGCCAACTACGCAATTGCCTCTAGCTGATCTGCCTATCGAGAACTTTCCACCGCTTACTGCTCAATCACCTCCAATCATTTTGAAATCCGCACCTACTTTGCCATATCGGTCATATATCTGAGAAGCCGTCGATTCTCATTCCAAACACTAAATCCTTCCTCACAGCTGTCGTCGCTTCACATCCTAACACATCCGAAAATACATTATTGTGATGAATCACAAATTGGATCCATTGTTCTGGATAACGAAACATCAATTGCGCAATTCTCTGAAGCTAAATCACGCACATTGGCAACAAAATGGGACCTGGCATTAATTGGTAAATTCTGTCAAGGTATCCCTGGGATTATCTGTAGGTCCCAAGGGGTGTGAGTAAGGTTTAGAAGGGGGGGTTGAATAAACCTTACCAACTTTTCGATTTAGTCCTTTTTAAATTAGTTCAGAGTTAATTTCACAGCTATGTCCTTGATGGACAGCTAAGTTAGTTAACCAGCAGAGTTAGCCACTCAACAGACTCAACCGAGTACATTAATAGAATAACTCAAATTGCTTAGTCTAATACTTAACTCGACTGTGATGAGATTTTCAGCGGAAGACTTAACACCCTTGAATTTGGTTTAAATGTGTTTTAACACTTGGTTTTAGCTCTTTGTTAAATATCGATTGGATAGCAAATTATCAGCAGATATTAAATAATATGCAGTAAGTAAATGCTGAAATGTAAATGACACAATAAATTTTATAGAGGTTCGAAAATGGGGTAACTCTTCTAATCCTCTATTCTCCAACTCCTGGAGGGATCCACTAAGTATTGATCAGAGTACAAAGTGGTTATCAGTCCAGATGCAAGTCTTGATCACACAGTTGACTTGATTCTTTGGGACTCAGTCTGGAGATGCCTTGGTCACACAGCTGGCTTCTCGTCCGACTCAGCTTCTTCACAGGGCAGCTGCCTTGCTACTACAACTCACTTGCTCAAGCTTCTTGGATTCGATCACGAAGCCCTCCAATAACTTGAGACTGGTTCGACCTTGAACCTTTCTACAGTCCTCCTTGGAATGTAGACCTCTTTTGATTCTTCAAAAGTTTCCTCTTCAAAAGTTTCCTCTTCAACAGTTTGAAGTTGTCTTTCCTTCACAGCTTGGTGTTGGATTGATTTCTTTCGAAGTTTAGGCTTGAGGATTAGCTTGAATAACTTGAGAATATTTTTGTAGATTACAACTTGAATAATAGCTTGAGTGTTCGTGGTTCAGGTAACCTTTTCTCAAATTAATTCCTCAGCCTCTTATAGTGCTCTTTTGAAAATTTGCCCGTTGAAGAGATAGGCTACTTTTCAAAAGACACTTGTGGTCGTTGGCTTGTTTTGTTGCAGTCCTTGATCTTGACATTTCCTCGTATTAAATGAACATTCAGCTTTTCAGAGTCTGACACAAGGTGCAGTGCTTCCCATTGGTTTATTCCTTTTGCACGCTTCTGGGACTGAGCACTTTAAGACATGGCAGCATGGAAGTATTACTTGTTTAGGTAATGTTCTTGACTTCTGTGAAACGGATTCTTTTCAGTTGTCTTGACTTGACTGTCTTTCCTTAACTTCCCCAGGTGACTTCGAGTCAGCTCCCAATCATTGGATGACTCATCTGTCACTTCAACTTGAGACTTGGCTATCTTGAGTTGACTTGACTTACACTTCACACAGTTGTATCATAGTTGCTACTCCTTCAGTCGAGTTCTTGTCTTCTTTTCCTTGCTATACTCAGCTGCTTCACAGCGGAGTCTTCATCCCAGTCTTTAATTGACTTCTTGTATATCCAGGCGTAGCTGACTTGACTCAGCTAGTATAGTCCTATCTATTTCAATACAAATTACAAAGAAAATGGGATGCCAACTTTCTAGTCTAAGTTTTACATGGCATTCATCAAAATCTAACAATAAATTTTCCCAACATTATCTTAATTAGAAAATTTCTTGATAACCTAAAATTGAAAGGTTCAGTGGATATTCGTGTTTTGAATTTGAGACATGTTTTGTTTGTGTTCAGTCATGAGTTAGATTTTACTAAGCTGTGGCTGAAGCCTGTGTGGTTTGTGAATGATGTCCCTATGCGAATGTTTAAATGGAGTCCGTCTTTTTCTGTTAAAATGGAGCATGTGTGGGTGAAGTTACCTGGATTACCTATACATCTGTTTGACAAATCTGCTTTGTTATGCATTCCTAAACTGATTGGTGTGCCTATTCAAATGGACAAAGCCACTGCCAATTGTTCCAAACTCTCTCTTGCTCGAATTTGTGTGGGTATAAATCTGGCTTTGCCTCGTAAAGAGTCTGTCACTATAAAATTCAGTGATGAAATTAGGGAACAGAAAATTGTATATGAGTCAATACCTAAATTCTGTCAAGGTTGTTTCCACACAGGGCATGAAATTTCACAATGTTACACTATAGGTAATGCCCCCAGACCTGTTAAAACCACTCTTAATAAACCTGATACAGCCCAGGACATCATCCCTCCTGCTTCCCCTGCTCTACATGTTCACGATACTTCCCCTATTGCCTCTTCTTCTCATCATGTTTCCCCCTCCATCCAGGCTCCCCCTTCTAGTTTGTTCCATCCCCTGCTACAGTTAGAAATGATCCAATTGTACCTCATTACTCTGAGGGATGGACACAAGTTACTGGTAAAGCTAAGATGGTGAATTCTCAAGAGAGACATACACCACTCAGTACTTCTTTGCACATTAATACACCCATTCATAGTCCCACCAGGTCTCAATTACCTAAGGTCAGGTCTCCTGGTAAGGAAATCACTCACACTAACTCCTTTTCCCCCATTCAAGACACCTCTCCAGCTGGCCCTAGTACTTCTCAGCCTCCAGGTTCTAACACTGGAAGAAGTATTCAGGATAACTATCCTCTTGGTGAGGAACAGTTGGAGGATCACTTTTCTAATAAGCAAATAGCTCTTCATAGAAGAGCTACCTCTGTGTCTCCCAAAAAGGGACCTGACAAGCCATCTAGGCCTCTTAGAAACAAACTCAAAAAGAAAATATGAGTATCCCCATCCTTATGTGGAATGTCAGGGGTATAAGTAATAACCCCACTCTTAACCATGTGCATCTTTTATGTAAAGAATACAAAATACTGATATTGGCCATCACTGAACCAATGACCATTCCTGACTTTCCTCATTTTTGCAGGAAATTGGGTTTCTTTTCTGGTATCAATAATAATAATAATAATAATAATAAAATACGGGTTTTTTGGGCATCTTCTGTGACTGGTGTGCTTATTAGGGACAATGAACAAAGCCTGGACATGGAATTTTCCACTAGCATTCTTCCCTCTAAGTTTTATGCTTCATTGGTATATGCTAAATCCACTAGAGTGGAGAGGAGAGGATTATGGGATGACCTAAGATTTTTTGCAAGCACTTACACATCTCTCCCTTGGCTTGTTGGGGGTGATTTTAATTGCTTCTTACATAGTGACGAGAGGGTTGGTAGTAACTCAAACAGAGTGCTGGATATGGAGGAATTCAATCAACTGGTTAGTGACTGTGGTTTGGTTGATATTGGTTTTGAAGGTCCCCATATGCATACTTGGGTCAGAAATAATCTTAGAGAGAGGCTTGATAGAATTTTCTTAAATAATAGGTGGGCTGATGTCTTTGCTATTTCCTCTGTTAAGCATCTACCTAGAATCCACTCTGACCATGCACCCATTTTGTTTAAAGCTGCTGTATCTGGTTCTAAACCTGCATCTGCATTTAGATATTTTAAAATGTGGGCTAGATACCCTACTTTTATATCAAACATTGCTAAAGTTTGGTCTGCCCCTACTGGTTTTCCAAGTCTTGTGAACCTTCACCACAAGTTAATCAGAGTCAAACAAAGATTAAAATGGTGGAATAAACATATGTTTGGGGATATTTTCTCTAATCTCAAAAATGCTGGAGCTAAGGTAGCTAGTGCTGAGTCTAATTTTGATTTTAATCCCTCTCCTGAACATAGAGCCTTACTTCATCAAGCTATTGCTGAGCTTGTACTTGCAACTAAAATAGAAGAGGACTATTGGCACCAAAAGTCTGCTTGCAAATGGATTGTGGAGGGTGGGAGGAACACTCATTACTTCCACAACCTTGTTAAGCAGAAAAGACTCAAAGCTAGGATTCACAGTATCACTGATAATGGGGTCACACTCACCTCTGACTCTGATATTCAGCAATCATGTGCTAATTTCTTTTCTAAATATCTCTCCAATGATGTTGTGCTTCCGTCCTTTGTATGCCCTTTCCCTATCCCTCACCTCCCAGACAATACTGATTTCACTACCTTGTGTTCTCTCCCTACTGAGGCTGAAGTTAAAAGTGTTGTGTTTTCTATAAGTCCTGACAATGTTGTTGGACCTGATGGCTTCTCAGCCCAGTTCTTTCAAACATTGCTGGGAGATAATTCACACTGATGTTGTTCTTGTTGTGCATGAATTCTTTGCTGGCTCCCCCTCCCCAAGAGCTACACATCTACCACTATTGTTCTTATACCTAAGAAGCCCCATCCCATTACTTGGAGTGACTACATGCCTATTAGCCTTTGTAATGTATCTAATAAGATCATTACCAAGATACTAATTGATAGACTTGTTGTCTTCCTCCCTGAGCTTATTTCTCATAATCAAAGTGGCTTCATTAAGAATAGGCTTATTAGTGACAATATCCTTTTGAATCAAGAGCTCTTACATTCTATTAACTATAAAACTGAGCCTATGAATGTCATTTTTAAGCTTGACATGGCTAAAGCTTATGATAAAGTTCAATGGCCTTTTCTCAAACTCATGTTCTCTAGATTTGGTTTCCCAGATAGATGGATATCTTATATTGAGAGTTGTGGCTAATTGTTGGTTTTCTGTCCTAGTCAATGGGCACTCTTGTGGATATTTCAAATCTGAGAGAGGGCTAAGACAGGGTGATCCCCTTTCCCCCCTCTCTTTTCATACTGGCTGCTGAGTTCCTCTCTAGTGGACTGAATTTCCTATTTCATAATAACCCCTCCATGTATTATAATTCACAAGGTGGCCTGCCAATATCCCACTTATCATATGTTGATGATATTGTAATATTTTCTAATGAGCATACCTCCTCTATATCTCAGCTGATAGACTTCTTGAACTTCTATTGTGAGGTTTCTGGACAAGCTATTAACAATTCTAAAAGCTCTTTTGTCACTAACAAATCACTCCCCAGTCACAGAATTTCAAACATCTCCAGAATCACTGGTTTCTGCAACCAGTCTCTTCCTCTCACCTATTTAGGTGCCCCTCTGTCTAAAGGTCATAAGAAAATGGACCTTTTTCTTCCCCTCATTTCCAAAATGCACCAGACAATCCAAGGCTGGGCCTGGAAATTCTTATCATTTGGAGGTAGATTGATGCTTATCAAGAGCACTCTCAATTCTCTTTTCATTCATTTGATTCAGGTCCTCAAACCTCCTAAAATTATTGTGCATCAACTTGAGCAAATTATGGCTCGATTTCTAGGGTACTACTGATAATACTAAAAGAATACACTGGGTGGCATGGTCAAAGATGTGTGCTCCTACATGTGAAGGTGGCCTTGGTATTAAAAGCATCCCTACTCTCATCACTGCTTTCTCTATGAAACTTTGGTGGAGACTTAGGGAGAAGCATTCTTTGTGGGCTAATTTTATGCATGAAAAATATGTTGGTGGTATGCCTATTTGCACTGTTCAACCCTCCCCCTCTGATAGCCTGAACTGGAAAAGAATTTGCCAAATTAGACATATCATGATTGCAAACACTGTTTGGAATGTTGGGTCTGGGCAGATTAGTTTTTGGCATGACATATGGTTGCATGAGTCTCCTTTGTTTGACTGCATACACACTGACAAAACTGGCTTTGAAAATGTTGATGTTGAGTATTTTTTTGAGGGATGGTTGTTGGGATACTGATAGACTTAATGTCATTGTGGGTCCAGAGTGGACTAACCAAATAAGCCAAGTTCCCATTTCTGTTGCTAAAGTGGATTCAATGCTATGGAAACCATCCTCCAATGGCAGATTTTCAACATCATCTGCTTATAAACTGATTCACAACAGTCTCCCTAGTCTTACACTTTTTGAACATATTTGGAGCCCACTTATTACCCCTTCTATCTCTATTTTTCTCTGGAGGTTATTGCAAAGAAGGCTGCCTATTGATGAATTGTTGCAGAAAAGAAAGATTGCTATTGCTTCTAAATGTGTTTGTTGCCCAGGCACAAATACACACCCTACTGCCCCACCCCCACAAGTTGAGACTATGTCACATTTGTTTCTCCTAAATGCTCAGGTGGTGAAAGTATGAAATCACTTTGCTGCTAGGTTGAGGTATCAGTTACCACACACTGAGCACTTACAACTTTTCTTGTCTAGCTTAAAAAACAACACTCCTTCCGCACACACTATGCACATCTCTTGGTTAGTTCCATGTTTAACTCTTTGGTTTATTTGGAAAGAAAGAAATAGTTGTAAACATGATGGAACTCTATTCTCAGCTAAAAGAATCATTTTTAATATTGATCATCACATTCACTTGTTGGCAAGATCTAAACTTCTGCAGACCACTACATGGAAAGGATCCCTAGACATTGCTGCATCTTGGAGAATCACACTGAGACATGCTACACCGGTTCACTGCATCCCTGTCATCTGGAAACCTCCCAAACCACCTTGGTTGAAACTGAATATTGATGGAGCATACTCCAACTCCTCTGCTGGTACTGGAGGTGTGCTCAGAAACCATCTTTGAGAACCCCTGTGGGCATTCTGCAACTACCACAACAATACTTCAAGTCAACTTCATGCTGAATGATTGGCCCTGCTCACTGCTCTACAACTATTGTCCACCTGGTCAATTCCCCAGTTATGGATTGAAATGGATTCTCAGATTTTATACAACATTGTTAGGGGAGGCAACCCTGGACATTGGTCCATATAGGCCCCTGTAGTTCATATTCGTAATATTTTACATAATAGATGTATTGAATTTTCTCATATTTTTAGGAAAGCTAACAATGTGGCAGACTGGTTGGCCTCCTTTGGCCACACTAATCAGTCTTGCCTTACCTTTAACCCCAGTTCATTACCTAGAAGATTACTTGGTTTAATCCGAGTTGATCTATTAGGCTTACCTTCATTTCGTAAATGTAAAGCTAGTATAAGATAACTCTTGTGTAATTGTATATTTCTCATCAATATATAGGTTGGGGATGCCACCTTAATCCCCCATCCCAACATTAGGGATGTTTTCATGCAAAAAAAAAGAGTAAACCCTTTGGCCACCAACCGAGCCTTATACTGTTCCACAGATCTATCAACACAAGTTTTGATCTTATATACCCATTTGCAACTCAAAACATTCTTTCCCTGAGGAAGAACAACCAAATCCCAAGTGTGTTTTTATTCCAAGGCTTGCAATTAATCGGCCATAGCTTGCTGCCATAATGGATCAGTATTGGCCTTACGGTAGGTTTGAGGCTAATGCAATGAGAGAATAGAAAAGAAACAATGATAATCAAGTAGGTGGGGAGGAACAAACCTCACTCTAGTAGAACGACGAAGAGAAGTGTCAGTGTCATTTTCGGGATTGGACACATCAGAATGAACAGACACCTCATAACGAACATCATCAGATGGAGATTGTTCACCTGTACCAACGTCTGTACTTGTGTTTGGACCTATGCCATTGTCATCATCGGGAAATAATGGAAGGGAAGAATATGTGAAATATGGGATAAAAGGTTCATAAGGGGGAGAAAATGATGACATGGAGGCAAACATTTTATTTTTCCAAAAAATCACATGCCGAGAGATACGAAGACGTTTAGAGATAGGATCCCAATAGAGAAAACCTTTATGTTCTATACCATAACCCAGAAAACAACACAAACGTGAGCAAGGCTCTAGTTTAGTACGCTCATGTGGTGGGAGTAAGACAAAACAACTACACCCAAAGATACGAAGATGATCATAGACTGGTGGACGACCATAGAGGCATTCGTAAGGTGTATGGTTCTGTATAGTAGGCGATGGAACACAATTGATGGTGTAGACAACAGTGAGAGCAGCTTCTCCCCAGAAGCACTCAGGACAAGAAGCAAAGATAAGGAAAGTGCGTGAAATATCTGTTTGATACATGTTTTTATCTTAATTTAGATGATTTTATTTTTACATCAAAACAATGTTTTTAATTGTTGTCCAAATACTCCTAAATGATTTAAAATGGTTTTAATATTTTCCGGAGTATTTCTTCAAGTTTTACTTTAGATAAAATTGGACAACACTTCTAATGATTTTACTTTTATATGTTTTTACTTCAAAACAAGGTTCCTAAATGTTGTCTAAATACTTCCGATTGGTTTAAAATGTTTTTACTATATTTTCGGAGTATTTCTTGAGTTTTATTTTCGATAAAAATTGGACAACATTTCTGTCTCGAGGTCGACCGGTCGCCCTATAGGCAACCCGTACCTGAAGATGATTTTTGAAACAGAAAATGAGACGGAAGTAAAAACAAGCAGGTCGATCGGTTGCCCTGGGCGTCGACCGGTCCGGTCGACCGGTACCTGCAAGTTTGGTTCTGAAACAGAACATTATTTTCTCGTCAAAACACTTAGGGGGACCGATGAAGTCAGGGTCGACCGGTCGAGGTACACGTCGACCGGTCGCCCTGTGTAAATTTCCTGTGTTTCATTTTTAACTTCTATTTCTGTGCGACCGGTCGCCCTGTGCTTTGACAGCAAAAATATGACCGTTTGACAGCAGACATATTTCCTTAAAATGTGGGATTGATTTCTAACAGCTATATTCTTGATTTTAATTGTATTTTTCTGTATATTTTCAATCCCCAAGAGGAGCCTATGCTTGATCAATCATCTCCTATAAATAGAGGAAGTTTTGGAGCAACCAAGATAACCATTAAGATACAACACAACAAGATACACTTCAAGCAAATATTTGTTCTTCATTGTTATTATTCTTGTTGTAAATTTTGCCTAGCTTATCACTTTCACATCCTTGAGGTCTAGGCTATTCTTGATTACACTTTGCACTCAAATTGTAATATTTATTATTGAGTTGTAATCTTGATTTTCGGTTATCATTCAACACAAGATATCCTTGTGAGTGTTCTTGTGGTAAGAACACACTTGGATGATCTAGGTGATAGGTGCAAGAAGATTGTGGTGATATTCTTATTGAGGTGTTGAAGAATTTGGTATTCTTCAAGGTTGAAGATTGTGGTAATCTTCACAAGGTGCCGTTAAAGGAAGATTGGGGTGATCTTCAAAGGGAGATTGTGGTAATCTCCAAAGGTGTTGTTGAAGAAGAGTGTGGTGCTCTTCAAGGTGTTGTAAGTTGAGTTTGTATTAATTTTGGTAATTAATAAAATTCTTTTTCTTTTTGAAATCCATCCCGGATAAACTGGGGTGGTAGAGGATTAGGCCCTAGGTGGGTTGAACCTCTTTAAATCGACGTGTGTTGTTTACATTCCGCACCTTTATTATTGTTTTTGGGCTTTCGGTTCTATAAAGAGGGCGAAATCGAAAAGATGGAGATAATCTATTCACCCCCCCTCTAGATTATCGTAGCCGCTTGGACTTACAAGTGGTATCAGAGCCAAACTCTTTGGCAAGCTCGTTTCACATCGCGAGTGAAGAGGAACGATCGTCGGCTACGAACGAAGCTCATCCTACCGGCACCTCCACCACCAAGCCACCTCTATTTGATTCCAAAAATTATATATTTTGGAAAGAAAGAATGGAATGCTATTTACAAAGTTGCGGGTTCGATTTATGGAACATCATCATAAATGGAGAATCCATTCCGATGATAGACACACCACACACCTCCAAAGGATTCAAAGAGCTCAATGATGAAGAGAAGAAAATCATCTCCTTAAACGGTAAAGCTCTCAATATTTTGTATTGTTCATTTACTAATTTAGAATATGAACATATTGTAGAAATTCGATCGGCACATGAAGTATGGCAAAAATTAGAAGCCATCTATGGAGTATTTGCAAATGAAAGGAGTCAAACAAAAGCATCTACTTCTCAAAGGGATACAAATTCAAATCTAAGGAACAAGCCTCTTACAACTTCCAACTATGAAGAAGTTGAATATTGTTTTATGGGCATCAAAGAAGAAAACGATGTATGTCTTAAACCTTCTACTTCCTATGATATTGTCATTCAAAATGATTATAGTGATTTGCAAAATGATTTTGATGAACTACAAGATGAATTCCAAAACTTACTTGTTAAATACAAAAATTTGAAAAAGGAATTCATTGTTTTGAAAAATGATAAGGATAGTTTATTTACTTCCTATGAATCACTATCATGTGCTCACACCACCACACTTGACAAGGTTAGAAACCTTGAGAAAGAAAATAGTACTCTTGTTGAAAGCATGAAAAAAGATTCATTAAAATCCAACTTGAGTACCAATAAAATGCCTAATATTGTTGATATTCATAATTGTGATAACGGACTTGATCATAAGTCTAATGTTGTTAATCATATGAAAAAGGATCAAGTCCATATGCATATTGGTCATTATACTCCTAAAATTGTTACTTGTTTCTATTGTGGTAAAAAGGGTCATACGGCTAATGAATGTCGGGCTAAAAATAGCTCTAATTATTTGTGGAGACCTAAAATTCTCAAAGCTTATCCTAAAGGACCCAAACAATTAAGGGTATCACAAAATAATATTTTATTAGGTACCCGGCGAAATGATGATCGAAGAAAATTCATACCACCAAGAAGGCATCAAATGACCGTTTCATTTGATCAAAGAAGGAGAAACTATTTTCGACAAAGCCAATTTCCAAGAAGAGGATATAATCAAAAACGGGAAGAAAACGAACCTTGGAAATGGAGTAATCAAAGAAGTCATCATCAACAAAGTGACTTCTCAAGGGGAAGATATCATCAACGATGGGAACGGCACAACCCGTGGAAATGGCGTAATTGGTAACCCGTATCTCCCTAGTTAAATATGCATTTCATTTTTATGCATGCATCTATTTGTGTCTTAATTCCAAATGGTTTTTTCAAGTATTTATTTTTAAGGTCTTCAAAAATTAATTATGTTTCTAAATTTTTTGAAAAGGAGACCTTACATGATGTTTTTAAAACTCTTGACTTAAGTGTTTTATATTCTTATGGTGTTCTATAGCATAAGCATTTTATAGTAATATCTATCATTGTTTGACCTACATTTGTGCTATCATATCTTGTGGAAAATGTGTTTAAAGAATTGTGTAGGTTATATATCTCTATTCATGGGCTATCGTCCTTTTCTTCGTCTAAGAGATTCTTTAACTATCGAGGTATGTTCACTCGTATTTATCTTAGAGCTCGACATTATGTCTATGCACATATCTTTCAAGATATTTCATTTCAACCCATTAAGTGCCCCTAAATGATTTTGCAAATTTCTCTTAAAAGGGCACTACTCATTAAGTCTCGATTTTCTCGAATATATGTTTTCCCGTAACCCGTATTTGTTGAATATGGTCCAAAATTATCTTTTTGCAAAGTTTTAAAACTTTTGGGGTGAAAAATCGAATTTTTGAAAAACCTGGAAAATGAAAAATTGCATTGGGACAGTCAAAGCAGGGGCGACCGGTCGCCCTGCACGTCGACCGGTCACACCCCACTTCGACCGGTCACCCAGGCCAATTTTTCAGGTTAAAAACGTTCTGTTCTTCAATTCGAAACAGACGCACAAAATCCCCCCAAACCCTTGCTGCGCGAAAAACGTCCCCCTCTCTCCAAAATCTTCAATTTTTCATCATTTTTCACGATTCTTATTACTAATCCTCTTATTTTCACAAGAATCTTACATATATGGCTCCCCCAAAGAATTCCACCGGTCGAAATCCCATCTCCAAGCATAGAAGGGGCAGAGAGGGTTCTTCGAGAAATCGGCAAGAAGAAGCCGAACAAAGGGATATTCGAGCTGCCCAGAGAAACGTAGCTCAAGAAGGTGATGACGTTCAAAATCCCGTACTCTCTCGGGCCCAAATTACCGAGCTTCGAGGAACAATTTCGCTCCAAAATTGCCGTTGGGCGAAAAGTAAGAAATCTTTTATTCCTCAAGCTCCTCATTCTAATAATGTTCCTAATTTCATCAATAAGTATGCGGAATGGTACTATGAGGATTCGGGAATGGGAGGAAAATCTATTGCTCGGACTAAAATGTGTCGTTTTAATTCATTTACAAATGAATATCCTACCATTAGAGGATTCTTTGAGGAGCAAGGTTGGATGTATTTATGGGAGCATGCTTATGTTTTGTATGATGATGATATTATCCAACATTTTTATGCTAATATGTGGGTGCAATATGATGTCGAAAGGAAGCCGATTGCCGTTAATTCGTTTGTAAGGGGTCGTCATTTTAGGTGGACTCCTAATGATATTTGTCGGCTTTTACATGTTAGAGAAGGTGGTTGGGACTATTTTTCTCGTGGTACTTGGAATGATGAAATGTTGGGGGTGTCCATGAAAGAAGTTAAGACATATTTGGGCGTATGGCCAAAGTATTCATTGTTGGCGATGACACTTGATCATCGTATTTTATCTGTTATTGTCGCCTACTGTATTTGTGGAAAGGCGGGTAAGATGCCTAGCAACATGGATTATTTTCTGACTTATAAGATTGCTAGGAGGGAACCGCTTAACTTTGGCGCCATACTTATTCAATATCTAATCGAGTCCATCACTCAAGGAAATAAGAAGTTGGTTATGGGAAATTGGATTTGTAAACTTCTTATACAATCGGGACTACCTTCGTCGGAATGTAACTCGGAGGTATTTCAAAATGACTTTGACATTGATAACATCTCCCAAATGGTCACTATGCGCAAGAATATGGACATCCGACCAACCAAAATGGCTAGAGGAAGAGGTCAAGATTCCCCCGATCCTAACGACTTCTTTGATGACGCCGAGGCCGCGAGATTGGCGGAGGAAGGTGAACCGAGCAATCCGGAGGGTAATACCGGTGCTCAACCGCCTAGGAGGTATACCCAAGCCGAATTTGATGAGCTAAGGGCTTTTCATGAGGCGAGGTATGAGGCTTTGGAGCAAAAGACCTCCAAAATGCAAAAGTCTATCGGCAAATTGAAGAAATTCATCAAAGACTTCATTCCCGGATCTTGCTTCTCCTCGGACGACGAATGATGTCCCCACCCTTTTACTTTTTAGCATTTTCTTTCATGTTGCTTTGTACTTCTATGAACTTTGTAAAACTCTTTTGCACTAATGATATTTGCTTGTTTTCTTGAAAGGGTTAATATTGCAAGTTGATAATATCTTGAGGGTGATCATGATATTGATGGAATATTTGATGGTAAAAATACTCTAGTTTGGCATAATTTGTTGTTGGTATGAAGTACTTGATGGTAAAAGTGCTTCTTTTAATTTGTGCTTAAATGCACTTGACATGTCTTGCTCATTTTGTTTAGATGAATTATTTGGGACATTTGTAATGTCTAATATACATTGTTTGATGCTTAACACGTATTACTTGATGGATCTTTAATTTTTGCTTGGTGGCATTGGTAATGCCTTGATATCTCTTTGGCTAAAATTATCTCAATTGGGTTGAACCCTTGAGAATTTACTTTGTTTATGCCATTTATTTGTTGGGAATATGTTGAAAAATGGCTTTGATGATGGTATGAAAAACTTGGCTAGATCTCATTTACAAGGGCTATATATATCTTTTTCAAATCTTTGACGCCCGCCAAGTGTTCGTTATAATGCTTCAATGAAAATTTCATCAATCTCTTATTTTCAAAGTCTTAAAATCTTTTTGAGATCATGTTTTTGGCTAACTTATGAGCTTATGGATGTCTTATGATACATTTCTCGCATTTTTTCTTGGATTCTAAATTTTATTCTTCAATGGTTGATAAATCGTATTGTTGACACACTTTGATAAACTTGAATGATGTTTTTATCATCCTAACATTCTTTTTGATGATTCCAAAGGGGGAGAAACAGGAAATTTGGCTCATTAGCTCATAGAAGCTAATAAAAGCTTGTTATAAAAGCTATAAGCTATGGCTCATAAAAGCCATAAGTTGTGATCTATTTTTAGTCCAAATTGTTGCTTGATAGACTTATATACTTGTCTATACTTGTCTAATGATGTTTTGTGACAGGGGGAGCTTATAAGCTCTTGAACAAAATGTAAAAGCTAAGCTTTTAGCTTATGGATAATTGCTTTTACATTATTTTTTGACGTGCTTGTTGATAGGGGAAGCTTGTACTTATCATTGAATATATTTACTCCCCTACTTGGTTGCTTTTATATTTTGGAAATTTTGGTTGCTTCCAAACGGTTAAAAGTTTTTACCGGAAAATCATTTCTAAAATTGTTCTCCTATTTTATGTAAAAATTGTTTTGGTTTGTAATCATCAAAAAGGGGGAGATTGTTTGATACATGTTTTTATCTTAATTTTGATGATTTTATTTTTACACCAAAACAATGTTTTTAATTGTTGTCCAAATACTCCTAAATGATTTAAAATGGTTTTAATATTTTCCGGAGTATTTCTTAAAGTTTTACTTTAGATAAAATTGCACAACACTTCTAATGATTTTACGTTTATATGTTTTTACTTCAAAACAAGGTTCCTAAATGTTGTCTAAATACTTCCGATTGGTTTAAAATGTTTTTACTATATTTTCGGAGTATTTCTTGAGTTTTATTTTCGATAAAAATTGGACAACATTTCTGTCTCGAGGTCGACCGGTCGCCCTATAGGGCAACCCGTACCTGAAGATGATTTTTGAAACAGAAAATGAGACGGAAGTAAAAACAAGCAGGTCGACTGGTTGCCCTGGGCGTCGACCGGTCCGGTCGACCGGTACCTGCAAGTTTGGTTCTGAAACAGAACATTATTTTCTCATCAAAACACTTAGGGGGACCGGTTGAAGTCAGGGTCGACCGGTCGAGGTACACGTCGACTGGTCGCCCTGTGTAAATTTCCTGTGTTTCATTTTTAACTTCTATTTCTGTGCGACCGGTCGCCCTGTGCTTTGACAGCAAAAATATGACCGTTTGACAGCAGACATATTTCCTTAAAATGTGGGATTGATTTCTAACAGCTATATTCTTGATTTTAATTGTATTTTTCTGTAGATTTTCAATCCCCAAGAGGAGCCTATGCTTGATCAATCATCTCCTATAAATAGAGGAAGTTTTGGAGCAACCAAGATAACCATTAAGATACAACACAACAAGATACACTTCAAGCAAATATTTGTTCTTCATTGTTATTTTTCTTGTTGTAAATTTTGCCTAGCTTATCACTTTCACATCCTTGAGGTCTAGGCTATTCTTGATTACACTTTGCACTCAAATTGTAATATTTATTATTGAGTTGTAATCTTGATTTTCGGTTATCATTCAACACAAGATATCCTTGTGAGTGTTCTTGTGGTAAGAACACACTTGGATGATCTAGGTGATAGGTGCAAGAAGATTGTGGTGATCTTCTTATTGAGGTGTTGAAGAATTTGGTATTTTTCAAGGTTGAAGATTGTGGTAATCTTCACAAGGTGCCGTTAAAGGAAGATTGTGGTGATCTTCAAAGGGAGATTGTGGCAATCTCCAAAGGTGTTGTTGAAGAAGAGTGTGGTGCTCTTCAAGGTGTTGTAAGTTGAGTTTGTATTAATTTTGGTAATTAATAAAATTCTTTTTCTTTTTGAAATCCATCCCGGATAAACTGGGGTGGTAGAGGATTAGGCCCTAGGTGGGTTGAACCTCTTTAAATCGACGTGTGTTGTTTACATTCCGCACCTTTATTATTGTTTTTGGGCTTTCGGTTCTATAAAGAGGGCGAAATCGAAAAGATGGAGATAATCTATTCACCCCCCCTCTAGATTATCGTAGCCGCTTGGACTTACAATATCAAGAATGTGTCTATGTTTTCGCTCAGCCCGCCCATTTTGTTGAGAGGTGTATGGACATGATATGTGTGAGATAGTGCCATGTTCTCAAAAGAGAGAGAGAGAATGGTAGATTCTTTATATTCCATGGCATTATCTATACGTAGAATCTTGATACGATGGGAGAATTGAGTATAAACCATAGCAGTGAATTTAGAATAAATACGAGGTAACTCAGACTTATGATGCATAAGATAGATCCAAGTGAACTGAGAGTAGTCATCCACAAAAATCACAAAATATCTAGACCCCCCCATTGTAGGCGTAGGAGAAGGCCCCCAAATATCAGAATGGACTAAACCAAAACATGCAGAAGATAAGGAAACACTATTATTAAATGGTAAAGAAGGTTGTTTGTCAAGTTGACAAGATAAACAATCAAAATTATCTAAAGAAATTTATCCTAAGAAGCCACTAGAGGCCAAATGTTTGAGTTTGCCAATAGAGGCATGACCCAATCTAGAATGCCACGACTGAAGAGACAAAGAATATTGTGAAGTAGTGGCTAATGAAATAGTGTGAATGTAGGGCGGAAGACGAAGGTGAACAAGCTCGAACAATCTTCTGACTTTATGGCCTATCCCAAGAACTTGTTCCGTCTGAGGGTCCTGCACACGACAACCAGACATAGAAAAAATGACAGTGAGACCACGATCACATATTTGCCAACATAAATAAGGTTAAGAGTGAGTTTAGGGACAAGATATGTATCATGAATAGAAGCAGGATATGTGGAGACAGATCATATGTGACTCACAAGCATGGAAGCACCATCAGCAGTATAAATAGAATGAATAGAAGGATTAGCTATTTTGTTGGTGAGACAATGAGTATCAAAGGTCATATGATTGGAACAAGTAGAATCGAAGAACCAGGAGGGCTTACCAGAAGAAACTGAAAGAGCATCGGAAGATGAATGACCAGCTAAAACATGTTTAAGTATATCCTGAAGGTCAGTGACTGATATAAATGATGAAGGTGGATCGTGATGAGTGGAAGGTTCCTCTAGTGGAGTACTAATAGTGGCAGCAGCTGAACGAGAT
Source organism: Rehmannia glutinosa (assembly GCA_016081115.2). Taxonomy (NCBI): domain Eukaryota; kingdom Viridiplantae; phylum Streptophyta; class Magnoliopsida; order Lamiales; family Orobanchaceae; genus Rehmannia; species Rehmannia glutinosa. The sequence goes on along the minus strand of JABTTQ020002732.1, from coordinate 127,144 downwards.
GACTGTGGAGCTTTGAAAGAACCACCTTTGGGTCGATTTTCTTGAGAAGTCCTGTTGGGGTTGTGAAAACACTCATTCAGGTAATGATTAGTACCGACTTTCTTGCAAAAAGGACATGGCCGAGTAGGGCAATTCAGAATTAAATGATCAAACTGATGACATTATTTGCATTCCTGCGTTGATGGATTTTTCTTTGGTGTATTAGTGGGGATAGCAAGAGCTATATCAGAAGATCGAGATCTACGAGAATGAAGTCGAGTTTCTTCTGAGATAAGCTCTTGAACAGCTTGGTTGAGTGTAGGGGATGGACATCGATGAAGCAAGGAAGCACGAACAGGTTCGAAATCATCATGAAGTGCCATGAGAAACTGGACAAGGCGACTACGATCTCTCCAATTTTCAAACTTTTCAGCATCTGCGTTACACTCCTAAGTAGGTTCGGAGGCTGTTAGTTGGTCCCAAATAGTATGGATTTGTGACAAAAAGTTGTTCATAAGTTGTCCAGCTTCTTGGCACATGTAGTGAAGAGTTGTAGCTAGTTGGTATTGATGAGCCCCATCGGCAGCGAAATACCACTTTGCAAGAAAATCCCAAACTATTTTTGCTATATCAAAGCATCCAAACTGAAGGCTGATAGAGGTAACTGAGGTGTTTCAGAACCAAGTAATAATCTGATGATTTTTACTATCTCAATCTTTAAGTCGTTCAATAAACTTATCCTCTGATTCATCTTTTTATTGCTTTGGCTCCATGAAGCTACCAATGACAATTCTCCACAATTTTCGACCTTTCAGAAAACTAGTCATTGCTTGAGCCCATGGAACATAGTTTGATCCATCCAACAGAAAAGAAATTGGTTGTGAAACATCCCCTCGCTCCATTGTATTTCCGAAACTTTAATCTAGAGTGTGAATTCCAAGAGACAAACTGATTTGAAAGATATTGATAATAATTAATGAAAATAATAATGATGGCGACAATGACACAAGCTACCAGGATGGTAGCTTTGATACCATGTCGAAATATAAAGAAAACAAAGAGATGTCGAAATACAAAAAAGGCATAGAGAGAAAATATAAAAGACTTGTGTTTTGATTGATGTAAATTGTATAATACAATACAAAACTATACATAATCTAATAGTTTGGTGGTTAAGAAACCGTATAGATGGTAAGAGAATAATTACAACCTAATCTATGGTCGATCATATCAATTATAACTTAACATAGTATCAATCATATCAATCACATAATTACAGCTTAATAATATAGCTCAATCATATCAATTATCACTTAACAAGGCCCTTTAAACGTAGAAACAACCCTGAGTGAACTGCTTGCACTTTCAAATAAGGTTTGAATGATTCATACCAAACTTTTTTCTAATATGTAGATATAGTAGAAACTGATGAAAAATTTCGAATGAGACCAAGAAGAACAGAGAATAGATCTAGAAAAGAAAAAAAATAATAACGAAAAAGCAAATCACCTCCAATGTGAGAAATCTACTTCATTATAGGGGGAAAAGCAAGCCCTGGGGAGAGACTGTAAAAAATAAAGGACGGGGAATTTGAAAAGAAGAAAAATAGCAAAAGAAATTACTTTGCAGGGGAAGAATATATTATTTTTGCATGAGCAAGAAAAAGAGGGATGGGATGGCTCTTCTAATGTTCTTTCTTCACACTCACAGAATAAGGAAAATTGAGTTGTCGTTCAAGTTTTTGATAATTAATTATCAAAACTAAATTGTCCTCAATTAATGAGTAATTATATTTTCAATACTATTTTTTTATAAAACTTTTTGATATTTTTTTTGAGGGTATAAAACTTTGATAATTAATTTTGTTTATTTTATTTCTAAAATAGCTTGTGTTAGAATTATCATAACCAATTATTTATTAGTTGACTAAATTTATTAATTTTTGATAACTAAAATAGTTTTAAAACATAATAATTAACGTAAAATGTTTATGAATTAATTTGTGTTGCCAAACTGATTTAGTAGACTAAATTGATTTTATTTTTTTGAAATTAGTTATTTTGTTTGTTTGTTTTTTTTTTTTGGTAAATTGAATTTGTATAGGGACACAGAGTTAATATTGCTACCCTCCTATACCCACATAGATTTTTATCAAAAATCAAATCACCTACCAAAGTTAGGCCTGGCCGACTGTGATTTCATATGCCGAAAAAAGTTGGCCTATTCGACCTAGCCTGTTAGGCCCGAAATGCTGGACCGGTGTATTTTACATGTGTTTTCAAAGTATGGATCGGGCTTGGGCTCCAAAAATGGTTGTTCGACAAAATTTGGCCCAACCTCGGACAATTTTTCTTTTTGGCTGTGCGGAGCCCATTTGATACCTCTACCCAAAGGACTAATTATGCAATTTTTACTAGTTTATACATTTCGGATCCGTCATTGTAGATACTTAAACCAATATCCGCGGCCACTAGCCCACACAAAATTAAATTTGCAAAATCCCGTGTATATAATTTGAACACTGTTCAGCGTATCTTTCATGGCAACTAAAACATGTAATCGTCACGAGTATACATTTCTTAATTTCAATCATACAACATTCAGACAAATGTTGCATGGAGGGTTCTAATCTAGTGGACTTATATATAAATATATTAGTATATACATACAAATATTATTAGTACTTCTTACTGTTGATGTCAATGGCTTATTTTGTACTAAATCGGTCAGATTTTAGTATATATTGGAAGATTTCTGGAAATTGACAACGACATGCTATTATTTTAGCACCTTTTTTTCTGGGTTGGTGTTTACTCGAATTTTCAATAATATCATGCCTTTTGATTTTCAAGATGAAAATGACAATTTATGTGAGGACCATCAAGAATTTTTTGTGCAAGTTGAGGCAGTGGATGTCTGTGAATCTTGGCCATTACTTTTTTTTGTTTTCCTTTTCATCTGTCGTTTCTTGTTTGTTCCGAAGCACGAATCTTCCTTGTATTTGGCATCAAATGAAGAAAGGGCCTAACTAATATACAGCCCTGTTTTGTGGTGGGGTGGCCATAAACAATGTATTTTTAAACTCCATATATAGCTGGAAACTGATACCAATTCTTTTAGAATTTGTGGGTCTTGATTCTTGAGCTGAAATTTTGGTGAACCTGGGAGCATGAAAACAAGAAGAGGAAAGCGGTCTGAGGTAACAACTGATGTCTGGTAGTAACATCTATTATGTGTTTGTCGAATTGCCTGAACTAATTCAGTTATTGTTGAATGATTTGTTCTCAGCCCTTTTGGCCTTCCATTGTGATGAAGAAATGGCTTAATATCAAGCCCAAGGTTTATGACTTTAGTGAAGACGAAGTTGACACGGAGAGCGAGGATGATGGTATTGATTATATGAACTATAGATGCTTTTTGGCTATTGATTTCTAGCATTCTTTTCCATGATCATGTTTTTTATTTTACTTTTTGTTTTTGTTTTTGTTTTTAACAATCACTCCTGTTTTCGTTTAGCTTGCTCGCTTAAAGATGAAGTTATGCATGATGATCATGTTGATACAACACAAGGATTTCAATCAGTATGCTCAAGTAAAACTGCAGGCAGTAAGTATTTAATTCTGTTCATGTGATCCCATCGCGTCTAGTTAACAGCCAGCTTTTTCTATTTCCATAAGTTTGATCTGATATATAAGATAATACGTCCGAGTTTGCTAAAACTGTTGGCTATGGAAGTGGCTGAATTTCAGATATTTGAATATGGACAAGCTTTAAGATTAGTGTGTGGTATATTAAAGTTTTGATGTGTACTAATCTATAGTACTATGGAACTTTGGCATTTCTTTTCTGTGTTAGATCATGAAGTAGCTAAAAAGATTATTGTTTCAAATGTTTCATATGGACTTGATCAAATATTGAAAGCAAATTTTGTTTTTGTTTTTTTATCATTCCAATTTATTGAACCATTAAAAAGGGTACTTCTGCCTTACGCTGATGCTTGAAAATCGAATAATCCAGGGAAACCTTCAAAAGACTGTTCAATAAAACACCGGAGAGGAAAATCAGAAACTTTGCGACTCCAGTACATAAACACAAAAGATGTGAGGTTTGGCTCAGTAAGAAGTCATTTTTTTTTTAAACTTTATGATGATTTATTTCATCTACGACTGGCTATTGTTTATTTATTTATTGGTTCGCTTCTGTACGAGTGAAAATAAAACATGATTTGATGTGTTGCTTTATTTTCTGCAGAGTGACAATAGGCACTTGGAATGTTGCTGGAATACATCCAGATGATAATCTTGACATTGATGAATGGCTCTGTATGCAAGAGCCAGCAGATATTTACATTCTTGGGTAAGCATAGCATCAAAGTTGTTAATTCTTTTCGAAGATCAATAACAACTCAGTCATTCTACAAGCTGCTAAGAATATTGAGTTAAATTTGTATATTAGTGTTTGAACTAGATGTCTGGGAAAGGAAAATTGAAATAAAGGAGGAAAATAGTTTTCCGAAAAATAGTAAGAACTGTGAATTTTATTTCTCTCTGCTAGAATACGGAAGCATATATAAATATTTCGTGACTCAAACATTTTACAAATAACTCATCTTAAATTTAGATCTATTTTTCAAATTAATTTTTTTCTTCTAATTCATCCTAAATTTTAAATTTTCTATGAAAATAATCATACAAAGTTTCCATATCTGTCCATGTGTGCTGCATTTTCAGACTTCCTGGCATATTGTGATTGGTTATGACTTTTTAATTAACATAGGATTTAACTGAGACATCCTGCAACTGCAAAATTCTTCTCTGGATTTCATCTTGTGATTGGACATGATGTTTTAATTAATATAGGATCACTTTGCACCCTTACTGCTTTTACTCTGTGGTCTGACCAGAATATTTAGGATTTCATATACCAACGTGGTGCATTTCTAGATTAATATAGGGACCTGTAACGGATTCTATTCTTCAAACAAAATAGCATTTGTCATATAAAGATGCAGCATGATGTGGTATTAAAAGTTTATATTTCGATTCAGTAAGTTTTCCCTAATTGTGAGTGGAATGCATATGTAGTCATACTTTGAAGAATGTTTTTTGTCTTCTTTTTATTGTCAAACATTGTATTTAGAAGAATACAATTTTATTTTAGATGAATCCTAATTCTCATGTTACAGTTTTCAAGAGGTGGTTCCTCTGAATGCTGGGAATGTACTTGGAGCAGAAACTAGAAGACCCATTCCCAAATGGGAGGCTATCATCCGCAAGACTTTGAATAAGTCATTCGAACCCGAAACTAAACATAAGAGCTACAGTGCACCACCCTCTCCAGTTTTTAGGACTTCCTCTGCTTCTGATGTATTGGCTGACTTGGCGGATCCTACTGTGCTAGATATACTTGCAGAGAATTCCACAAGCACCATCATTGGCAGTGAACCTGAGATAATCGGCAGTATGAAGAACATCCAGCTACGGAGAATATATGATATTGACTTGGACAGCAGATTGGACTGGCCTGAACAATCGCTGGACGCAACATCTCAAGATCTATCTTCTAGAACCAAATTACGAAGGGTATTAAGCAGTTCTGCAAAAATCGGTTCTAGCTGGATGGCTAACGGTCTTACCTCCAGCCCTCACAATATGCCACTGGGTGGTTCTGGTTTAAAAAGAATGCATCGCAGCTCTGGAAACTTAGGATTGATCTGTATGGACCTGGAGGATGATCCTGAAGTTCGAGATTCTCTCTCTGATGAATTGGCTCAAATCTCTGGAGAGGATGAAGATTCTTTTGAAGAAATGATGGTGGGCACACACGAAAATGCAATTTCGAATGATGCGTTGAATTCACATCCAAGGTATGTTCGGATTGTGAGTAAGCAGATGGTTGGAATATATGTATCTGTTTGGGTGCGCAGCAGGTTAAGGCGACACATAAATAACTTGAAAGTCTCTCCAGTTGGAATTGGGCTTATGGGGTACATGGGCAATAAGGTATTGTTTAATCCTTTTTCTCATTTTCTTATATCCACCCCCCCACACCCAACTTTTGTGGTTTTGGACTAGTAAAAGTGGCATTCATATGGATCTACGAAACTCCAAGTTTGCAATTTAGCTCCAGCAATTCAAAAACCTTTATCATTGCACAATTGACTGCAGGTTTTTGATATCAGAAAGTTGAAGTTTCCACACGCAATTTAATGGCCCTATATTATGTTTATAACAATCAAGATATTAGTTATTTTAGTGTCCGGAGGTTCTGACCCATGCACAATGTTCTCGTGTCTTTTATACAGGGATCTGTTTCTGTTAGCATGTCTCTTTTCCAAAGTCGTCTATGCTTTGTTTGTTCTCATTTAACCTCTGGTGAAAAGTATGGGGCTGAGCAAAGGCGTAATTCCGATGTTCTTGAGATAATAAGGCGGACTCATTTCTCTTCTGTGTTCGACATTGATCAGCCACAGACAATTCCATCTCATGAGTACGTGCAGTATCTATTGATGCTCCCTCCTATCTTTCTGAGGAGCACTTGCATTTAATGCTATTATTTAGGCCAATAGACTACTTTCTGTGTCTTTATATATTGGGTGAATTGAAATATGACCCCTGTATATTGATGTAATTGTCTTCTGTTGGTTAGAACACCAAGGGTCTTTGCTGAATCTGTTTTGGTCAGAATTTCCAATCAAACCAACAATCAATCACTTTTTTTAGCTGTAGTGGCTTTTGTCTCTAGACATAAATTGTCATAATGGGTAATGGCTCACAGTTTCTTTCTTTCTCTCAGTGGTATTCACACTAAAAGACTTAATACTGTTTCACCGAGCTATGAAGTTTGTGCGCGCATAGATGTTTGGTTTCCTACAGTTGCAATATCAACTCTTTTGCATTATATTAAGCACTAAGTCTAATAAGGTGGCCTTCTGAATGTGTTCAAGACAAGTCCCAGTATCCCTATATTTTCGGCACTACAGTGGAAGCATTTAGGTAGTTTAAAAGGTTAAGTAGTAGCCAAGTTATTTAGTGGGGCTTCTTCAATCTATACATTCGATATCCAATCTCAGACAAGACAATCATCAAATCGAGCAGTATATAAAAATTTATTTCTTTAGTCCATTTTCCCAATATGGCATGTGAGGATGCAGATTATTTGGCCAGATATATTTGTAGTTCACCTAGTTTTTTTCAGCTGTTTTGTACTCACTTTCTCTTTCATCTTATTGAGGAAGGAAAACATGATAGTTTGGGCCTCTTGTTTAGGGGACAGTTGAAGACACAAAGTGACCCCATACCCTCTGAGGTGCTATTTTATCCACAACAGTTAAACCACTTAAGTCTTAAGACAGGAGCCAATTTGGAGTCTCTTCTCTCACTTTTTCAGTGCATTTACCCTAAATATAGAGTTTTGGTAGTTGCTGTTAAATATGCCTTAATCTGTGAAAATAAAAACTGTTGGTTTACAATCACCTGACTTTAACTTATCCAACATAAAATGTTCTTTTTTGTATGGCAATGTATATTATAGTCATTAATGAGCCAATGTCTCTATGAACAGTCAGATATTCTGGTTTGGAGACCTGAATTATCGCATCAATATGTTGGACACCGAAGTAAGGAAGCTTGTCGATAAGAAGCAGTGGGCTGAACTTCTCAACCATGATCAGGTATGATACATAAATGTTATCACGCCATAAATCCATCTACCATGTCTCTTACATTGCTTTAGCCACTATCGTCATTGTCTTGGTTGATATTCTTAAATGGATGAGTTGTTACGTCAAATCATAAATGGACTTCTCTTGGAGATGGGGTTTAGACAATAAACTTGTATCTTATAATACAAAAACTTCACACCTCCAAATAAAGCAATTGCCAAATGAAGCAAATTTGTTCCAACTTCTTTTCTTGTTTGTTACTGAAATGACGGCCTTTTGGTGACACAATAAATCTTCAGTAGAAAATGATGACCATAAAGTAATTTTTATTGTTCATGATGTCTGCCTAAATCTGAGTCTTTTGGATGTTCATACTGTAAAAATGAGATGAGATAATCTAATATGGGGACAACGATTGCAGTTAAGCAAAGAACTTCGGAATGGGCATGTGTTTGACGGGTGGAAAGAAGGGATGATAAACTTTGCACCCACTTACAAGTATGAGATCAACTCGGATAGATATGTTGGGCAAAACCCGAAAGAAGGAGAAAAGAAGAGGTCTCCAGCGTGGTAAGTGACATGTTTTCTTTAAATTACTGTATTGCAGCTTTAATTTTGAAGATTTCCCTTTGGATCACTTATATAATGATAATGATTAGAAATCCAATAATAAATGAATCTGTATACAAATGTTTCTTCAACTTTCGTGTCATTCTATCCCACTCTAGTTCACATGGCCATTCAGTGTATATTGAGATGCCACCTGATTGTCCATAATTTGTAATTGGCTACTAGTAAGCATATTGTGGGTTACTGTCATCTGCAACATAATTTGTTGGATGCACACATTTTATTTCAATTTAGGCAAATTTATGTAATGGGCTGCAGATTACCAGCTTTTAGCATGCATATACTTGCACTGGTTAACAAAAAAACTGCATACTATGCAGGTGTGACCGTATACTTTGGTTTGGGAAAGGCATTAAACAGCTTTTTTACAAGCGATCAGAGATAAGGTTATCAGATCATCGACCTGTCAGTTCAATGTTCTTGGTCGAAGTCGAGATATTTAATCAACGCAAGCTCCAAAAAGCACTTAATTTTTCAAGTGCGATGGTATATCCTGGGGTTTTTCTCGACGAGGCTGAGGAATATCAACTTTAACATGTAGATAGCTCGTACTCTCAATCATACGTGGGTTATATGACATATGCCATCTTCATTTTGAAGAGATGGGAAATTTTGTCAATGTCTTTTGTTTTCTTTTTATCAAGGTGTAGAGAATTGATTTTGATTTGGAGTCTGTAAGTTGTGCTTATGATATATATATCAAGATACAGTGGGACTGCTGTTAGATTCTTACTTAATATCTTGGTTAAAATGTATATAGCAGCAAAACCTTTTATAGCGGTGCAATAAAGTATGGTAAAACTGATGATGTTGCGCTTGTCATCACAGCATAAAAGAAAGGAGACAATTCTATGTTATCCATTGTGCTCAAATATTAATATCTAGACTGTAAGCACCTGTGAGCAAGATGATCTGGGATATGAGCGCTTCTCTTACCCATGGGCTGTTGGAAAAAATAGGTTGGTGTATATCAAATAGCTGAAAACAAATCGAGCGAGTAATAATGATGAATCGAAATGTCGAGGCAAGAGTTGGACTCTTTTTCTTTAAGACAAGATTGCCCCACTCACGGTGCGTTTTAATGCGGCAATTGTCTCCCAAGATACAACGACAATAAACTTGCGATAGTTGCACTACAAATCGCAAGTACATCGAACACTATGATGCTTTGAACTCTCTTTTACAAAGTTATGCAGAATATGGAGTGAGTTTCGAAAATCTGAAGTGATGAAATGAATTAAAGTACTTGCTTTATATAGAGCTTCTTGTGCCTCTTCTTCGGATCTGGGTGCAACCCAGGTTCGGATCGACCGTGGCCATTAGATCGCGCCTTTGTGACCAACAATTGCGATCGATGGTCCGGTCGCATCTAATCAAGAACACACCCCTTGGCATACACCTATGCGCCTTTGGTGTCGATCATGGTGCCCCGTCAGCGATATACGCGTCCAATGCGTGTTGTGTCACCACACAGACGACTCTGCCAAGTCACTGCCACCTGAGCTACCCTGCCACGTCACCGAGCCACTGGACCGAACCCTGGTTCGATTTGTCAAAACTTTAAGGCTCCTCACGACGATGCGAAGTGCAAAGTGCGCCTCTAAAGCCCAATGCAACTATGTGCGGCGTGCACGGACCCGACTACGCTCCGGAGCACCGTCCTTTGTGCTTTTTGAGCTAGCCAAAGGCTAGTCAAAATTGACTTGGTCCACTAGGGTGTACCATAAGGGGCTCCACATGATTACTCCTTATTAGTATTGAAGCTCTTTATAAACTAGTCAAACATTTAATATGTTTCCTATGTGGGACATGGCTTTCCATATTCCCACATTTTTATATTCCATATATAAAAGGTATTTTAAGTGGCTAACATCATGCCTTTATTTCTCATTCACTCGACATTGGTTTTGAGAAATTCAAAATGTTAAACTCATCTACCCACGATGTAGATTACGTTTATCTCATTTATTTCATACATCGAATAAATGAACCCACTTAAATAATTGGTCAAAATCGGGTCAAAACCCAATTTCTTTAAACAAATTTCAACAATCCCCTACATGAATGAAAATAAATGCATATGAGTATGCATACACTAAAGAGAGTTCAAATGGAAAGTTATTGCATCGGGAGAGGTAGCTTGTGGCTTTGAACCTTCTTTAGTGGAATACTATCGGATTTACTAGGCTGCACAGTGACGCGATATCTTGAACTGTTCAACTGTTTATGTAAACCAAAACAACAGTATCCACAAAATCTTTCCTAACACCATTTGGTTCTCACGGTTGTGTCCATTTTGGCCCTGGACAACATCTTGAATTCATAGGTATTTCGTTGAAGCGGCCCGTCTTCACACTTATATAGGTGATCTCCTATTAAGAGTATCCTGCCATACTCTACGTTTTTCAAGTATAGGAATCATTAAAAGTTTATAACTTAACTTCACCACATTCTCGGTTTTTCCACTTGATAGGAATGAGTCAGAATTTGTTCCAAGTGTTTATCCAAATATTCATAACTTAGTTGTCCCATTGAACTAAGGTCTTGGGATCTCCAATTTACAAGGTAGGTTATTGCTATGAACACTCTTATTTTGTGGATTTTAAGCTCATTCCTTTCGATATGCAAAGATACTTGATCTCTATTCAAACCTTCGATTAACGAATCCGCTAGCAGTTTTTTTCGATTTCATGTAATCGATTGTAATAACCCCATTTGAGATCAACTCGCCTAACGGTGTTATGTATTCGACATATATGACGAGACTTACCGTTGTACATACTATTTTGAGCCCTTCCTATAGCCGATTGACTATCATAATGTATCCATTAGATAAATATTTTTATCAAGATTTTGATGATTATGTTTAAATGAGTTTTTATACCAAAACAATGTTAATAAATGTTGTCTAAATACTCCTAAATGATTTAAAATGTTTTTGCTAATTTTTGGAGTATTTTCTAGAATTTATTTTTCGATAAAAATGGACAACACTTTTGATGGTTTTGTTTAAATTGGTTTTTGCACCAAAACAATGTTTTTAAATGTTGTCAAACTACTCCCAAGTGATTTAAAATATTTTTACTAATTTTTTGGAGTATATCTTGAAGTTTATTTTTGATAAAAATCGGACAACATTTAAAATTGGAGGTCGACCGGTCGCCCAAAAGGTCGACCAGTACCTGAAAAGTGCACGAACCGAAATGAAAGTTCTGAGACTTGAAAAATCAAGAGGGGACCGGTCCAGGGCAGGGCCGATCGGTCGCACCCTAGGGCGACCGGTCGCACCCCCCCGACCGATCGCACCCCCCTGCAACCCCTACCTGGATCGCACTATTTTCATTCAAACGTTCGAAATCTTATACAGGGCAACCGGTCGCCCTATGTAATTTTTTACAGCAAAAATTCCAATCGTTGTAATCCTTATCAGCAAGATTTACTTTTCATTTTTGTACAATATTTCTACATCTTGTGATCTTCTTTTTGTAGACAAAAGTGAAGAAGAAGGAGCCTATGTTGGGAGCCTATGTTGGTGAAGACTCTCCTATAAATAGAGGATTAATTGAAGACACAAGACACAACACATACAAGCAAAATACACAACAAGAAATCTGCAAATTCTTCAAGCTTTCATTTTTACATTCTTGTTGTAATAGCCTAAGCACTTTCACTTGCACATCTTTGAGGTCTAGGCTTTTGATTCTTGATTACACTTGCACTCAATCATCTTTGTATTGGTTTTAAAGAGTTGTAATCTTGAGTTTTGTCCATCATTCAACACAAGACATCCTTGTGAGTATTCTTGTGGTAAGAATACACTTGGGTGATCTAGGTGATAGGTGTTTGAAGAGTGTGGTACTCTTCAAAGGTGGTGAAGGAAGATTGTGATAATCTTCTTTAAGGTGTTGTAAGAAGATTGTGGTAATTCTCAAGGTGTTGTATTAATTTTGAAAATTAATAAAATCTTTTTTTTTTTTTGAAATCCATCCCGGAGATACTGGTGTGGTAGAGGATTAGGCCCTAGGTGGGTTGAACCTCTTTAAATCGAAGTGTGTTATGTATTTTCCGCACTTAGCATTTCGTCTTTGCTTGATTTTTCGAAAAAGAGGGCAAAATCTGAAAAAGCGAGATAATCTATTCACCCCCTCTAGATTATCGTAGCCACTTGGACTAACAAGTGGTATCAGAGCCAAACTCTTTGGCTAGCTCGTTCCGAGTAAAGAGGAAAGATCCATGGCTACGAATGAAGCTTATCTCACCACCGGCGCCTCCACCAACAAGCCACCACTATTCGACGCCAACAACTACGCATTTTGGAAAGATCGCATGGAGTGCTTTCTATAAGGGTGCGGATTTGATATTTGGAATATGGTCATTGAAGGAGTTGCTCAACCAACAACAAAATTGGAGGATGGTACCACGACTCTCAAGCCGTTCAAGGAGTACGATGAAAATGACAAGAAGGCTTTCTCTCTAAACGGTAAGGCCTTAAACATTTTACATTGCTCTCTTACCGCCACCGAATATAATCGCATAAGAGGCATACGGTCGGCACATGAAGTTTGGGAAAAATTATAAATCATCTATGAGGGCACAAAGAAAGTGAAGCAAGCAAGAAAAACAATGCTTGTGAAAGACTTTGAAAATTTCAATATGCATGATAGTGAAAGCATATCAAAAATGATGGAAAGGCTTGACAACATTGTCAATCCTCTTGTGGCTCTTGGAAAGGACATCTCCGAAGAAGACAAGGTGACTAAGGTATTGAACGCCCTTCTCGGCTCATGGTCCGTAAAGGTGACGGCAATCACGAAAGCTCAAAATCTTGAGACACTCAAGTTTGATGAGCTCATTGGGAACCTCCTCATTTGTGAAGTATATCTCAAGGAGAGAAAAATTTCTCAACCATCCACCTCTAAACCGGGTACGCAAAATATTATTAAAGGCTTAGCATCTTCTTCTAATAATGTTTATTATGCTAGTGATGAGGATGATGAAGAAATGGCGGCTCTTGTTAGAAAATTTGCAAAATTTGTAAACAAAAATAAAGCAAGAAAGCCTAGAGACAATTCTTGTTTCAAATGCAGAAAATCCGAGCACTACATAGCCGATTGCCCAAAATTAGCGGAAGAGGAACAAAAGAAGAAAAAGCCTTTTCCGAAAAAAAAGGCGTTAAATGCGGACGTCAAAACTTGGGATGAATTACTTGAAACAACCGACGAGGAAGGAGAATCCGAACATGGTCTTATGGCCATAGACGATGAAAATACCGAGGTACACTCTAATGTTTCATCTTCTTCCCTAGTTGATGAATTACAATGTGATTTTGATGAATTGCAAAATGAGTTTCAAAATTTGATTGTTAAATACAAGAATTTGAAAAAGGAGCATAAAGAGCTTAAACTACAAAAAGATAAATTATTTACTTCATATGATTCTCTTGATAAGGCTCATGCTATTACTCTTACTATGGTCCGCACTCTTGAAACCGAAAAACAAACGCTCACAAATGATATTGAAAATTTGAAAAAGGATGTGCATCGATTCAATTTAAGTACGGATAAAGTCACAAAAATTTTAGATGCACAAAGAGGTGAGCATTCTAAATTAGGACTTGGTTACAAACCTTTTCAAAATACTTTTAAGAAAAAAGACCAAGGTCCAACCTTTGTACGTGCTAGTAGTCCTCATATTATTACTTGTTTTTATTGTGGTAAGAATGGACACTATGCTAGCAATTGTAAATTGAAGAATAATTTTAGCTATTATTGGAGACCTAAAGGTCTCAAGGCTAACCCCCATGGACCCCAAAATTATAGGGTACCTAAAAATAATTCTTTTGTAGGTTATAGGGGCTATAACAACAATGGAAGATTCAAAATGGCTCGTGGACAGCGGATGTTCACGCCATATGACCGAAAGAGAGAACTTTTACCAACATCAAGCTCCAAGAAGAGGGTATGGTCATGTTCGGCAATGGCAAAGGAAGAATTCTTGGAAATGGAGAAATTGGTAACTCTTCTTTCTCTCTTAGTAATATTCTTTTAGAAGGGCTTAAGTTTAATTTGATAAGTGTTAGCCAACTTTGTGATTCAAATTATAATGTTGTTTTTAATAAAGAAAAATGCCTTATTTCCAAAAATGATAAAATTATTTGTGAAGCAATTAGAAAAGGCAATCTTTACAAAATTTGTAGTGATTTGGTTAGTCAAAATGTTTCTTGTCTTGTCGCCAATAATGATTTAACTAGTTTATAGGCATAGGCGACTTGGACATGTTGGATACAAAATTTGCAAACTATTTACAAAAACCAACATGTAAAAGGACTACCCAAATTGAATTTTGAAAATCTTGGCTTATGTGACACTTGTCAAAAGAACAAATTAGTTAAGAATGTTTTAATCCCAAAAATGAAATTTTCACTACCAAACCCCTACAAATGCTTCATCTTGATTTGTATGGGGATATTGGTACGGCAAGTCTAAGTGGAAAACATTATACTTTTGTTATAGTTGATGATTTTTCTAGATATACTTGGGCTCTATTTCTTACAAATAAAAGCGATGCCGTTAATGAGTTTGTTAAGTTGTGTAGACTTATTTAAAATGAAAAGGAAGATACTATTAAGTCTATTCGAAGTGATCGAGGTGGAGAATTTGACGGCGAATTTAGAGTCTTTTGTGAAACCAAGAGATATAGTCATAATGTTCCGGCTCCAAGGACACCTCAACAAAATGGATTAACCGAAAAAGGAAGAATCGGACACTTCAAGAAATGAGTCGGTCCATGCTAAATGAATTTTCACTTCCAAAATATTTTTGGGCCGAAGCAGTAAGTAACGCTTGCTATGTCATTAATCGAGTTTATATTCGTCCTAAAATGAATAAAACTCCATATGAGCTTTGGAAAGGAAGAACTCCAAATATTAGTTATTTCAAAATATTTGGATGTAAATGTTTTATTTTGAATACTAAGGATCAATTAGACAAACTTGATCCTAAGGCCGATGAAGGAATATTTATGGGGTATTCAACCAAGAGCAAAGCATATCGGGTTTACAATAAGACTAGTGGGGTTGTTGAAGAATCCATCCATGTCAAATTCAATGAAGCTTCGGGTGTTGAAAGGATACCCAATGATGAAAGTGATGAAGAGGATATTATTGAACCCATTGTTCAAGATGATACTCAAAATGATCAACCTTCAAGCTCAAATGTTCCTCAAGAAGATAAAGGTGATACTTGAATCTTCCCAGTAGCATTGAAATTTAAGGAGATCACCCAAAAGATCTTATTATTGGTGATCCCCTTGATAAAGTAATGACTCGAGGAAAATTTGCCGAGAAAGCTCTTATATCTCAAAAAGAGCCTAAAAATGCTAAGGAAGCCATTGAAGATGAGGATTGGTTTTTAGAAATGCAAGAGGAGTTGAATCAATTTGAAAGGAATGATGTATGGGAATTAGTACCTTGTCCTCCAACTCAAACCATTATTGGTACAAAATGGGTGTTTCGGAACAAGCTCGATGACCAAGGAAATATTGTTCAAAACAAAGCAATGTTAGTAGCTCAAGGTTATTGTCAAGAAGAAGGTATTGATTATGATGAAACATTTGCACCCGTAGCACGTTTAGAAGCTATTCATATTTTACTTGCTTATTCTTGTTTTAAAAATTTCAAGCTTTACCAAATGGATGTAAAATCCGCATTTTTAAATGGTATTATTCAAGAAAAAGTCTATGTAAAACAACCTCCGGGTTTGAAAAATTTTCTAGGCCTAATGATGTTTATAAACTTAAAAGGCCTTGTATGGTTTGAAACAAGCACCCACCAGTGCATGGTATGATAGACTTAGCTCTTTTCTTTTGCAAAATGATTTTACAAGAGGTAAAGTTGATATTACTCTCTTTGTTTTTGAAAAAGGGCAAGATTGCTTATTAGTGCAAATTTATGTTGATGATATTATTTTTGGTGCTACTAATGAATCCTTGTGCAAGAAATTTTCTAAGTTAATGCAAGGTGAATTTGAAATGAGCATGATGGGGGAGCTCAACTTCTTCCTTGGACTTCAAATTAAGCAATGCCAAGAAGGAATATACATTTCACAATCCAAGTATACAAAAGAACTTTTGAAGAAGTTCGGAATTGAAGAAGGAAGAACCGTTTCTACCCCAATGGCAACAAACGTCAAGATTGACAAAGATGAAAAAGGCAAGCCGGTTGATGAAACCAACTATCGAGGTATGATTGGTAGTTTACTTTATTTAACCGCAAGTAGACCGGATATTTTTCATGTCGTATGCCTATGTGCTCGTTTTCAAAGCAATCCCAAAGAATCTCATATGAGTGTCGTTAAAAGGATTTTTCGATATTTGAAAGGCACTATTCAATATGGTTTATTCTATCCAAAGAATGAAATTTTTTCTCTTAAAGGTTACAGTGATTCGGATTATGCGGGAAATATTGATGATCGGAAAAGTACTTCCGATCATGTCAATTTTTGTGATTGCCTAGTTTCTTGGTTTTGAAAGAAGCAAAATTGTGTTTCACTTTCAACGGCCGAAGCCGAATACATTTCCGCAACCTTTTGTTATACTCAATTGCTTTGGATGAAACAAACTTTAGCGGATTATAAATGTTCTTTTGAAAATGTTTCTATCTTTTGTGATAACATATCCGCTATAAATATTGCTCAAAACCCGTTCATCATAACCGTACTAAACATATTGAGATTCGACATCATTTTCTAAGGGATTGTGTTTCAAAACGAAAAATTGAGATATCTTTTGTACCATCTCAAGATCAATTAGCGGACATTTTTACAAAACCGCTATCTTCCGAGACTTTTGCGTCAATACGAGCTCGGTTAGGCATAATGCATATTGAATGAGGTCTATGATTGCATTTTGCATGTTTTTAAAACTTAGGGGCGAAAATCGGATTTTTGGTTCAAACCTCGGATTTTGGAAAAACAGAAAGAACCACTGGGCTGATTGGGGAAGGCCGACCGGTCATGATGCGTCGACCGCGCCCACTCCCCAACCGTGCGCCAAACCAAAAATTGGATAAAAACGTTTATGTTCTCGGTTTCATCATTTTTGGTCTTTTGTATTCATTTTTCGTCCCCTACGCATTTTCACACAAATTTCACTTCAAATTTGTTTTATTGCATACATTTTATATTTTGGACTTCATGAGGCTCGATTATCATCATCATTGTTCATTTTTACCGATTAAATGGTAAGAATTTCTCCTTTTAATCTCAATTGGGTTGAACCATGAGAATGTGCTTGTATCTTGATATCTTGTTGAAATTCTTATATTAATATGTTGTTTATGATGATTGATGATGAATGAATATTTTTGTATTGAAATTGGTGATGAATTTTTTTGGCTTAAACGAATCACAAAGGCGTTATATTTTTCTTGTTTTATTCAATGCACGCCAAGTGTTCGACAAAATATTTCAATGAAAAACTCATCACCTACATGATTCTCTCGATTTGAAAAGTCTTCTAATTTTATAGAAATCATGTTTTATCAATCAAATGAGCTTTTGCAAGTCAAATGATCAATTTTTCCCTTTTATTTGGAATTTAAGCTTCATTTTTCAAAACGCTCGATAAATCGATTAAATTGCGCACTTTGATATAATTGTATGATGTTTTTATTGTGCTAGCATTCTTTTTGATGATTCCAAAGGGGGAGAAACAGAAAAAACGCACATATGTTTAAAGAAGCGTAAATAAGCTCGCAAGAAAAGCTATAAGCTAGGGCTCTTAAAAGCCAAAAGCTGTGAACAATACTTAGTCCATGTGATGTATTATGGACTTTTATGCTTGACTAATGATGTTTTGTGACAGGGGAGCTTATAAGCTCATGATATTCAAGCTCACGTTGTAAAAGCTAAGCTTTAAGCTTTTAGTTGTTGCTTCTATACTTACTCTTGCTATGCTTGTTGATAGGGGGAGCTTGTCCATGTGATGTATTATGGACTTTTATGCTTGACTAATGATGTTTTGTGACAGGGGGGCTTATAAGCTCATGATATTCAAGCTCAAGTTGTAAAAGCTAAGCTTTAAGCTTTTAGTTGTTGCTTCTATACTTACTCTTGCTATGCTTGTTGATAGGAGGAGCTTGTGCAAAAATGATTTTGAAAAATCTTTGCTCCTATCCTTATGAGTTTGTACTTATGATGAATCTTGCTTAAAATGGATTGATGTTTTAGACCGGAAAATTTGTTTCGTTTTAAAATCAACTTCCTAAAATTGTTTTGGTTTGTAATCATCAAAAAGGGAGTTTGTTAGATAAATATTTTTATCAAGATTTTGATGATTATGTTTAAATGAGTTTTTATACCAAAACAATGTTAATAAATGTTGTCCAAATACTCCTAAATAATTTAAAATGTTTTTGCTAATTTTTGGAGTATTTTCTAGAATTTATTTTTCGATAAAAATGGACAACACTTTTGATGGTTTTGTTTAAATTGGTTTTGCACCAAAATAATGTTTTTAAATGTTGTCAAAATACTCCCAAGTGATTTAAAATATTTTTACTAATTTTTTGGAGTATTTCTTGAAGTTTATTTTTGATAAAAATCGGACAACATTTAAAATTGGAGGTCGGCCGTGCATCGCCCAAAAGGTCGACCGGCACTGAAGAGTGCACGAACCCAAACAGAAAGTTACTGACTTGAAAAATCAAGAGGGGGACCGGTCCAGGGCGGGCCGACCGGTTTGCACCCTAGTGCGACACGGCCGCACTCCCTCGACCGTCGCACCCCACCGCAACCCCTACCTGGATCGCACTATTTTCATTCAAACGTTCGAAATCTTATACAGGCAACCGGTCGCCTATGTAATTTTTGATAAAAAACTTCCAACCGTTGCAATCCTTATCGAAAGATTTACTTTTCATTTTTGTACAATATTTCTACATCTTGTGATCCTCTTTTTGTAGACAAAAGTGAAGAAGAAGGAACCTATGTTGGTGAAGACTCTCCTATAAATAGAGGATGAATTGAAGACACAAGACACAACACATACAAGCAAAATACACAACAAGAAATCAAATTCTTCAAGCTTTCATTTTTACATTCTTGTTGTAATAGCCAAGACTTTCACTTGCACATCTTTGAGGTCTAGGCTTTTGATTCTTGATTACACTTGCACTCAATCATCTTTGTATTGGTTTTATAGAGTTGTAATCTTGAATTTTGTCCATCATTCAACACAAGACATCCTTGTGAGTATTCTTGTGGTAAGAATACACTTGGGTGATCTAGGTGATAGGTGTTTGAAGAGTGTGGTACTCTTGAAAGGTGGTGAAGGAAGATTGTGGTAATCTTCTTTAAGGTGTTGTAAGAGGATTGTGGTAATCCTCAAGGTGTTGTATTAATTTTGGAAATTAATAAAATCTTTTTTTTTTTTGAAATCCATCCCTGAGATACTAGGGTGGTAGATGATTAGGCCCTAGGTGGGTTGAACCTCTTTAAATCGAAGTGTGCTATTTATTTTCCGCACTTAGCATTTCGTCTTTGCTTGATTTTTCGAAAAAAAGGGCAAAATCTGAAAACCGAGATAATCTATTCACCCCCCCTCTAGATTATCGTAGCCACTTGGACTAACAGTATCATGATTGCAGCCACCGGCTTAGGCCAGCAAGGAATATCCTCTAAGAAGTTGGGAAGTCATTCTGCTTCTTCACCAGGTTTATCCAGAGCTATAAACTCCTATTCCATCGTGGATCGAGCTATACACATTTGTTTACTGGATTTCCATGACATCGCTCCACCACCAATGGTAAAAACATAACCACTAGTGGACTTGGAATCTTTGTGCGGATATCCAATTAGCATTATTATACCCTTCTAATACAAATGGATATCTTGAGTAATGTAATCCATAATTTAAGGCGAGTCTTAGATATCTAAGAACCCTTATTAATGCCTTCCAATGGTCATTACCAGGATTACTCGTAAATTTATTTAGTTTATCAACGGCGTAAGAAATATTCGGACGAGTGCGGTTTGTTACATACATTAGACCGCCAATGATCCGAGAATATTCTAGTTGAGATACTGTGCTCACCCCGATTTTTAGCTAAGTGTAAGCTTAAATCAATAGGTGTTTTAGCTGGAGGACTCATCATTAGCATTGAACTTTCAATCTTGTCTCAATATAATGAGACTCGTGACAAAATAAGTCCATCGGATGTCTTAGAGATCTTAATTCCCAAAATAACATTTACCTCACCTATATCTTTCATATCAAAATGTTTGGTCACATCTATTAGAGTTCTCAAGGTTATGCAATGCGGAATAGCAATGAGAACTCTAATAGATGTGATTCTTGTCACGGAATACTTGTTGGGATTATGGGGTCTAAGCGATCACCCTTAGGATTTGTTGTACGCTTACTGCTACATCGAGGCTGTGGCGGCCCAATTTGCCGAGGATCCATATGGATTCTTGCAAAGCCCCTCATGTCCGTCCACCGCTTAGTGTGGGGCTTTGCGCTGCCATTGTGAACTGTAGGGGGTGCCCTACAGGAATCAACCTTGGGTTGCACAGTTAAAGTAGAGTTTAAAGGATTAGATATGTACTATTAGATATATACTACCCATACCAACAAGGTATTAGATAAATGTTTTTATCATGATTTTGATGATTTTGTTTTTACACCAAAATATTGTTTTTAAAAGTTGTCCAAATACTCCTAAATAATTTAAAATATTTTTACTAATTTTTCGGAGTATTTCTTAAAGTTTATTTTCGACAAAAATTGGACAACACTTTTGATGATTTTGTGTTAATGTGTTTTTACACCAAAACAATGTTTCTAAATGTTGTCCAAATACTCCCAACCGATCTAAAATATTTTTACTAATTTTTCGAGTATTTGTTGAAGTTTATTTTTGACTAAAATTGGACAACTCCTCTGTTTTGAGGTCAACCGGTCGCCCTAGAGGGCAACCCGTAACCGAACGCGTCGTAAACTTGAAAACAAAGAACATGTCGAGGGAGGTCAACTGGTGTGGTCGGTCGGTGCCCCGGAGTGTTCGGTTTCGTCGAACTCTCCGTATTGTTTTTGTAAGAGCCCAACCGGTCCAAGAGGTTCGACCGGTCGGACACCATGTCGACCGTCGCCTTGTGTGTTTTTGTGCGATATTTTTCAAACTGCTATTTCTATTCGACTGGTCGCCCTATATGTTTATCAGCAGTTTCTAGTCGTTGACAGCATACAGCTTTTCCTTATTTTGTGGGATTTATTTCTAACAACTATAATCTTAATTTTAATTGCATTTTGTTTGTAGAAATCAGTCTCCAAGGAGGAGCCTATGTCCGGAAATGAAAACCAAGAGCTCTACTATAAATAGAGAAAGATTTGAAGCAACACAACATGAGAGAACAATACAACACAACAAGATACATTCAAGCAAACACTCTTGTTCTTATATTTATATATTTTTGTTATAAGAGCCTAAGGTCTTACATTTTCACATCTTGAGGTCTAGGCTTAATTCTTGATTACACTTGCACTCAATTTTGAATAATTCATTATCAATACAAGATATCCTTGAGTGTTCTTGTGTAAGAACACACTTGGGTGATCTAGGTGTTAGGTGCAAGAAGATTGTGGTAATCTTCTTATTTAAGAGTTTGGTGCTCTTTGAGGTGTTGAAGAATTTGGTGTTTTTCAAGGTGGAAGATTGTGGTAATCTTCACAGGTGCCGTAGAAGATTGTGATCTTCAAGGAGATTGTGGTAATCTCCAAAGAGGTGTTGTAAGGTGATGTTGTAGTAATTGTGGTAATTAATAAAATCTTTTTTTTTTTTTGAAATCCATCCCTGAGATACTCTTTGGGGTGGTAGAGGATTAGGCCCTAGGTGGGTTGAACCTCTATAAATCGACGCGTGTTGTTTACTTCCCGCACTTCCATTCTTTCCTTGGCTTATTTATCCTAAAAAAGGGCATAATCGAGAAAATGGGCATAATCTATTCACCCTCTCTAGATTATCGTAGCTACTTGGACTTACACAAGGTGCATTTCTTTTTTGGTGTCCAATACATAGAAACTCTGAGGTTAAGCAAGCTTGACCTGGAGTAGACATGGGATAGGTGACCCCCGGAAGCAATTTTCGGAGCGCGTGAGTCGAGACAAAACGTCTTTAAAAGACTCATGTTGGTTTGTGGGAATAGTCGTCAAATTCGGTAAGCACTTTCAGTCCAACAACTGGTATCAGAGCGAGGTTGCAGGTTCAAATATGCTCGGGTGCCGCTGGGGGGGAGATTGTTGGGATTATGGGGTCTCAGCGATCACCCTTAGTATTTGTTGTACGTTCTTCGCTACATCGAGGCCGGTGCGGCCAACTTGCCGAGGATTCATATGGATTCTTGTGAAGCCCCTCATGTCCGTCCACTTCTTAGTGTGGGGCTCTGCTGTTGCCATTGTGAATCGTAGGGGTGCCCTACGGAATCAACCTTGGTTGCATGATTAAAGTAGAGCTTAAAGGATTAGATATGTACGCCCCATACCAACAAGGTACATCTTCTTTTTCTCGGTGCCCATTGCATAGAGTTAAGTCTGATTTCAAACGCGGACTTCAAATCTAGTTGATATGTAAGACGTCATTGCTTAAGTCATACTCCTGAATTATTGCCTCGCCAACTGTCTTCCTTTTCTTCCGCGTGACTCAACCCATTTGATAGTTGTCGGGGAATCTTTTAAAAAAAATTGGTTTGCGTGGTCCCCGAGGATAACGCGTCTTGTGAGTTGGACCCTTGTCTTTTCCGGTTGAACGGTCTTGTCGGTCGGGTTTGGGTCGAAATCCTTTCCCAAACTCGGGTTCTTTCTTCGGGGCATGCCCGATGATCCGATCAATCCAACGGCCAACAAGCGCCATGTTCTGAGAATTTCCGATAAGTTTCTTTGGTAACCAAAATCTTGTTCTCCCAGAGAATTCTTCTCTTTGTCTCGAAAAGTTCCTCCGCAAATCATGTTGTTGATCCTGTCCATCGAATTCAAAAGGAAAGATCCATTGGTTGAATTTTTAAAGAACTTGAATGGATACTTGACTTTGTCCATTTCAGTTAAACAAACCCAAAGTCCCCATGCTCGTCTTGTAGAAGTTTCGTCTTTGGAAATTGCTTCTATTAACAATGGTACTTCTTTCGGTGAAGCTGCTTTAATATATATTAAAGCATTTCCATCCTAGTCTTCTTAGCTTGATGAAATGAAAAGCTTCATTATAGCCTTTCTTTGTTGGTTCGAGTCGCACTAATGAAATATAGTTCCAAAATATCTCCTCTAGCCAAATGTGGATTCTTGGCCCAAGTCTCAAATAGAACTCGCTTCCCAATCCATTTCGATAACTTTGAAATGTTTGGGAATCCTGATGATACAAATATATTGAAGCTAAAGCTCCAAAGGTATATCATTCTTGTACTTCATTTGGATGACTTCCTGGTTTTATCCAAACTCTTGGGTATTTGCCTGAGATATCAACCATTGTTTTTATGGGTTAATACATCTTCTTGTAATCAATTTCTCCCATTGTCGTTGATAAAACTGCATTGGAGAAATCTTAATCTTGTCAGTTTGAACCTTAGATTTTCCTGTTTGTGGCCTAAGATTCAACTCTCCCTCTTTAACCTCAGAGGTGCTGGGTTGACTTGAAGACTCGGGTTGTGACACTGGAGCTTCAACATTCGTTATAATTTGTACACCCTCAGGGAATGCATCACCGCAACACTTGTGATTATGGTATTTGAATCCATAACCTCCGGTTTAGAGCCCCGTTCTCTAATCGCCGCCTTTCTGTATCGTAGGAGATGTGACCTGGAGGAGAGGCCTTGCAGTGATCTTAAGAATAATTGTCCTTGAGCAACCGGCATGCTCGTATTTGACTAGAAATGGATTTAAGTCACCATTGAAGTCATCCAAAAACATGCATTGAGACATAGCGTCCCAAAATCTCGTTCTAGACTCTCCAGGTTTTCCATGAGATGTCTTACTCATTTAAAGACCTCACAAGAACGCGCGTCCTTCCATCTCGTGTCAAAAATCTGCAAGAACATTTTCATGAGATTTTATAATGATAATATCATAATCATAATATTGACATTCAGTTTGCCATCTAATTAATCTAGCCTTTTATAGTTTGATTCAATTTTGTTTTTCGGAAAAGCCTTGACACTTGAATTATTAATTTTTAAAGTAAACTTTTTTAGCCAAAAAATAGAGGCCATTTTTTGAAAGTCTTTCCGATAAAGAATTCTTTTTCGTTTATATGTCATCAATTTGCTTCATTATCTATAAATAGACCAACTAAATATCTGCGTGGCACTTCGCCGTTTGTGTGACTTTTGTAAGCGTTCTGCTACGCGACACCAATAATCATTGGCATCCGTATATAGAACCGTTCATCCTCGTCTTGTGTAATTACAAGTTTCGGAAGCTTTTTATAAACTTCTTTGAGTTGCTTTATCCTTTCTTGATGTTCATCTTCCCATTTGAATATATCATCTTTTTTTAGTAATGGGCTAAATACCTTCTTGTAATGTGCCGATTGCTTATAAACATTCCAACAAAATTAACAACTCGAAAAAACTTTGAAGTTGTTTCTTGTCTTTGAGGGTATCTGGAAATCCTTGTATTTTTTTCCACAATATGGCTTTGTAGGATGATCCCAGATTCATCGATTTCAATTCGGATGAATTCAATCTGTCTCGTGGCTATTCTCGCTTTCTTTTAAAAAAAGCACTAATCCTTCTTTATGTAGTCTAGGATAATTGTTGTTGAATTGTGGATTGTGGATTGGTTGATCATGCTAGAATTAGGTTGGTATTGAATTTTGGGGATTGAATTGAGTTATTCATTGCATTTACCATTTTGTTCCAAAACTCATGCATACGAGGTGTTTGATCAAATGCCCCAATGAAAGTTTCACATTGTTGAGTGTCATCTTGCATATCTAGGCTTATCTTCGACATGGCACTATATTATGCACTTGGGTGCATTATGTACGTTTTTGATTTTCGATTTCTTACCCATAACCAAATTGCGTGGCTCCACGAGTTTTGTTTTCTTGTCTACCTAGCTAGGTTACAAAGATGCGAAAACCGAGAAAAGGACCGGACCAAGGCGAAAGGAGGAACAAGACCACACCTTGGAGGCATACAACACCTACAGACTTGTGCGCTAGACGCGTAGTGAGCTTATACGAGACACCTCATGCACGTAGTAGTGCCACATTACTTCGATAAGGAGCCTTCACTCTTCGGCCATCGAAAGTCCTTTTTCCCACCTCTCCATTGGGGACAATGTCGTTTTAAGTTTGGGGAGGTGTAGTCTGCTTTTATTCATCGAGTCGAGTCTTGAGTCGTTTTAAGGTCAAGAGAGCATGTGTTTGAACTATGATCTAATCTTCTTTCCATTAATTCCATCTATGTGCTTAACTCTGTTTGCTTTATTTGGGGATGATTTATGCGAATGAGTGCTTCTTGTATGATCCCACCGAATTGTAAAACTTGTGTGATCACTAGTCGAGGTGAAATCCTAGGTGAAGTAACATTAAAGAAGTGATTTAGGCCATCTTTGAACAAGCTAGAGCCTAAAATGCCTACCTTTATTTTATATTTTCCGTAGTGTCCCCTTTTGAGCCTTATAAACCTATTTCTTTGGCAACCAATAGAATACCCAGAGCCTAAATGTGAAAATCCTAATTACCCATCACTCATACACACAAAGTATAGAAAAATGTTTAAGGTTGAGGAGGGTATGATGAGAAGGATATGTGTTTAATTGCATGAAGTTGCCCGAGAAAAGAAAATATGAAACCCCATGTATGCAAAAGAATAAGTTTGGGGTTTCGAGTAAAAACAAAAATAAAAAAATGAGAAAAATCAGCGAGATTGAAGGGTCATAAACATTTGGGATGTCAAAAAAAAGTGAATGGTAGTTGCTCATTGATGATTCGAAGTGATAATTGTGTGTTTGGGTGATTTGAGCCACTTAATCCTATATTTTCCTACCTTACTCTAAGCCCACATTACAAGCTTTGAAGGTCCTAATGATCCCTTTGTTACATTAGCCTTACATTAGTGGAGATTAGTGTGAAAGACAAGCTATGGAGTCCTATAAGCATATCATCTTTATATTCATAAAGTGGATCATCTTGAAAACATTTGATTGCGTGAATCTATCCGGATAATGAAAACGGAGTTGGCATGAACATTCCACACTCATGATCACATTGTTAAAATGCGTACTTGATTGGTCGTGGAACGAATATTGAGACGAATGTGTTTGGTTGTGAAGTTTTGTAGTTAGTCTGTTTGAGTGAGTTATCGTTATTCATGTTTTCTTTGTGTCTTTGTTTCTTTTAGAGTCTGTAATTGCTTGAGGACAAGCAAACGTCTAAGT
The DNA here is from genome assembly GCA_016081115.2 of Rehmannia glutinosa. Lineage (NCBI taxonomy): Eukaryota > Viridiplantae > Streptophyta > Magnoliopsida > Lamiales > Orobanchaceae > Rehmannia > Rehmannia glutinosa. The sequence goes on along the minus strand of JABTTQ020002732.1, from coordinate 100,446 downwards.
TTGGGGGTATTCATTAAATTGATTTTATACCAACGTATTGAGTATTCTAGACAGGATTTTGCGTTGCTTTTGGGTATTTTAGTACCGTTTGAGTCGAATTCATGTCATTGGTTGTCGCCTCATGAGTCGAGACTAATCTTGGTAGTCAAATTGATCAAGAACGATGGAAATCATGTTGGAAGGTGAAAATCGCATTTTAGAAGCGAAAAAACGGAGAAATATGTTCAAAGGTCGAGCGCCAAAAAATCATACAGGACCAACTTGCAAACCCAAAAGCAAGGGTTGCGCGCCCGATGTGCAACATGTGAGGTCTTGGCGCTCGTGCGCTACAAAAAAAGAAGGGAGAAGAAATACGCCATGCTGGGAAAGGTGGGAAGGTAGGTGTTCGGCAGGTATTGCGTGGACACCTGGTGAACGCTAGGCCATTTTATCTCATGGGCTTTTGACGTGATTTCGAGGGCTTTGACTTATAAATACACCAAGAGGGCGTACGTAGTAGGGAGGGGACAATTATTTCTTTATGAGTTTTTGTACATCCATTATGAGCTAAACCCATATTTCTAGGGGATTGATGTAACTTACGTTTGAACCTATGTTTTGATTTTCGATTTATGGAATTCGCATGTTAATTAATCTATTTGTGCTATTTGATTTGATTGCATCCGAATTATCTCGATCAATAGTTTAGATTGTTTGGCGTGTTTGATTTGACCCGAGAGAGGTAATTGAACGTCCTGGCCATAGAATAGCATAACCTAGGGTTTCATAGAACCAAGAGGGGTATGAATCTTTTGAAGCCTGTGATAGAATATTCATCGAAAGTTAGGTTTAATTTATGATTTTTATAGAGATATCGAAATCGGTTGGAACCTAGAATCACTTGGCACTCGAGAGAGAGAAGTGATAACCTAGGTAGGAATATTGGCTTATAGATTAATAAATGGATTGAGAACATAGGGGATAACTAGGTGAAATCAACCTCTAGAATTCACATCTTAAGTGTTTGATTATTTGTCTGCAACCAATTGTTAGTTTAATTTTAGTTTTATTTTTAGTTTAATGAACACTCATCTCTTTTCAATTTCTAGATAAAATTATGTTATTTTAATTATAGTACTTAGTATAAAATTCGATAACAATCCCCATGGAGATGATAACCATATTTTAATTAAGCTATTCTTTTTCTTATGCCTCCGTGGTTGACCTCCACAATAGTTAGGATGTCATTATCTTCGCAACATAGAGGAACCATTTTATTAATCCCTCTTAGTCTCTTATATATGTAAAAGTCTTTGCTGGTGGCACCATTTAGATAGCTTGGCCTTCGGGAAAGACATTCGTATGGCCACATATCTAAATCGATTTGCACTCTTGTATTCCCCGATGAGCATTTCTCTCCGGGGACTTGGTATCTTCGCAAAGAATAGTTGCGAAGCTTCTTTGTCTTTCCACCTTGGACTTCCATTGGTATTCGATTAACAACTTGTTATATTCATCAATATAACAAATATCATGTAACTCGAGGCGAAAGAGGGCTTGTTTGTAACTTTTTCTTTTCTCTTTTCCAATCCTCAAAATAGCTTGTGCCGATAAAATGGATTTTAATTAATTTTGCCATATTGTCGACTATTTCTTTTAATGACTCTCCAACTATGTAATCTTTTCATCTCTAATCCAGTCATATCCCATGCAATATTTACAGATCCTTCAAGACTCATCTCAAGGAGTAAGATGAATATGTCCTTCGTAAGATCGAGGGTACCTCTTTGCCAATCCTCATAGTCGATACCCAATCATCAATAAGGAATTCCCGATTCTTGAAATCGAATATCTAGATTTAGCATCAATCCATATAGTTGTATCGGATTGAGTGCGATTTTCCATAAGGCGTATTATAAAGATTTGGCCTCCTGGAACGTTGGCGAGTTCCCCAAATAACAGAACTCCTCTTGTAGTAAAATCTCCGTGCGGCATTGGTTCATCTCCATGATGTGAACCTGCACTTTCTGCAATGTTGGGATCAAACGGTGGTGGTGGAGGTGGTCTTTGATATTGGTAAAGAGTAACCAAGATTGAGCCATCTCTGCTTTCATCTTTAAATCTACAATTTCTAATCCTGCGAAGGATTTAGTAAGGTCATGTAGATCTTTAAGATTAATCTTCTCGAGCCATCACTTGTTTAGTTTATGACGGATTTTCCTTTGATGATAGAAATGAGTTTTTCATCGTCTGTCATTTTTCGTACAACTTCGGTTGGTTTCCCATTTTGGTGTAAATAGGTAGTCTTTGTTCAAATCAATACGCTTCTTTTCCTCTCGGATGAACTTGGTTTGTTTTCCGTTTCTTGACTCGTTCGGATATCATGAAGGATTTCAAGAGTTTCCTTCGATATTTTACCATCGTCTCCATCTAGTTTTGGATCCGATGAACGCGTGTGTTGGTAGATGATTATGTTCATTGCCATAACTCAGTATCGTCTTACGGACTTCTCTAAGATCCTTTGAAAACTTAGATGTATGCAAAAGTATCTCGCTCCATTCTCGTACTCCATCAATACTCATGATTTTCATGGGCAACCGCGATGGTTCATCGAGATCGACATATAATATCTCGATTTACCCTAAGGAAACTCGGAGAATATCTTTGCTTGTTTATCGCATTGTCTCAAGGTTTCTCTATCGGCTCCTGTGAGTTCTTTTTCAACATATTGGTTATTCCAATATGTTATCTTTGTAAGTCCAAATGGCTACGATAATCTAGAGGGGGTGAATAGATTATCTCCACCTTTTCAATTATGCCCTCTTTTTCGAACAAAACAAGCCAAGACAATAATAAAGGTGCGGAATGTAAATAACACGCGTCGATTTATAGAGCTTCACCCCACCTAGGGACTACGTGCTCTACCACCCCAAAGATATATCCAGGATGGGTTTGAAAAGAAAAAGAATTTTATTAATTACCAAAATTAATACAAATTCAACTTACAACAACACACCTTGAAGAGCATCACACTCTTCTTCAATACCACCTTTGATATTACAATCTCTCTTGAAGATTACCACAATCTCCAACGGCACCTTGTGAAGATTACCACATCTTCAACCTTGAAGAATACCAAATTCTTCAACACCTCAACAAGAAGATTACCACAATCTTCTTACACCTAACACCTAGATCACCCAAGTGTGTTCTTACCACAAGAACACTCACAAGAATATCTTGTGTTGAATGATAACCCAAATATTCAAGATTACAACTCGATAATGAATTATACAATTGAGTGCAAGTGTAATCAAGAATAGCCTAGACCTCAAGAATTTGAAAGTGTAACGACCCAAATTTTCTAACATAGACATAAATTTTAACAAGCATTTCAATTAGCTTAATTAAAAGGACACCATTTAAAAAAAACATACGATTAAAATTTTGCATTCGAATAAATAAAGTACTTTAATTTGAACCGCAAACATCAGTCATCCAAAAATAAAATAGTAACTAAAATTCCATTAATAAAATAAAACATTCCTAAAATTGTAAAATAAATAAATTTATTGTCTTTGCATCCACCGCCTCCAATCCTCGCTCGGACTCCTCAACTCGAAAAGTGTTAATGAATTTGGGGTGAGCTTTCAACTCGCTCAATGGGGACACGTTTGTCAAAATTAAATACATCAATAGGCATAATTGTAAACATTCAACATGTAGTTTAACTTTTACTCGATCGCCAGTTTTTTATAGTATCTTTGGGTTCACCCGAGGATACATCGATCCGGACCTTCTTACAGCCCCCGACTAAGTAATGCGGGTTCACCCCGAGGATACTTTTGATCCCTGACCTTCTTACGACCCCGACAAATTATAACATCGGGTTCACCCCGAGGATACTTTTGATCCCTGACTTCTTACGGCCCAGGCTAACATGATTTATTTTCACATTGCACATAAACAATTTCACATATACGAAGCATTTAATAGCGACAAACAATAAGAAATAGAATATCCCCACCTCGAATAAACGCAGATATCTGTACGAAGAATGCAATAATACTGTAAATCCTACTCCTCGTTTTCTTCATTGTCTACAATAAATAATTATAATCTATAATCAATATATAATACATGATGATACGAGATTTGGGTGATAAAGAAAAGGATAGAAATAAAATTATCGGAAGGAGATTATAAAATTGACGGAAAAGCTCGGTCCTATACGATCAATATCTTTGATTTCATAAAAAAATTGTGATTTGGAAACTTCTCAAGGCCCAATTTGAATAAAAGCCCCAAATTGAAAATCCAAAACCCTCAACACATTTCCCCACCTCACGCCCCCCCCACCCCCACCCCCCATCCACTTTTCTTCTCCATGTTTCTTCTTCCCGTCACTTCTCTGCTTGCTCTCCAACTTCTTCTTTTTTTTTTTTTCCTAACTTTTTCCTTATTTCTATCCTTGCCCTTCAAATCTTTGAACATAACCCCAATCTACACCCATGTCCCTCAACCCACTCATCCGTCAAATCTTTCTTCTCCAATCTCCTTTTTCTTTTTCTTTTTTTTTTTTTCCTCAAAATTTCTTAAATCTCTCTACTCCAAAAATACACTAAGTCCTTTAATCATCAACCCTCTGTTTCCACCCTCTTCAATCTCTCCCTATTTTATTTTTTTTTTTTTTACTCGCGAACTAAGGTGAATGGTAGAAGGGAAAGAAAAGTTGGATTGGCTATACTAATCTATGTACCAAAATAAAATCGAAAAAAATACAACACAACTTGAATGAGAATCAAAATTACCTCTCGGCTTGGAAGTTAGGAGACGAGGGGTAAAGAAAATATATGTAGGGTAAGCTCGTGTATTTATAGGGTAGAATTGGAGTTTGGGATGATTAGGGTTTGTAAAGGAATCCTATTTGACTTGGACTTTTAAAGTTAAGGGAATTTTGGGCCCATAATGAATTTCAGAAATTAACATTTTGAATTGGGCCTGGATAATTATTCCTACTAGTTGTTATCAAAATAATATTAATGATAATAATAAAAAAATAATTTGATAATGATAATGATAATAATAATAATGATAATAATTAATATTAACAATAATTATAAATATATAAAAAAATACGGATATTACATCCTATCCCCTTAACTAAATTTCGTCCTCGAAATTCGATAACTTACCAAAAATTAAGGAGTTAGGGGTACTTTGCACGTATCTCCTCTTCACGCTCCCATGTGGCTTCATTTCTCCCATGACGTCTCCATTGCACTTTAATCGGGGTTATGTCTTTATTCCTCGAACTTATGAACTTTTCGCTCCAAAATGGCTTGGTGCTTCTTCGTATGATAAGTCGTCGTTAATCTGCAGATATTCGTAGTTGACAATATGACTTGGGTCATGAACGTATTTCCTCAACATCGAAATGTGGAAAACATCATGTACGCGCCGACGACGTGGTGGTAATGCAAGTTGATAAGCTAGATCTCCGACTCTTTTCAAAATTTCAAACGGTCCTATGTACCTTGGCCTTAGCTTTCCTTTATCACCAAATCTTATTACTCCCCTTACGGTGCTACCTTGAGAAACATTGTCTCCCACCTCGAATCGTAAGTCTTTCCTTCGACGTCGATCAAGATACGATTTGTCTATCTTGTGCCATTCGGATTCGATCTTGAATTTTTGCTATCTTTTCCACTGTTTGTCGAATCAACTCCGGTCCCAACATCTTTTCTCCGACCTCGCTCCAATACAATGGAGATCTACACTTCCTCCCGTACAATGCCTCATAAGGGGCCATCCCAATAGTCGCTTGGTAGCTCTTGTTATAAGCAAACTCCACCAATGTAGTAATGATTCCCGTTTTTAAATCCTATATCAAGTACACATGCTCTCAACATGTCTTCCAATATCTCAGTATTATCCTCTCGGTGCGCCTGTCTGTCTCCCGGATGGTAAGCCGTACTAAACTTTAGTTTTGTTCCCAAAGCGATCTGTAAGCTTCTCCAAAACTTAGAAGTGAATCTTGCATCTCTGTCCACACAATGGACACCGAACTCCATGTAGTTTCACTATCTCTTGGATGTATATTTGCGCATCTTTGCTCCATCTTGAATGTCATTTTAATCGGCAGAAAGTGAGTGACTTCAATCGATCTACTACAACCCATACTTTGCTTTATTTCCTTTTCTTTGATCGTGGTAGTCCTACCACAAAATCCATCGTTGTGTGCTCCCATTTCCATTCTGGGATTTCAAGAGGTTTGAGCAAACCAGGACGGTCGCGTTGATGCTCGGCTTTGACTTGCCGGGCATATCAAACATTTCTCCACAAAATATCCAATGTCTCTCTTCACACTTCGCCACCAAAAGGCTTCTCTTAGATCTCGGTACATTTTTGTACCTCCCTGGGTGGGCCGTGTACGGCGTCAATGAGCTTCTTCAAGTATCTATTTCCTAAGTTTTTCCTCCTTAGGAACACACAATCTCCTTCGTACGTCAAAACACCATCATCCGCTATGACAAACCCTCGTTATATTTCCTTCTCGAACTCGTCCCTTCATCTTGTTCAAAACCTGATCTCGACCTTGTGCTTCTTTGATCCTTTCTCTCAAAGTGGGTTGAACTACCAAAGATGTCAATACCGCCTTTGTACTTCTCGGTGGGGTTATGACTTCAATCTTCAGGCTCGCAAACTCTCGTATCAATTGCTCTTGTTGCGTGAGTAAACTAGACAACTCACCTTTGGTCTTACGACTCAAGGCATCAGCCACTACATTAGCTTTCCTGGATGATAGTTGATGGTGCAATCATAGTCCTTAACCAGATTCTAACCATCTCCTATGTCTCATATTTAACTCCTTCTCGAGTAAATAGATATTTCAAACTCTTATGATCGGTGAATATCTCACATTTCCCACCATACGAGATAATGTCTCCAAATCTTGATGCATGGACTCACGCACCTAACTCCAAATCATGAGTCGGGTAGTTCGGTTCGTGTGGGTTTAATTGCCTTGAGGCATAGGCAACCACTTTTCCGTGCTGCATCAATACGCACTTTAAGCCTTGTTTTGATGCGTCACATCAAAATCACAAAGTCCGTGGTTGGGTCGGGGAATCGTCAATACCGTGCGGAAGAAGTTAGTTTTCGTTTCAACTCTTGGAAGCTCTCCTCACATTTCTCGGTCCACAAAAATTTCTCTCCCTTTCTGGTGAGTCGAGTCATAGGCGCAGCTATTTTCGAAAATCCCTCTATAAATCTGCGATAGTATCCTGCCAATCCCAAGAAACTGCGAACCTCACTCGCATTCGTAGGTGCCTTCCATTCATTAACTGCTTCAACCTTTACTGGATCCACTTCAATTCCGTTTGCAGTGATTATATGACCAAGAAATCCAACTCGGTCTATCCAGAATTCACACTTCTTGAACTTCGCGTATAACTTCTCCTTGCGAAGTGTCTCAAGCACTATTCTCAAGTGTTCCTCGTGTTGTTCCTTGTCCCTTGAATACACGAGTATGTCGTTAATAAAGACTATGACGAATTGGTCCAAAAATGGATGGAACACTCTATCCATCAAGTCCATGAATCTTTGGCAGTGCGTTACTCAACCCAAACGGCATTACTACAAACTCATAATGCCCATATCAGTCCTAAATGATGTCTTCAAGATATCACTCTCTTTAATCTTCAATTGGTGATACCCGGATCTCAAATCAATCTTAGAAAAATCTTGGCACCCTCAATTGATCAAACAAGTCTTGATTCTTGGCGGTGGATACTTGTTCTTCACCGTGAGTCGATTAAGTTCTCTATAATCGATACACATCCTTAATGACCCGTCCTTCTTCTTAACAAATAGACGGGTGCTCCTGGGTGATACACTAGCCCGATAAAACCCAAGTCCAATTAAATTCTTGTATCTCTGCGCTTTTAGTTCTTGCAACTCCTTTGGTGCCATCCTGTAGGGTGCCTAAGATATCGGTGTTGCTCCGGTACCAAGTCTATTGAGAATTCGACTTGACGGTCGGGGCGGAACTCCGAGGCAAGTCCTCGGGAATACGCCTAAAAATTCTCGAACAATTGGTACGTCAGCAGGTGATAGGTCCGTCGTTGGAGCTTCACTAGAATTACTAAATACCCCGACAATTCTCTTTTTGCCAACATCTTTCGCGCTTTCATCGCCGATATAACTCATGATCTGGACTTAGAGTTAACTCAGTAGAACATAATCTCCTCATCTCCGTGGTAGTTTGAGTGTTATCTCCTTCTCTTGCACTTAATGCTCGCCGATACTTACTAAGCCAATTCATGCCTAGGATTACGTCAAAATCCTTCATCTCAATTATGTATACTTCAGCTTCTAGATGTTTCCCCCCAATGTTCACGTCTATATCATTGTCCATTACGCGCAATTATTGTCTTTCCGGATGGCAAACTAATCTCTAGGGGTACATCTATTCTAGCATCCTTATGTCCATTATATCATGAAACTTAGCGATATATAAATGAGTGTGTGGCACCATGATCGAAAAGTACAAGCGTAGGTATTCCGGATATTGTTAACATACCGACATTATACCGGGTTCTAATCTACCTCTTCTGCGTCATAGCATAAATTCGAGCGGTGCCTCCTTGTCCCCTCATTTCCCTTATGTCTTTCAAAGAAATGTGGGCAATTAGAAGCATCGTGACCGGTTTCTTGCACATAAAACACTTTCATTGTCCAATAAACATTCCCGTAGTGATTCTTGTTGCATTTCGGGTAAGTCGGCTTATTGTTTGGTGCACTCGGCGAGAATTTCCATCGGTTTTTATCCGCTTATTCTCGATTCCCCATTTTACTCGGTTTTGTCCCATCAAACTTCCTCTTTTAAACCAACGGTGGCTTTCGGTCATCATCATCCCGGCTAGTCCTGCTTCAACTTCATGAGCCTGCCTAACCATCATAGAATATTCCAGTCCCCCCCTGCGGATAGAATTCAGGACAATTGTGACCTCAATCCCCTTCTCAATCTCAAAGCTTTCTTTAGGTCGGTATCAACGACGGATGTGGTGCAAACCGACATAATTGGTTAAACTCCTTTTCGTATTCGATTCACGGTCAATCCCCTTTGCTTGAAGTTCATAAATTGTTTCTTTCTTGTCACGGTAGGATCTAGGGAAGTACTTCTCCATCACCACTTCCTTGAATTCATCCCCAGGATAATGCAATACGTTCTTCTTCATCGATCGGTTGGAAGGCGGCACAAGCCACTCATTGTTCATCGATCAAGCTATAAGTCGAAAATTCTTTCCAGCGCTCTTAACCATTCTTCAATCTTTGTTGGGCCATCACGTCCCATTAAAGGTGGGTGGACGGTAATGGCGAAACTGTTCCACCACTCTAGTACTATTGTTGTTATTGTTCCCATTATGGTTACATGCGACATTGAGAATCTCCGCAAACAAGTCTCCGGTAGTAGGTTGGTTTCGATGTCGGTGGGTTCCCTTCATTGTCTTGGTTCCCTGGTATTGTTAGTTAAAGGTTCGGGCGTCGAGGCACTCGTGGGAGGATTTTGTGGAGCCATATTCCTATAATCATACGTGAGTACGTTCTTAGTACCCATCCTAAGTTATTATCGCATAATAGTCGAAATAAAAATTTAAAAGAAAAAGTCATTATGTATATAAATATGTATATATTAGTACTATTAAGTCAATATAGTTCAAGTATAAGTCCTTTTTGTTTTTTTTACGCGAGGAGCCTAGAGTTCGTTCTTCTAATATAGCAAGTACACATGCAATAAGGAGTATGAAATAAAAGCAACAAGACATAATTACACGAATAATGTATGCTGCATAATAATGTGACATGACATATTATGAATAAATGGAGAAATGACATAAAAATTTCATACCTTAAAGAATCCAAATGAGATATGGCGGAGGTGGATGTCACTATACTATTTTTTTCTTTACATATTTAAAAAGACATTTTTTTAACAAGTCTACAAGCGTAGACTGCTTCCGATACCACTTGTAACGACCCAAATTTTCTAACAGTACAGAAATTTTAACAAGCATTTCAATTAGCTTAATTAAAAGGACACCATTTAAAAAAAAAATAACATACGATTAAAATTTTGCATTCGAATAAATAAAGTACTTTAATTTGAACGCAAACATCAGTCATCCAAAAATAAAATAGTAACTAAAATTCCATTAATAAAATAAAACATTATTATCTCGTGCATCCACCGCCTCCAATCCTCGCTCGGACTCCTCAACCTGAAAAGTGTTAATGAATATGGGGTGAGCTTTCAACTCGCTCAATGGGGACACGTTTGTCAAAATTAAATACATCAATAGGCATAATTGTAAACATTCAACATGTAATTTAACTTTTACTCGATCGCCGATTCTTTATAGTACTACGGGTTCACCCCGGGGATACATCGATCTCGGACCTTCTTACGTTGACTAAGTACTATGGGTTCACCCCGGGATACTTTTGATCCGGACCTTCTGCGACCCCCAGGACTAATTATAACACCTGCGGTTCACCCCGAGGATACTTTTGATCCCGGACCTTCTTACGACCCCAGGCTAACATGATTTATTTTCACATTGCACATAAAAATACGGATATTACAGTGATAAGCTAGACAAATTACAACAAGAATAATGACAATATAAGACCAAATGTTTGCTTGAGTATTTCTTATTGTGTTGTATTGTTGTCTCTTTTTATTATGCTTCAAATCTTCCTCTATTTATAGGAGACGATTGATCATTGGTAGGCTCCTCTTGGAATCTGATATCTACAAAAAAATTGCAATTAAAATCAAGATTATAGTCAAGTTAGAAATCAATCCCACAATTTAGGGAAAAGTTGTTTGCTTTGCTAACGGTTAGAATTTTCTTGTCAAAACATAGCGTGGTCGTCGCACAAATAGACGTTTGAAAATAAGAACACATTTTTACATAGGGCGGCCGGTCGACGGGGTCCTACGGCCGGTCACCCTAGGTTCCAACCGGTTGCCCTCTTCAAAAACCAAAACAGAGAAGTTTGCAAATTTGAACCAACCTTGGTGCAGGGGTAAGCCCTATAGGGTGACCGGTCACTCTCACTATTTTCTCGCAAACATGAAGTTTTCTGTTTTTGCACAACTTTCAGTACGGGTTGCCCTATAGGGCAACCTGTTGACTCAAAACAAAAGTGTTGTCCAATTTTATATCGAAAATAAACTTCAAGAAATACTCCAAAAAATAGTGAAAATATTTTAGACCGATCGGGAGTATTTGGACAACATTTGAAAACATTGTTTGATGTAAAAACACATTAACTCAAAATCATAAAAAGTGTTGTCCAATTTAATGTCGAAAATAAACTTGAAGAAATACTCCTAAAATTAGTAGAAACAATTTAAATCATTTAGGAGTATTTGGACAACATCTAAAAACATTGTTTTGGTGTAAAAATAAAATCATCAAAATCATGATAAAACATTTATCAAACAATCTTGTCCTGGTGTTCTTGTGCATACATCGTCAAAATTTGACGATATCTCTCCCGTAAGGTATACATCTTGGACAATTGTCCGATCCATTTTCTTGGAGAAAATTCTCCTCACCAATTGTTAATTACATAAATATAATAAATATAACTTAAAGTTCTTAATAAACCTAGGCTCGATACCAATTTTGAGGATCGCGAACCCATTGGAGTAAATATAAAAGATGTAATGATTTTGATAAATAGGAGGTAAAGTGCAACAACTTTAAAGTTCGAGGGCAAATCAAAAACCAACTATGGTATCCATAGGGGTAAATTTGGAATTTTCGGCCCTTTTTCGGATTGTTTGGCAAAGTGCAAAAATTTTAAAGTTCGGATAGAAAAAGTGTCACTTTTAAAGTTTATAGGGCAAAGTGTAAAAAGTGGTATAGTTCGGGGGCGAACTGTTTTTTCCCCTAAAGACTTTTTGCAATATTTATTGAGAGCCATGCATGCATAATTTATAATTTGAGATTTATTGTCATGCACAAAAAGTTTGTATATTGGATATGTTGATTTCATTTTATTATTTTGTCATAGGAATCTCAATCTTAACTCTAAAGTCATTCTTTCAAAATCCATTGGCGAAAATGCAAAGTAAAATGGATCTGGTAAAAACTCCCGATGCACTTTTTCATTTGATTAGTTGACTATGGTTTCATATATAGTTTACATTAAAATTTTAAGCAATTGAGAGCCAGATATGAATAATTCTTAATTTGTAATCTACGGCCACACACAAGAAGCTTGTATATTAGATATGTTGAGTTTATTTTATTATTTTATCACATGAATTTGATCTTAACTCTAGAGTCGTTCTTTCGAGAATCCGTTGGTGATAAGGTGTTACAATTTATATGGTTGATTGGGATCTTCAATACATTTTGTTTCTTTTATTTGAAATTGTATGTAGTAGCAAACTAATGATATAGAAATTTAACAAGATCATTTTAAATTGTCTGATCAATAAGTTACTACTCAAGATAAGTATAAAATTGAAGTGATGTCTCTTATTTTCTGGATCTTGATTATGACAATAGCATATAAGAAAACTTGAGACAAAATTCTCCAGAGTCATATGTATGGAAAACTAAGTCTGTTATCAAGAAAGATAATTATTAAAGTGATAATTTATTGGAATATTCTTTATCGGAGTTGTACTCTGTTTATATTTGAATTTATTTTGGATTATGACTTTTTATGGACAATTTCGATGAATATTTTATTATTAATAGATATTTAATTTTATATCATGCTTTTTATGGAATAGTTGTATCTTTACTTCGTATGAATTCAATCTATTTTTAGTATAATTTTACTGTTGTAGTATTTATTACTTTTGTTTTTGAATTAATGGTATTTTTAGAAGTGAGAAAAAATACTAATCAAATTTAATTTAAAAATATGAATTATCTCTTAGTGGTCCGCTAATAAAAAATAGTTCATATTAAATTAATGGTCTTTTCCTTAATAACAATAATTAAAGACTCTAATTATAGAAAAAGTATGTGATATAACTTAGGATGATTCATTGGGAGAAAAAGATAGAGAGTGAGATAACTTTTTTGACAAATCGATTTGAAAATTTTCCTAACCAATGTATATTTTAGACTCATTCCAAATCGACAAAGATTTTTGCTTTGGCAAGTCAATGACAAGATTAATGGATATATTTTATTGGCTAAATTTGTTTTTGCTCATGATCATTGTAGTAATTTTGGGGTTTGAAAATTTGAAAATTCTATTCTCAAACCTATAATATCATATACAATCAATAAATTGATGATAATTAATCTTATTATTATTATTATTATTATTATTATTATTATTATTATTCAATCATTTTATGTACAATCAATTATTGATTGAAATAATTTGAAAAATATAGACACACAGTAGAATGTGTGTGTGTGTGTATTTGTGTGTGTGTGTGTGTGTGTGAGAGAGAGAGAGAGAGAGAGAGAGAATAATTTAGAGATAACTATAGGTTGAGATATTAATATAAACGATATAAAATTAATTAAAATTTAAATTTATAATTAAAAGTATAAATTTGATAAATGAATTTTCATTTTTATTTACCTTATATGAATATTATTATTAAATTAAAGTAATAAATACTAACTAATGTTAATAAAATTTTCATGATAAAATAATAATATTAAAATAAAATTACACGTGCAATGCACATCGGAATTACTAGTTAACATAATAGATGAAACACTATTAAAAATATGAGTTATTGATAAATTATCATAGTGTTGGGGGCAAAACGACATTTAATAATTAATATATAATTCGATTTATATATTGGAATATTATTAATTGCTCAATGGACTATTAATGGAATAGCTCGGCCCAAAAGAGTCCAGGACTAATCCACATGCCAATTTCTCCTACGCGGCTCACAGGGCTACTCACCCAGGTATATAAAGGATGAAATTACATAAAATACCCATATTTTCTCAAAAAGATATTTTTATGCTCATTTGACTTTCTGTACGCTTTGTTTGACTTTCGTACGCTTTAGGTGATTTTTTTTGACTTTTTTTACGCTTTTGTCATTTTGTCATTTCCGTAACAATGCTGAAACATGTAAGAAACAATTATGAAAGAACCTTGAAACAATTGAGTTTCCCATAAATTGAATTATTTACATTTGAAACAATTAAATTATTTGCATCAAAAAATCACATCAATATTCATAGTTAAATAATTTAAAATATATCACTAAATTCTAATCAAGATTTACCACTATTTTAAATATTATAATATGAGCTAGTCTCTGTCGGACCGTCTAACGGATCTAGATCCATTAGACGGGTCAAATATCCCACCCTCCTTCCATCAATCACGGTGTAGCATCAACGCAAGCTCTCATGGCCGCATCTAGTTCCCGAAAAGTTACCCGATTTCACCATCTTTTTATTAATTATATTTACTTTATAAGTCAACCAATGCTAAAATACATGTTAATTTCGATCATCTTTAAAAATAACCAAATTAAAACTCGGAGATCTTTTGATAAAGAGCAAGTCTCTTGTGAGACGGTCTCATGGATCTAAATCCGTGAGACGGACTGCTAAGGGCTCCGTCTTGAGAACATGAACCATGAAAATAAATTTAAAAATAATAATGAACCATGAAGAAACAAAAATAAACCCTAAAAACATGAACCATGAAGAATAAACCCGAAAAACAAAAATAAACCCCAAAATAAAAAATAAACCCTAAAAAAACTAAAAATCCTAAAAATCCAAATTAATTAAAAATAAACACAAGAAACAAAATAAACCCTAAAAACAAATATAAACCCTAAGAAAAATAAAATCGAGAAAAAAACCTTTAAAACTTTGTGTAAGAGCTCCGTCTCACGGATTTAGACGGATCTAAATCCGTGAGACTCTCTCACGCAAGTTTTTTGCCTATCAAATTAATTAACAGTACAAACATATAAATATATATTGTTGATAATGATTCATGAGTAGTATTAGTATTTATAGAATATTCAAGAGGAAAATATTAAAGAATAAAGTAAAAGAGCATAGAGAGATATACAAATCCATAGCCCTTAGATCTTCCAGTTGTCTTATCAGTGATGACAACAGCCTCCAAGATTTCGCCAAATTGTTCAAAGTATTTCTTCATGGTGTCTTTTTGAGTCTCCCATGCCAGTCCACCCACGAACACCTTTGTGTAAGTTGTGTCTCGAACTGTCTTGCTATGTTTGCTGGTATCATCCTTGATGATCTTATCTGATGATAATATATTGCTACAAAGTTAGTTTCTTGCGGATCTCCGAATAAGGATCATTTTCTTTTTTTTTTCAAAAAAAAAAATAAGGATAATTTTCTTGGTAAATTAGAAAGTGAAATATGGAGGAGATGTGCAGGTCATTCTTACCAAAATCCTTATTTAAGAATGGATATTGCAGCAACAGAGTATTTGAAGACGAAGAACTAAATGATACTAAATAAATATTAGTATCACGCTAATACTTTTATGTAGAAATACCAATACATTTTATAAGAAAAACTAATACTTTGCAGAGCACTACTAAAAATACTCTCTAGGAAATTACTAATACTTTTCCGAGAAACTACTAATACTTTTCCGAGGGACAAATAATATATTTTGGGAGTATATTAATGAGAAATACTAAAATACTCTTGAAAAAAACTACTAATACATTTCAGAAACTCTAATACTTTTTAGAAGGATGGCTAATACTTTTCGAAGGTCCATTAATACATTTCGGGGAAAATTTTAATTATATTCAAGGAAACTACTAATACATTTCAGAAGAACTGTTAATACATTTTAGAAGGATGACTAATACTTTTTAGAAGGACTGTTAATACATTTCGGGAGAAAAATTTAATTATATTCAAGGAACTACTAATACTTTTTCGAGTAACTAATAATACTTTTTCGAGGAACTACTAATACTTTTTGAGGGATTTGCTAATACATTTTGAGAGTATATTTAGGAAAATACTAAAAAAACTCTTCAGGAACTACTAATACATTTCAGAAGAATTGCTAATACTTTTTAGAAGGACGACTAATACTTTTGGAAGAAGGACATTAATCTTTGGTGGTCCCTGAAATTACTAAACACCACTGCTAATATTATGGAAATGTCACAAATCCGCGGGTCGGATCCGTTTAACAGTCGGACCGTTAGACGGTCGATAGGAGTTTGTGTTATAATATATATCAAGATCTACACAATAGTTTATTCAAACTAAAAGTTAATAGTCATGGCTTGTGTAGTTTATAACAAATTTTATTGATCAACGATTTGGGTTGAGAATAAAATATTAAAATATTACACACATATATGTAAGTTGTAAAATGAAAAAGTTAAGGGGGGCTTAGTCCTAGGTGGTTCCGCCACTGCCAATAAATCCAAGATCTAAAAATTTGTTCTAGAATTGTCTAAAAAATCTAGATATTTTTAGCATAAAAACTTGAGGAGAATTTTAGAAATGATAGATATTTTGATAGATAATTCTAATAGATGTATTGTGCCTGTTAGATTAAAAATGTGTTAACATAATCCTAGTCATTGATTAGAGTGTTAGTATAAATATGGCTAATCTTGCTCCAAAATTTGAGAATCAATAATAAGTTTTCTCCCACCAAATTATCTTTGTGTCCAAAAACTCAAGTTTGCAAAAAGTCGAGTTTGAACCATAATTCAAACACCTTTTTGTTTGATTTCCTTCTTTAAACCTTCGTTTTGTTTTCTTAGAAGTTGACGCTCTTCTCTAAGTTCTAGTTCCTGATATCCATTATAGGAATTCAAGAAAATTAAATCTAGGCATAATTACAAATACTATCTTTGAGTTGTAGCCCAAATTACAAAAAAGAAAATCTATTATCTTTCAAAATAAAAAATACTGATTATGAATCAAATTATTATGCTCTTATGAGGAGGGGTTATTGGCAAAAAAATGTTCGGATACAAGATCGCCTCTTCTTGCAAAGTTAGTGATAAGAAATTCAAAACCAGGAAGAATGCGTAAAAGTTCGTGGATTATAATCATTTCATATTTTTCCCAAATAGTCGGCATGCTTATCCCGTGAATGCAAATTTAAGAACATGGATGGATGTTGTACCATAGGGGCAAAATTAATAATATTTGAAAGATAGGTGACGAGATTGGAAATATTTAGGAGATAAATAACTTTTATATATAAATATATAATATATAGAGATATATACTACATAACATAAAAACTTGAGGAGGACGATGACCCCTCCGGTCCTTTCCATCCATTCCTATGATCAAGAAATTACAATATCCCTAAAGTAATAATGCACAACAAGTAGACATATGAGGCAATACAAGATTCTATTGCACGATTTAGATTTTGAGTTTAGGACATGTAATGGGGTTGAAAGGGCTAAATGATGGGAGATTTAGGTAGGATTGTGGTGATATCGGATAACCTAGTGACATTCTTTTCTCTGACCCAATTCTAAACCGATGGAAGCGTAGAACTTACAAACTCAATCGCACCCAAAGGCCGAACTTGCAAACCCAACTATACCTAAAGGTCGATGGCCATGGACGCATGTACTCGATTCATGGGTGGATATAGAACTTACGAACTCAACTACAGCCAAAGGTCGATGGGCCATGTGTCTACATCTACTCGATTTCAGTGGGTGGACACTTTGAAAGAGGATTGATGTATTATTTCGTTGGAATAATCTTCATTTAGAATTACAAGTTTACGAGTTATGGACTCAAGTTAAAGATGTATCGAGTATTCTTAATAATGGCATCATTGATTCTTTTGGTGTTTAGAAATAGTGAAAGAATTGAAGGGTCCAATTCTTCTAAAAATGCGTGTGCGATCAAAAGTGATGCCAACACTTTGCAAAACACAAATGAAAGACTTAATTAAAAATACAATTTCACAAAGTATGAAATAAAGACAGAATCAAATACAAGACACAAGAGATTTAAAATTTTGTACAAGTATAAAATACTTGTACGGTGTTCATTAGAACAAAAATAATCCAAAAGGTAATGTTATTTACAAAATACAAAAATACAAAGAAAATAAGGAAACTAGAAGAACAACTCCCCTTGTGTCTCCGAAAGCAACAACACTCCTTTACAAATGTGAGAATACATCTAGTGCACTCCAATCACTCAATATACACTGAAACTATCTCACATAAACACTCAAAACTCGAGTTCTAAAAATGATGCCAACAATGTTGCCAACATTCCTGGTATCACTGAGCTTCTGCAGAATTTTCTGGTGTGAAAAAGCTGGAAGATGAACTCTCAAATCTCCTCAAATCTGTGTCCGAAATTTGCTGGTTTCTGATCCTTAAATAGCCATCACTTGAATAACTTCCTGCAAGAAAATAAGAGAAACTACTTGCAAGATTTAAGGAAAGAAACCACCCACTTCCATAAACTTCTAAGGAGTTAGTAAAGACAGAAAACTGAATTAAAACTTCTAACATAACTCCCGTAAAAAGAAACCGACAATATTAATCGACAAGAATTAAACCTGAAATGAAGAATAAAAATCGAAATATAATGTTTGATGAAATTCAAACATTAACAATCTCCCCTTTCTTGCAGATTGACAAAACTTTTGCACAAAAACACGCTTAATATTCTCCCCGACTTCAAGGATCAATCAATCAGAGATCTCCCCACGAATATAAGCCGAAAACAAGAAGTACCAAAAACATCAAATACTCTTCTAACAAGAAAGTTCAACCAAAAAAATGATGCCTCGGATGTTGGCATCATTCTCAAATCACCATCTCCACCGCTTTGCTTTGCTTCCGACTTTTTTTTGTGCCACTTTCTCCCCTTTTTGGATTGAAATCAGCCTCC
The DNA here is from genome assembly GCA_016081115.2 of Rehmannia glutinosa. NCBI lineage: Eukaryota > Viridiplantae > Streptophyta > Magnoliopsida > Lamiales > Orobanchaceae > Rehmannia > Rehmannia glutinosa. Next base: position 81,541 of record JABTTQ020002732.1, on the reverse strand, counting down.
GTAATTTAAAGAGAGAAAATAACAACATATAAGCTCACCGAGAGCATTTTGATACCCCATTATCTCCATTTAGAAGAAGTTAGGACCAATTATCCAACAAGGAGAAAAAGAATAAATTGTAACAACTCATTACTACTAAACATCGGGTTTTGCGATTTTTTTTTTTTTAAATATAAGAAATAGTAATAAAAAAAAACGAAAAATATATATAAAACAAACACACAAAGAAGATATCATGAGGTGATATGTACAATGATGCCATCATTTGCAATATCATTTTGTAACAAAAACTCAATTTAAATGACGAAAGAGATTTTTTTTTACTTGCATAACAGATCCACGGGCATAAGAATAGTACAAAAAGACTAAAGAAAGTCAAAAAATATAGCTCAATCCATTTACACAATCAATGAGCCAAAATGTACAAATATGCCCAAAAAACAAGTTTTAAAAAAATCATTTCTTGACTTCTTTTAAGAATTTGAGTTGCACAAAAATGCCTACAAAAGATGATGCATCAAGATCTGAAAAACTCAAGAATACAAGCTAACAACAAAGCAAAAAAAAAAAAAATATAAACAAATAGGATGTGTCACACGGTGATGCAAACACATTAAGCATCACACTTTTAAAGAACACACAAACCAAGAGATTTCCTTAGACAAGAAAACCTCTCAAAATCCAAAGATTTAGAGAAAATATCTCGCTAACGGATGTTTAGTGGCAATGTGTTGAGTACAACAACGATCATTATCATCAGTCCAAATCAATTTAGGATCAGTTTTTGAAGAATTCTCAAAGAAAAATTGAAGGTGTCCTCAACAAAGGTCATGTATCATTTGTGGCATCATGTTACCCATTCCTTATCTTTCTTCAATTTGAAGCAAAAAGGTTTGATATGCCCTGGTTTAAAACAAGTAATTACACACAAATTTTCGTTTCAAAACACTTCCAGACTTCTTGAAATTGTTTTTGAAAAATGATTTGCCACTTTTTCCAGCATTCCCTTGTTTCATAGAAAGACATGTCTTCTTACAAGAATCTGTTTTGTTTGCTTTAACATATCCTAATCCAGTTCTATCAAATCTAGCTTTTAAAAATATATCATCAATAACAGCAGAGCTAGAATCAAACTTACTTACTGTCTTTTTAAGACTAATAAGTTCAGATTTTACCAGATCAAGATCTTTGTCTTTCTTTGTTAAAAGAACTTCCAATCTCCCAACAGATTCTCTTAAAATGTCATTCTCTTTGACAAGATCTTCACATTTAAGTTGCAAATTATTATGACATTTATCTTCTAGATCAACATACTTTGACCCTGAATTTAGACATAAAAATGATGCAAAATGATTAACAAAATCATATTCAGAATCAGCAGACCTGTCTTGTGATGCCTCTGTGTTGGCATCATTTGTTGCATCATTTCTGAATCCATCAGATTTGAGCTTCTCTTCCTCAAGAATCGTTACAAGTCCCTTGCAATTTTCTTCACCATCTTGATTCTTCATCACTAAAAGATACAAAGAAAAATCCATACCTCTTTCCCTAAGAGTGTTTGCACATTGTTTTGCATAATGACCAAATCCTTTGCAAGCACGACATTGAATCAAATCAAGGTTTTTGATTTTAAAAATTGTTCTCTTGATTTGGTTCAAACTTTTAGGAAATTTGAAGAATTTTCGAAAACTGTTTCTTAGACTTGAAATCTTTGCCATTCAAAGAAGATTTTTTGAGTAAACTATTAAACCGTAAGGTCAATAATGCAATAGATTCTTCATTTAAATCACATTCATGAATGTTTTTCATAAAATGTTCCATTGCATTATTTTGAACATCACAAAAATCAAAACCTGTTTGAGTTTTAAAAGCAATACTTTTGTCCTCAAAATGATGTTCTTTTTGTTGCCCCAAGTTTAACTCAAAAGTTTGTAAAATACCAATAAGTTCATCGAGTCTAAGAGTATCGAGATCCTTGGTTTCTTCAATAGTATAAATCTTAACATTGTATCTTTCGGGAAGAGATCTCATTACCTTGCTTACCAATCTTTCATTGCTAATAGGCTCTCCAAGTGATTGTGCCTCATTAGCAATATCACAGATTTTTGCATTATACGAAGCAATGGTCTCTTCTTCTTCCATTCTCGGATTCTCGAATCACGCTTGCTAGAGTCTTAGCTTTGTTTTTCTAACACTTTGTGTTCCCTCACAATGCAATTGCAATGCATCCCAAGCATCTTTTGCTTTGAAAACACAATTAGAAATTATTTTGAACAAAAACATATCAACAAAAAAAGAAAATATGGCATTTAAAGCTTTAGAATTAAAGCTTGCAACTGGATTTCATCATTTTGCCACTCAATCTCTGGGTTTGTCTATTGTAACTCCTTCATGTCAATGATTCTTGGTGGTGTCCATCCCGTAAGAACGATTTCCATGCTCTTTCATCAATGGACTTGATATAAGCCCTCATTTTCACCTTCCAATAGGAATAGTTCGTTCCATCCAAAACAGAGGTCGAAAAATGGAACTACTCAATTTCCATCATCAAAACACCGCAAAAAAACAGGATCACACTAAGTATCGTCTAGTGAAGGCTCTTGATGCCAATTGAAAGAATTGAAGGGTCCAATTCTTCTAAAAATGCGAGTGTGCGTCAAAAGTGATGCCAACACTTTGCAAAACACAAAAAAGACTTAATTAAAAATACAATTTCACAAAGTATGAAATAAAGACAGAATCAAATACAAGACACAAGAGATTTAAAATTTTGTACAAGTATAAAATACTTGTACGATGTTCATTAGAACAAAAATAATCCAAAAGGTAATGTTGTTTACAAAATACAAAAATACAAAGAAAATAAGGAAACTAGAAGAACAACTCCCCTGTGTCTCCGAAAGCAACAACACTCCTTTACAAATGTGAGAATACATCTAGTGCACTCCAATCACTCAATATACACTGAAACTATCTCACATAAACACTCAAAACTCGAGTTCTAAAAATGATGCCAACAATGTTGCCAACATTCCTGGTATCACTGAGCTTCTGCAGAATTTTCTGGTGTGAAAAAGCTGGAAGATGAACTCTCAAATCTCCTAAAATCTGTGTCCGAAATTTGCTGGTTTCTGATCCTTAAATAGCCATCACTTGAATAACTTCCTGCAAGAAAATAGAAGAGAAACTACCTGCAAGATTTAAGGAAAGAAACCACCCACTTCCATAAACTTCTAAGGAGTTAGTAAAGACAGAAAACTGAATTAAAACTTCTAACATAACTCCTGTAAAAAGAAACTGACAATATTAACTGACAAGAATTAAACCTGAAATCTGGAAGAATAAAAATCGAAATATAATGTTTGATGAAATTCAAACATTAACAATTAGAATATTCAAAATGTATTATGGGATGGTGAGCAATTAACACACTTGTCTTTATCACGAGGTGAGAGAATGAGGTGAGAGAATGAGAAAAGTTGTACGGAGACGTTTTCCACAAACCCATTTGTTTCGATCGTATTTTTTAGTTGGTGCGGGCGCAACACACATATAGGTTCAATTTCAAGGCCTATTACCCATCCAACAAAATAACTTACATACCAAATATGGTATCGCTCACTTGATCAAACCGGCCAAGCCACAGGTAAGCAGTTCAATCGGTCGGACCGGTTCAACCCCCAGTTTTACCGATTTTAATAAAATATATTATATAAAATATTAATGTAATATAATGATATAAAAAGAGAAGTTATATATTTTTCATTTCTTATTTTTTATTATGTAATTATTTGATTGATTGTATATGCATATATTATAGAGGTTTGTCCAAATTTAGAATATTTTAATTAATTAGAATTTTTATTGAATTAGTTAAAATCTGAATTAATTTGAATCTTAATATAAATATTGAATAGTTGATTTGAAATCTTGTTTGATTTGATTTATGGCATAAATATTTTAAATATTAAGTTTATAATTTCAGTTTTTATAAAAAAAAAGGTTGAATAAATATAAAAAAATCCGATTTAATCTTTTTTTGGGCTGGCCGATTTTGACCGTATAACCGCAAAAATGGTATTTAGGGTCTTACCGTCATCGGTTCGACCACCCAGATCCGTACAACCGCCGCTACGATCCGGTATTTAAAACATGATCTCAATTATCGCCTCACACAAAATTTTGTGGGGTCGAAACATAAAAGAAATAAGGGTTAATTACAAAACTATCCATGAGGTTTAGCATAATTACAAAAAAAAAAATCAATTATTTTTAAAATTAAAATTACTTGATATTTTATTTTTATTTTATAAAATTGCGCTGAATAAACCTCAAAAGAAGGATATCTATTAGGTAAATATAAACTCCAACAATATTTGTAATTTTGAAAGATAACTGGAGTATCTTAATTCTTATAATGTCCCAAGAAATAAATCAAATTTATCGAAGTATTGCTATTATTAGGCCAGTGACATCCATTTCCAATATGCCAACACTCTCCATCTCACAAATTTGTCAGTTTGCATTCCACATATTCTCCTTTTACGGCTGGTTTTATTTTATCATAAACGACGGTTTGCTCTTAGCCGTAGTAGTTAATATCAAGGCACCAAAATGACTTAATCTAAAATCTGCAGCAGATATAAGAAAATTAGATGAGAAGAAGGGCTAACTATAGAAATACTAACATAATTAATATGGAAGAAGCAGATATGTCCATGAGCACAAGGGAACTTGGAGGATCACTCCCTGTTGAAAATGTACAACAACTAGCTGCAGCTTCCCACAATTTTAAAGATATCCCAAACAGATACATACGCCCTGAGCTCGATAATCACGTCGTCGTCGATGAATCTCTACAGATCCCAATAATCGACATGACGAAGCTATGTAGTGATGAGCAATCAAAAGGGTGCCTTGATCATCAAGAATTGGAAAAACTCCATCAAGCATGTAAACACTGGGGATTCTTTCAGGTACTTCAAAAATACATATGTACTTTTTTATTTTTGGATAATTACAAAAAATACCCCTGATGTTTGGGTTAATTACAAAAAAAAAACCATTGAGGTTTTATTCTATGTACTTTCACAAGTATTTGAAATGTTTCTGCTGAAGGGGTAGAATGTAATATGGATCAAACTTCATGGGGTCTTTTTGTAATTTTCAAAAACTTGTGGGTGTGTTTGTAATTAATCCAAATCTCAGGGTAGTTTTTGTAATTATCCATTTTTGTTGTTGTGTTAGATGAGATCATATTGATTAATTATTGATTAATTTACCAAGTGAATTAACAGTTGATCAATCATGGAGCGGCACAAGTGATTGAAGAAATGAAAGTTGTGAGTGAGGAGTTCTTTAAGCTGCCTTTGCAGGAGAAAATGAAATGTGGTCAGCTACCTAATAACATTGAAGGATATGGCCAAGCCTTTGTAGTCTCTGAAGATCAAAAGCTCGATTGGGGCGATATGCTCTTCCTCATGTCCCTCCCTGTTTCTCTCAGAAACATGAGATTTTGGCCCAACTCTCCACCTCACTTCAGGTATTTGTTTTTGGGATAATTACGAAAAGCCCCTCAAGGTTTGGTCTATTTACAGAAAATTCAGAGGTTTTTGAAAATTGCAAAAAAAAAAAAAAAAAACCTTAAGATTTGATTTGTCTTACATTTTCCCACTTAAAAACAAAAAACATTTCAGAATATTACATTTATCCCTTTAAATTTAAGACAGAATCAGACCTGGGGAAGTATTTTGTAATTTTGAAACATCTAGATTTTTTGTAATTAGCCCAAACCCAAACCCTAGATTTCTATAATTATCCATTCAATTTTGGTCCTGTAAGACGTATACATCCCCCTGGTAGCAATTTTGGTATTGTAAGTATAAAGGGTAGGATACTTATGAAGCAACTTGGATCCCCTAAATTTTTATATTTGTACAATTTGATTCCATAAGTTTTAGTTTTGCGCAACTTTGGTCCCGAAAGAGTGGAATATTTAAATATCCATTTGGGACTAATATTTAAATATTTAAATATTTAAATACCCTTATACCTGAAGGACCAAAATTGCAATTGAGCCATAATGAAACTTGATTTTCAGAATCAGCACTATTACCTAACTTGTACATTGTTTTGTTTTAATTTTGCATATCAGGCCAACTTTACACAATTACTCCAAAGAGCTGCACAAAATAGCTATGAGACTATTCAGTATGATGGCTATAAACCTAGGGATTGAACCACAAAAACTGACATCTGCATATGAAGATTGTAATCAAGGAATAAGAATGAACTACTACCCGCCTTGTGTACATGCAGACAAGGTTATTGGGCTCACTCCACACTCTGATGCCACTGGCCTTACTCTGCTTATTCAAATCAATCAAGTGCAAGGCTTGCAAATCAAGAAAGATGCCAAATGGGTGCCCATTCAACCCATTTCTGGTGCAATCATAGTTAATATTGGTGACGTCTTGGAGGTAATGGATTGTCTCTGCTCTCAAATCAACTTTGTTTTACCAGCCTAAAAGGGATAATTACAACAACTACCCCTCAAGTTTCGCATAATAACAAAAAACTCTAGTTATCTTACAAAATTGCAAGTATCTTATTTACCTAACAAATACTCTCCTCATAAAGCCTCTCGAGTGTGCAATTTTGTTAGCTAAAAATAAATGTCGGGGAGTATTTATAATTTTAAAAGATAACTGAGTATTTGTGTAATTAGGTTAAACCTCAGGCGTAGTTTCTGTAATTAACCCTTAATTATATTAAATTTTAGGGATAATTACAAAAGTACCCTGAGGTTTGACCTAATTACAAAAAAACACAGCTAACTTTAAAACTTACAAAAAGTACCCCTGAGGTTTGAAATATATTTCAAAATCCCCTTCATATTTGTAAAATCATTGCAGATTACCCCTTAATTTTAACACTAAATCAAACCTCGGGGTACGTTTTGTAAGTTTTAAAGTTAGTTGGATTTTTTTGTAATTAGGTCAAACCTCAGGGTACTTTTGTAATTATCCCTAAAATTTATTTCTAAACTGGCTTTCTTTGGCTAACACTAAGTTTGAATTCGAACTTAACTCCTACTACACCTCATATTATGAGGTTAAATTAAAATTAAACAGAACCAAATTGCACTTTGTCAAAATTCATCAAAGTTGCAACATATATTCACCACAAAGAAGAAAGAACTAGATTGTTGCTCTTTGTCAAATGATTTTACTACCTTGTATTATCACCATATATATACTTATTATGTTTGGTTTAATTGTAGATAATGAGTAATGGTGAATATAGTAGCATTGAGCATAGAGCTGTTATCAACTTTGAGAAGGAAAGACTCTCTGTTGCTGCTTTTCACAACCCAAATATGACAACAGATATAGGGCCATTGCCAGATCTTGTCAAAACAAGTGGTGAAAAGTACAAGAGATTAAGCCACCAGGAATATATAAAGTTGGTTGTTGCCAGCAAACTTGATGGCAAGAGCTTACTGGATCATATGAAAATTACGCATTAAAGGATTGTACCATGGAAAGGAAATAGTTTCCGAATAGCCTCACCCTTTCTACATATGTATTGAAATTTTAAGTTGATTTAGCTTAATTATCAGAACATCGATTAGTAGGAGTGTGATGTCTTTTCAGGCTGTGTTTGCATTATTTATTGAACCGTTGAATTATGTTTGCATTTTATCGTTGCAAGTTGTGGTTGGATTCTTATGCTATATTCTCTTCCTACCAAAAACTATGTTATGGTTATCTTGTCACTCGGGTACCACTAGCTTGTAGCTCAAGTGGATCGCCACCCTTTGTAAGGTATTGACCAGGGTTCAACCCCTCAGTATCTTTCGATTTCTTTAAAATCTATTCCCTCCTCCAACTAGTACTCCCAACTTATTAAAAAAACATCACTCGGGTAAATCGACTCAAGAAATTTCCGCGCCGTGCGCACCCACCGTGTCGCCCGATTGCCTAGCACAACCCGTCGGCCTTAATACTCTCTTGCCAACACTCGTGTATTCCACCAATTTCCCCTTACCGTTCACTTGTGTTTGCACAAACCCAACGAAGGTGGAACTTAGTTGCTCGACCAACTCGCAAAAGTTGCCCCACGAACACCGACACAACGTGCACACACAATGTTAACGTTGATGTAACGTAAAGCACACAAAATTTATGGGGTTCACCCCAACCTTGTTATTTTATTCCCACAACATAATACAAGGATCAAGACTACATACAACTCAAGCTACCAAAATCGTGCACCACAGGGGCCCAAAAATAGCTATGTTATGCGATTGACAACCCCAATCAATTTGCTGAATGTGGCAATGCCCCCCGCAAGTGGCGCAGTTACCCACACTCCGGCGGCATGTGTCGGGCGGTTACGACCAACCACCCATCACATACCTTGCACATGACGCCTCTTATCACCACAAGGTCTTTTGAAACCGCCAAAGAACCATCCGCAATTGTCGCCCTTAACCGCCTATAACTTGCCCAACTACTACTGCTACAACTATCTAAGATCGTCCATGGAACCGCCATGGAGTTGGCAAAGCCCAACAACCACTTGTAAATTATTCGTGCTAGCTGGATGGGCTTATGCGCCAAACCTCGACGCTGCGTTATCTAAGTGTTCTTGCGTGCGCTCGACCCAAGTCTTGCGTCAAGCCAAGACCGGTTCTCGCACATCGCCTACCCGCCGCCGAGGGAACCCGCGCATCAAGGCAACGGTACCAAGTTACTTCGCTCATCGTGTGCCCCAAGGCCCACTTGTGCACACTAACGACCATCATCCCCATGATGTCCGCACATGACGAACGTCGCCCACCGAACATTGAGCAAACCCGCAAGATCAAGCACTCCGTCAAGTACCTTGGGCATTTCACGCACATGTTGTCACCTTTGCCCTCACATCCCCTCGTAAGTGTCCCATACGTCTTCGCAAATGTGGACCAAGTGTCGATTCCCATCAACGAAGCTCACATATCCTTAAGTCAACATTGTCATCTTCCTCAATCGCTCATATGATAAAATCTTTATATTGAGATTTTTACGTGGTCGAATCGGTGGCCGATTACGTGAGCTTTAGTGAGCCCGTTAGTGACCCACCGGACACATGGGACCAAGCTTGCCGAGCCCAAAGGGACGTTCCACCCATTGGTCTCGCTCCATGAGTCACCCTTTGGGAGGGGTCTTTCTCAAATATCTTCCCCTATAATAGGCTTAAAAATATTTTTTTCTTGTGATATCATCAACACCGAAAAGACGAGGAAGCATATATTTTCCCTCTAGTTGAAATACAAACTCCAATGTTTTCCTTGTAATCTCAACAAATGTCCCCAATGGCCCATGTTGTTCGCACGTCGTGCGCCATCCTACAACACACTAGTCCATCACATGTCCTACCCTAAGTCTCAAAGATCGATCCAACCCATGCCATTGTGTCATGCCACCAACACTTGGTGTCATGTCTCTGTCACGGCATCAAGATGTTGACTCATGCACCAGTCGAGCCAAGCAAGTCATCCACACAAAAAGGTCTAACTTGATTAACAGCTCCCCCCGTGTTAGTAAAAATTTGCATTTTCAGTATTTTTATTGAGAAATTAATTAATTTTTCGTAAGTTTTAGTTCGTTTATTGAGAAGTAAAGTCATTTTTGATTGTCGTTTATAGTACTAGTTAGGTGTACGTCGTTGCACGTAATCCAAATAATTTCTTTTTATTTAATTAAAATTCAATCTTATAAATGAAATAATTTTTTATTAAATTATTTTTATATATAGTAAATGTCACTCGTGTAGTTTGATGATCCTAAAATGAAATTTGCAAAATTAAAATTAACTTTTCAAGAGGTGAAATATGGTTAGAAAATTTTGAACCCGAAATACGATAATTACATGATATATCATTGACAAAAGACAATGGATATTTAAAAAAAAACTAAAGAGTAATTAAAAATATATTCAAGAACTCATTTTGCATCAATTCACTCATGTTTAACTTTTTTAAATGTCTCATTCTTCTTCACGGGCTTTGAGATTTTTTTCGCAACTTTTTTTAATTCATTCTTAGCCCAAGCATGATTGATTGGCGTGTGGATGTCTTCCTCTTTTTGTCCATCTCCGAAATGTGAATGTGTTATCTCTCAACTAAGCTATAATATTAAGTTTTCCATTCACCACCCGTGCCTTTACTTTTTTGTTAAGCGTGGTGAGCAAGTAATTTTTTTTATGTTCTCATTTACAAACATATAATTTTGGTTTTGTACTATTCATAAAATCGAAAATATTTTTCAAGTGCTTTTACTAAAAATAACTCATTTTAAAATAATTTTCAAAGCTATTTTTCTTACATATTTCTCCTATCTTGTCATTCAATCACATTTATCAAATTTACATCACTATCTCTCACTTTTCACTAAAATTGTTAAGTCCACCCCTAACTTACCAAGAAATTACTTTCCAATACATATTGTATGACTTGTTTTTGTGTAAAAATAATTTTAAAAAAGAAATACTCAACCAAAAATATCAACTAATTTCTAAACCAATTTTTATTTTTAAATTTTTACATTCAACCAAACATATTTTTAATTCTCATGCAAAAACGTTCAACACCCATTCTCAAGACAAATAGTCAAAATAAAATTCTCAAATTGAAATGTGGCCATATGAGCCTTTACCTTCATGTAATCTCACTTGCATGTTGTTATTGATTAAATTAAATATTTATATATTAGAAATAAAAATAAAATAAACTAATCAATACAATTGGAAATGGTCAATAAATTAAAATTGAAAGAAAAATTGCATGGTTATATCATATAATTTATTAAACCACTAACCATCTTCATATATCATGCAAACTATATATTTGTAAACACAAATTTTTATTGTCTGCAAATATCAAACAAGAAAAAAACGTATAAATTAAATATATATGAATCAAAATGAAAATATATAGGTTACAATCCCTATTTCTCCTCTGATTCTTTTCTTCAAAAATAAAATATCCGAGATTTGAGAGTTTGAGTTGAACTCTTCATTTGATCTTCTCCAAACTTGAATTTGAACTTCAATAACGTTAATTGAGGTATGGCAGCTTGATCTCGAATCAAACGTAATGTATATGATGATATTTGAGTTGAATATATGAACTTCTTGGTGAAATTGACCTTTTGATCTTCCTCCAAGATGGTTCGACTTCAATAACGTTAATTCGAGGGCTCGGAAGCTTATTCCGAATCAAACGCCGTATTTGAATGGACTCGCGATGAACGCCTTGACTTTCACCTTGAACACCGTGGATCTCCTTGAATATATTCTTCTTGCCTTGAGAGAATTTCCTCCACCGCCTTCTTGCTTGGATTTCTTCTCTTTGAATTACGATTTAATTCCTTGAGAATGACCCCTATTTATACTTGTTAGGAGAGGGGTCTTAGAAAACTCATATGGTGATGACTCTAATTTGATTGGTCCTTCAAATTTAATATTATTTCTTTAATCACAAATTGTGATAATTATCAAAAGAAATATTAATAAATCAAGATAAATCTTGATTTATAAGAATTTGATATTTGGCATTCTTTAATTGGCCAATAAATATATATTAAAAATATCAATTAATTAACTATTTAAATTAGGAATTAAATTTGAATAAATTCCCAAATATAAATAGAAAATATATAATTGATATTTAATATAGAATTTCACATGTGTCACTATCTGATTGGTGCAAATTTAATTTGTCTACAAATGCTCCCTCGAGACTTGTTCACGGACGACGCGTCTTGGAGTGGATAAGTCATGATAAATAATTACGCCTGTAGACCTTGAAAATTTAAACAAATGAACCCTGGAATTTGACATATGATACATAAGAATTTGATATCCGGGCCTTGAGATTTGAAAGTCGCATATATCAACATGAATCGCTAATCGTGCCAATTTCTTTCAAGTGAACGCAGAAGCAAACCGGGTTTACTCAAATTAATTTGGCCTGGAGGTTTCACCCTTGTTTCTTTTATAGTTCTTATTGAAGAACTTGTGGAATCTTTTAACCATTAGGGCAATCTCTCCTGGTCTATGGCTTCCTTGGGGTTCACTCTCTTTCCATCCTTGGCTATCGGTCGGCTATCTTGGGTACGATTGTCTCCTCTTGCTTTTTCTTCTCGGCTCAAACTCATAGACTTTGAGGTCCGAGAATAGCTCATGGTTAGATGTTCTTGAGAGGTCCATTGAATGTCTCAGGGCCATAGTCTTCATTTCCCATTCAGCTGGGAGGCTCCTTAAGATCTTCATACACATTTCCTTTTGTGTATATTCTTTCCCAAGAGTTTAAAGCTCATTTGTGATTTCATAACTGCATCCAAACATCCATGGTTTCACCTGCAAGCATTTTGAAATTTTCAAAACTTTGAACAAAGAACAAACAATTTATTTTCTTTAATTTGTTCGATCCTTCACAAATTAAAGTCGATTTATTCCAGATTTCTTTTGCAGATTTGCAAGATTTGACTTTGTTGAACATTGCTTTGTCCAATGTCTTGTAGAGTATGTCCTTGGCCATATTGTCCAAGTTGTATCTCCTCCCGTCCTCATTAGTCCACTCGGCCGTTGGTTTTTCAACCATGGTGGTCTTTCCTCAGCAGACTTCTTCTCCTCACCGCAAATGCTTCTTATTGCAACATTGTTCACTTTAAGAATTTGTAGTGGCCCATCCTCTATCACAAGCCACATTTCATCATGTAATGCGGATAGATGAGCCTGCATACGAATTTTCCAATCATCAAATTCTTCAACAAAGAACATAGGGAATGCGTGTCGATTTGCTTCCACGATAATAACTTTGCTTAAAATGAAAGATTTTGAAAATGCAAGTGTTTAAAACTTTTTGAAAAGATAGAGATCTAGTTTAGTAACCAAAGGTCGGAAGCCTCAATGAACCAACCGCTCCGATACCACTTGTAGGTCCTAAGGGATGTGAATAAGGTTTATAAGGGGGTTGAATAAACCTTACCAAATTTTTGATTTTAGTCCTTTTAAGATTACAATAGAGTTAACTCAAACAATTTGTGTCCTTGAGGGACAACTAAGTTGGTTATTCATCTAAGTTAGCCACTCAACAAATCTCGATAGAGTCATGATAGAATAACTCGGTTGTTTAACCTAAACTTAAATTGGTTTTAGTTTTATGCGAAGACTTAACACCCTTGATTTGTTTTAAGCTTGTTTTAACACTTGATTTTTAGCACTTGGTTATTGATCGCTTGGATAGCAAATATGATTCTAACAAAGCAGATATAATGTAAGTATGCAAGAAAGTAAATGTCTTTGAAAGTAAATGACACAAATATTTTTATAGAGGTTCAAGATGGGGTAATTTTTCTAATCCTCTCTTCTCCAACTCCTGGAGGAATCCACTAAGTAACAGATCAGTTTACAAAGTGGTGAATGCGGTCTGAGACAACGCCTTGATCACACAGCTGGCTTCTCTTGCGACTCAACTTCTTCACAAGGCAGCAAATTGCTACTTCACTCACTTCTCAAGTTCTTGGATTTGATCACGTAGCCCTCCAACAAACTTGATACTGGTTCGACCTTGAACCTTCCTACAATCCTCCTTGGAAAATAGACCCCTTTTGATTCTTCAAAAGTTTTCTCTTCAATAGATTTGAAGTTGTCTTTCCTTCACAGCTTGTGTTGGATCGATTTCCTTCGAATTTCGTGCTTGAGGATTTGCTTGAATGTACTTGAGAATATTTCAGGTTAATTGCTTGAATATTGCTTGGTTGTTCATGGTTCGTATAACCTCTTCCGAGTAATTTCCTCACCTTTTATAGTGAACTTTTGAAATTTTGCCCGTTGAAGAGATAAGCTAATTTGAAAAGTCACTTGTGTTCGTTGGCTTGTCTTGCCTGCAGTCTTTGATGTTGACATTTTCTCATATTAAATGTCTTATAGCATTGCAGATTTACTGACACTCCGTGCGATGTTTCCCATTGGTTTATTCCTTTTGCACAATTCAGGGACTAACACTTTACACTGACAAAATTTTGACATGTTACTATTTTGAGTAACATTCTTAACTTTTAATCAACGTATCTAAGTCGGTTGTCTTGACTAGATAAATCTTTTACCCCTGTAACTTGAGTCGACTTCCGGACATTGGTTGACTCAACCGTCACTTCAACTTTGAGACTTGGCTTCTTGAGCTAACTTGACGATGATCGCGAAATTCTTACATAGCGTACGGTGTCAAGTTTTAGTATATGTTTTGAAAGTAGGGTTATCGTCTCCACGAGGATTGTTATCGAATTTTATACTAAGTACTATAATTAAAATAGCTTAACTCTATCTAGAAATCGAAAAGAGATGAAGATTTATTAAACTAAAAATGAAACTAAAAATAAACTAACAAATTGGTTCGATAATTAATCAAATACTTAAAAGATGAATTCTAGAGTGTTGATTTCACCTAGTTATCCCCTATGTTTTCAATCCAGTTTATTAATCACAAGTTATCAATCTATAAGCCAATATTCCTACCGTTTATCACTTCCTCTCTCGAGTGCCAAGTGATTCTAGTTCCAATTTCGATTTCGATATCTCTATAAAAATCATAAATTAAACCCTAATACGCTCAATGAATATTCTATCGCAGGCTTCAAGAGATTCATAAATCTCTCGATTCTATGAAACCCTAGGTTGTGCTATTCTATGGCCAGGCGTTCAATTACCTCTCTCTTGAGCGTCAAATCAAACACGCCAAACAATCTAAATTATTGATCGGATAATCCGGATGCAATCAAATCAAATAGCACAAATAGATTAAATAATATGCGAGTTTCATAAACTCGGAAATCAAAACATAGTTCAAGAGTAAGTTACATCAATCCCCTAGAAAAACAGGTTTAGCTCATGTTGGATGTACAAAAACCCATAGAGAAATAATTATACATCTCAAGAAATCGACAAAGAAAAGCAAAGAAAGAATTGAGAAGAAAAGAGAAGGAATTCTCTCTATGTCCGCATTTTAAGTGCCTCCAATTGTCGTCCCAACCCTAGCTCTATGTCTCTTGCCTTGTGTAATAATGTCCGACCCCAATTTGTACGTCACCGTGGTGTATTTATAAGTCCAAGCCCTCGAAAATCCGACAAAACGGGCCAAAAATAAAGGGCCTAGGTTCACCTTGCTCGAGCGCCGCAACGCTTGACATAAGCGCTGCAACCCACCACTATCCTCATTGCTTTCGCGGCCCATCATCGCTACGCACGCAGCCTCTTCCGTTCGGGCGCTGCTGCTACGCGAGAGACCATCACACCTGCCGTTGGCTAGTCGCACGCTGCAGCCTGTGTGGCGCTGCAGCCACTTTTCTTTGCTAAATGTCTCTGTATCTTGTTTGGCGGTCTTAGCGCCGCAGCCTTTTCAACTCGGGCGCCGTAGCGCCCCATTTTTTTATTCTTCGTTGTTGCCACACGCCGAACACTACCATCGCACGCCGCTATCTACCTGGTGCTGCAGCCACAATTTTGGCGTTGCGGCACCCGTCTTCCCCTCGCCCATTTACAGAATTCGACCCCCCCCGGCGCGGGTTTTGCGCCTAGCCATTTCCGGTCTTACTCAATATTTTTCCATTTTTTCACTTCTAAAATGCGATCTTCACCATCCAAACACGTTTTTCATCGTTTTTACCCAATTTCGCTTCCAAGGTCGATCTCGACTCTCAAACGACAACTAATTACATGAATTCGACTCAAACGACACTAAAAATACCCGAAAACAACACAAAATCTCGCCTAGAATACTCAATGCGTTGGTATAAAACCAACTTAACAAATACCCCCAAACTTAGACGTTTGCTTGTCCTCAAGCAATTACGGACTCTAAAAATCGACAAACATGAAGGAAACAAAAATAAAGACGATCGACTCAACAAACCAATCATGAAACTTCACAACCAAACTCATTCGTCAAATTTCGTTTTACTATCATTCAAGCACGTGTTTTCACAAAGTGATCGTGAAGGTGGAATGTTCATGCCAACCCCATTTTCATTATCCGAGATAGATTCACGCAATCATGTGTTTTCAAAATGATCCACTTTTTGAATATAGAGATGAGATGCTTACGGACTCCATAGGTTTGTGTTTCACACTAGTCTCCACTAATGTAGGCTAATGTAACACAAGGATCAATAGGATTTTTAAAGCTTGTAATGTGGGCTTAGGGTAAGGTAGGAAAATATAGGAATAAGTGGCTCAAATCACCCAAACACACAATTATCATTTTTAATCAACAATCAACACTACCCTTCACTTTTTGACATCCCCAATGTTTATGAACCTTCAATCCGGTGATTTTTTTTTCTCCCTTTTTTATTTTCCTTTTTTTTTTCTGGAACCCCCAAACTTATTCTTTTGCATACATGGGGTTTCATATTTTCTTTTCTGGACAACTTCATTCAATTAAACACATACCCTTCTCATCATACCCTCCTCAACCTTCAACATTTTTCTATACTTTGTGCGTGTGAGTGATGGGTAATTAGGATTTTCACATTTAGGCTCTGGGTATTCGATTGGTTGCCAAGGAAACGGGTTTATAAGGCTCAAAGGGGACACTAGGAAAATATAATACAAAGGTAGGCATTTTAGGCTCTCGCTTGTTCAAAGATGGCCTAAATCACTTCCTTAATGTTACTTCGCCAGATTTCGCCTCGACTAGTGATCGTGCAAGTTCTAGAATCCGGTGTGATCATAAAAGAAACACTCAACCGCATAAGTCATCCCCAAATAAATCAACAGAGTTAAGCACATAGATGGAATTAATGGAAAGAAGATTAAATCACGGTTCAAACACATGCTCTTTTGACCGTTCAACTCATATTCAACAAATTCACTTAGTCATGCGGTTTCACGCTTTTACCGATGACCCGACTCGACTCTAGACTCTTTTTTTCGCTTTTTTTTTACTCAAGACTCGACTCGATGAATAAAAGCAGACTTCACCCCACAAACTTAAAACGACATTATCCCCAATGGAGAGGTGGGAAAAGGACTTTCCTGGTAGCCGAGGAGCGAAGGCTCCTTAAGTCATGTGGTACTACTACGTGTATGAGGTGTCTCGTATAAGCTCACAATGCATCCTAGCGCACAAGCCCATGGGTGTTGTATGCCTTCGAGGTGTGGTCTTGCTCCTCCCCTTCGCGCTTGGCCCGGTCCTTTTTGATTTTGCATCTTTATAACCTAGCAAGGTAAACAAGAAAACAAAACTCGTGGAACCATGGAATTGGTTATGGGTGAGAACTCGAAAATCAAAGCACATACATAATGCACCCAAGTAGAGAATATAGTGTCATGTCAAAAGATAAGCATAGATATGCAAGATATCACTAAACAATGTGAAATTGTCATTGGGGCATTTTATCAAACACCTCATATGCATGAATTTGGGCAAAGATAGTGAATGCAATGGATAACTCAATTCAATCCCAAAATCAACACCAAGCCTAAGTCTAGCATGAGCAACCAATCCACAATCCACAAATCAACAACAATTATCCTAGCACTACTACAATCCAATCACACCAAAAATCACAAGATGGGAAAACCATGGGGTGGGGTTTGGAAGTTGCAAACTTACCAAATAATGAGTGGATGAGATGAAGATGGTGTGTGTGGTGTTAGAGTGCTCCTTTGTGAAGATGGAGTGGGATATATGGGATCTGCACAAAAAAGAGGGGTGGGATGTGATGCAACTTACTATTCCTAAGAAAGCAAAAACTCGAAAAAAAACCAAAAACAACTACTAAATTATATTAAAACTAAGAAAGCAATAAAAGGGGCTTGGGTTGCCTCCCAAGAAGCGCTAAGTTCTACGATCTTGACCAGGACTATGTCGATTATCCTCAAGTTGGGGCTCCAATAGGCATGTTATCCACATTGCCCTTAGAAACTTCCCAACCTCCATTCTCTTGATTATATTCCCAACCATCCGCTTACCATCATTTAGTTCAAATTTTAGCTTTGTTGGTTGGATGGATGGTGAATACGACTTTCTCCCCCGATTTACCCGCAGAGTTAGCTCCCCGTTTCTACATCGATCAAAGCTTTGTCTTTGTAGCTAAAAACGGTCGCCCAAAGATGATAAGTATTTTCTTCTCCTCATTCGCGTCCCAATACTACAAAATCCATAGGAAAAACAAATTTATTAATTCTTACCAATACGTCTTCAATGATTCCCCATGGATAGGCGATGGATCGATCAATGACCGCAAAGTGATATTGACGGCTTCACCTCCCCGAGCCCAAACTTCGTCACATCGAAAGAGATATAAGATTCACACTGGACCCAAGATCACAAAGTGGTTTCTCAAAGAAAACTCCTCCAATAGTACAAGGAATAGTGAAACTCCCCGGATCCTTCATTTTCTCGGGTAGTTTACTTTGGACTATTGCACTACACTCCTCGTGTTAGGAATTTTATTGTTTATATTTTGATGAATGCCATGTAAAACTTAGAATAGAAAGTTGGCACCCCAATTCTTCTTTGAAAATGCATTGTAACAATTAGAGTGAGCCAAAGCCGAGTTAAATCGGCCTACGCCCTAACATGCAAGAAGACAATCAAGATTGGAAGGAAGACTTCTGTTGTGAGACACAATGAGTATGGCAAAGAAGAGTAGACGGGAACTCTATCAAGAAGAAGCAGGTGAGATGCGGCTAAGTGAAGTATCACAAGTCAACTCGAGAAAAGCCAAGTCTCAAGTTGAAGTAACGAAGAGTCATCCAATGATTGGAAGCTCGACTCTAAGTCACTGGGGAAAGCAAAGAAACGCATCAAGTCGAGATAATCGTAAAAGATCCGTTGCATAGAAATCAAGAGATTTACTTAAACAAGTAATATCTCCATACCACCTTTCTCGGAGTGCTCGATCCTAGAAGCGTGCAAAAGGAATGAACCAATGGGAAGCACTACACCGTGTCGAACTCGAAAGGTGAAAGAACAATTCATACGAGGAAATGGCAATTCCAAGAGGATCGCAACAAGACAAGCCAACGATCGCAAGTGACTTTCAAAAATAAGCCTATCTCTTCAACGGGCAAATTTTTGAAAGATCACTATAAAAGGCCGAGGAATGACTGCGAGAGAAGGTTACAGAACCACGAACATTCAAGAAATCAATTAAAATTATAAATGAAATACTCTCAAATCATTCAAGATTAATCCTCAAGCTTACATTACGAAGTACATCAATCCAACACTAACCTTGTGAAGGAAAGAGAACTTCAATCGTTGAAGAGGAAACTTTCGAAGAAAAGGGGTCTACATTCCACGAAGGATTGTAGGAAGGTTCAAGGTCGAACCAAGTCTTAAGCTTTTGGAGGGCTTCGTGATCAAATCCAAAGAGCTTGAGCAAGTGAGTCGTAGTAGCAAGCGCACTGCCTGTGAAGAAGGCCCGAGTCGTCGAGAAGCCACCGAGTGATCAAGGCGTCTCAGATCGAGTCCCAAAGGATCAAGTTAGGCGTGTGATCAAGACTTGTATCCGGATCACCACTTTGTAAACCGATCATTACCTAGTGGATTCCTCCGGGAGTTGGAGAAGAGAGGAGTAGAAGAATTACCCCATCTTCGAACCTCTATAAAAATTTCACTGTCATTTACATTTCAAAGATTTTAATTCTGCATTTTTAATCGCTTATATATGCTTTGATAAATTTGCTATCCATTTGATAATACAAGTACTAAACCCAGCACTAAACTCTTACTTAATCAAACTTAAGGGTGTTAAGTCTTCCGCAATAAAACAAAACCACATTGAGTTGATTTAGAGTCAATACCGAGTTATTCCATCAACGGCTCGATTGAGTCATTTGAGAGACTAACTCTACCGATTGACTAAATCGATCGGTCCATCAAGACACAAAATACTGAAGAATCAACTCGTATATTTAAAAGGACTAAATCGAAAATTTGGTAAGGTTTATTCAACCCCCCTTCTAAACCTTACACTTACACCCCTTGGGACCTACAAGTGGTATCGGAGCGGTTGGTTCATTGAACCCTCCGCATCAGTTCTTGAACTAGATCTCCAAACTTTTCAAAGTCCGCTTTAGTACTTAAACTCTCGAAACTCTTTTTATCATTAAAAGTTATTATCATGGAAGCAAATTTGACACGCATCCCTATGTTCACTATTGAAGAATTTGATGATTGGAAAATTCGTATGCGAGCTCATCTATCAAAGATTACATGATGAGATGTGGATAGTGATAGAAGATGGGCCTCTGCAAATCTTAAAGGTGAACACAAACGAAGAGTTGCGGTGAAGGAGAAGAAGATGTTGCTCCCAGGACGGTCATGGTTGAAAAACCAAGAACGAGTGGACAAATGATGACAAAAAAGATACAACCTGGACAATGTAGCCAAGGACATCCTTTACAAAACCTTGGACAAAGCCATGTTCAATAAAGTCAAATCATGCAAAACGGCTAAAGAAATGGGACAAGTGACATTGATTTGTGAAGGCTCGAAAGCAAATCAAAGAAAACAAATTATCGGTGGGCTGTCTGAAATTTGAGAACTTCAAAATGATCTCGGGAGAAAACCTGGATCAACTAGATGCTCGGTTCACGTAAATCACAAATGAGTCAGGTTCACACTTGGAAAGGAATATACACGAGAAGGAAATGTGTATGAAGATCCTAAAAAGTCTTCCAAACTGAATGGGAAATGAAGGTTATGGCACCGAGACATTCCATGGACCTATCAAAGACATCCAACCATGAGTTATTCTCGGACCTCAAAGCCTACGAGTTTGAGTGAGAAGAAAAGACCAGGAAGAGACAGTTGTACCCAAAATAGCCGCTCTAATTGTTAAAGATGTGAAGAGAGCCGAGGTCAAAGAAGTCATTGACCCGGAAAGAAATAGCCCTAATGGTTAAGAGGTTCAACAAGTTATTCAATAAGAACTACAAGAGAGGAAAGGGTGAATCTTCCGGAAGACACTCGGCTCCTCCAAATCAAGGGAAGATAGGCCAACCAAGAGAACAGATCATCAAAAAGTTGAGTATCAAAGGGTGACAATCCAATAATGGAAAGAGGCGATCAAAAGGTTGAATATCTATCTTTGAACCCGTAGACAACCAGTCACTATGCCATTTATTGTCCATATCCTCGTAGTCAACAAATACGGGGATGAAGAAGAAAGGAAGGTCTTGAGAGAAAGAAGACAAGAAAGGAAAAAGGCAATGATGGGCTGCGAGATCATGCTGAAATGCCAAGTCAAGAGAGATAGGCGATTCGAGAGAGAGCGGTGAAGCCGACTACTCAAGTGACTCGAAGAAGAAGCCCGATCCGCTTGATGGCCAAAGAACAAGATCAACCTCGACTAAGAAGATGAGGTACAATCTAACTCATCAAACTCGGACACTAGTGATAGTGATTTGTGACACACACACTTCATCACCCACTGATCTTTATGATTCATTAGGCAAAATGATGAAAGATTTTGAACACATTAAATCCTCACACACACTATTGAATGAGGAAAACAGACCTACTCAAGAATCAAAACTCAAAGTCGACTAAGGAGCCGAGTACTCTAAATCAAATAGTCATGTTGAGAATGAAAGTTTAAAAGTGAAAATGCTAAATTAATAGCAAGAGATTGCTTTGCTATAGAAAAGAGGGAGAATGACCTCAAGAATGTTATTGCCTCATTCACTAAGGCGTCTAAATCATTGGATGATCTTATTATGAGTCAAAGAGAATGTGCGACAAGACAGGCTTAGGATTTAATTCCTCTATGCTATGTCAAACCTCAAAAGTAATTTTGGAAAAATGATCTTCAAGCCATGAAGAATCAAAAATCCAAAACTCTAAATGTTGCACACACATTCAATCCAAAGCACCATAACAAGAAAACGGCCTTGGTTATAAAGGAAAAGGAAAAGCGACCGAGTGCGCCAAAGGACATCCGAGAAGAGATTCACCGAGTTCCTCAAAGAAACTCCAAACAAAAATTACTCAGTAAAGAAGAAGCGAGCTACCAAAAATCCCAGAAAATCTATAAGAGAAATACATATGATGGGAATGGTAGAAAATATCCAAGCCAAGCTGATTGGAATAATGTAAACTATCGGATAAACTTATGGAATATAAGCCCAAATGGCAAAGGCCTAGAACTCAAAGAAAGGTCATTCCAAAAGTACAAGAGCTTTCATCGGACACATATGCACCTAGGCACTACACTCAAAGACACCACAATTACCCAAGGAAGGCAATTGCTAAAACACATATGCGGGCATACGGACAAAAGAGACAAGCTGTATGAACCTAGAATCCCCAAGCAATTTGCCAAGATTAATTATGATTATGGCATCGATAGATGGCAACCCCTTAAAGTCAAATCATTTGGCTATAGGTTGGTTGGATCATCTTACAATTCTAACCCCTCGGGACCCGCATACAAGTATGGGTACCTAAAACTTAATTTCCTTGATTGCGGGTTCAAGGAATAAATGAGTGCCAAGGAACCTGGTACATGGATAGTGGTTCCCGGACACATGACAGAAACAAGAAAAATCTGTCAAAATTCAAGGAAGTTAAAGGAGCAAAAGTCATATTTGGAGGAAATGAAGCTCCTGGTCAAATAAGAGGCATTGGAACCATCAAGAGGAATGAATTATAAATCAGGCGTTGCATATGTTGAAGGACTCAACTTCAACTCGCTAAGCATCGATCAACTCGTGACAAGGGTTACAATGTTGAATTCAACATGGGTATATGCCAAATCAAGGATATTGAATCAAATGAAGTTGTCTTTGCAAGGATGTATACGAAGAATATGTATGTCGTGGATTGGTCAACGCAACACCCAAAGACTGTCTACTAGCAAAAGCACACGGTTGAATCAAGTTGGTGTGGCACAAAAAGCCGAGTCACCGAATTTCAAAACAATTAACAAGGGGCAAGAAGTCATCTTGTGGAAGGACTACCGACTCGGTATACAAAAAGGAGAGTATATGTGACGCATGTCGAAGGAAAACAAATCAAGTCGCCATTCAAAGAAAAGACATGCCCATCTTCAACAAGAATATTGCATCCGCTTCATATGGATCTATTTGGCCCAAAGGAACCAAACCCGGCATAAGTGGAAAGAAATACACCTTGGTGGTAGTAGATGACTACTCAAGATATACATGGACAATATTCATGTGTAAGAAGAAAAAGAAACTCTACAAAAACTACCACACGGTGATGAAGAGGATTCAAAACGAGAAGAGTCAAACCATTATCAAAATAAGATCGGGAGCAGGAACCGAGTTTGTCAATGGAATAATAACTCGAGTATTGTATTGAGAATGGTATTGGTCATGAACTATCGGCAGCAAGGACTCCGCGGAGAATGGAGTTGCAAAAGAAGGAGCAGAACCCTCAAAGAAGCGGACAAGGACCATGTTAGGTCAAGCGAGTTACCAAAAAGATTTTGGGTCAAGCAATCAACACACTTGCTACACCCAAAACAGATGTATGATAAATGAGCGGTGACAAAGACTCCTATGAGATCCGGATGGAAGAAAACCAAATGTTGCATATTTGAGAATATTTGGATGTAAATGCTTCATCCACAACAATGGCAAAGACAACCTAAAGGCTTTTGATGCTAAAGGCGATAAAGGTATCTTCTTAGGATACTCAAAAAAGCAAAGCCTCTGAGAATACTCAACAAAAAAGGACTATGGTTACGAAGAATCCATTCATGTAGTATTCGATGAGCCAAATGTAAATGGAGAAGACATTGAAGAGTCACCGATAAGTGAATCATCCAACCATACGAGAAGAATCCCTATCTTTGAAGCAAGTCAAGCCGGGAATTATCAATTCGAAGAAGATGAGATTGCTTTGAATCTCAAAAACAGTGGAAGATTTGCAACTAAGTGATTACGAGAGAGTGACCCACGGAACACAAATGCAAGTCGATCAATCCAGCTAACTTACTCCAACCTAATGTAAGATGGCTAAGAGATCATCCACGAAACTTGTCATTGGAGATATAAGAGAAGGTGTCAAAACAAGATCGAACTCAACAAGAAGCCATGTTCACATGCTTCATCTCGCAAATAGAACCCAAAGACGTGTCACAAGCTTTGGACGACACACATTGGATTCAAGCTATGCAAGAAGAGTGAATCGAGTTTGAAAGAAATAAAGTATGGGAATTAGTGCAAAGACCCATACATCAAAATGTTATTGGCACCAAATGGGTGTTCGAAATAAGATGAACGAGGAAGGTTACTGCGTGGTAAGAAACAAAGCAAGACTAGTAGCCAAAGGATATTGCCAAGAAGAAGGGATAGATTTTGATGAAACATTTGCCCCTGTAGCAAGATTGGAAGCTATAAGGATGTTTCTTGCCTATCTTTGCTCACAAGGATTTCACCGTATATAAGATGGATGTAAAAAGTGCATTCTGAATGGTTTATTGGAAGAAGAAGTGTATGTTGAACAACCTCCGAGGATTTGAGCGAAGACTCTTGGAGATAAGGTATACAAACTCAAGAAAGCTCTATATGGATTGAAACAGGCACCCGAGCATGGTATGATACTTTGTCACAATTCCTAACCGAAAATGGATTCACAAAAGGAAAAGTAGATAGAACACTATTCGAGAATTCAAGACAAAAAGAGTATCTTTGCTTGTTCAAATATATGTGGATGACATCATTTTTGGATCCACAAACAAAGAGTCATGTGAAAAGTTTTCAAACCTCATGCAAAGTAAATTTGAAATGAGCATGATGGGAGAGCCGACATTCTTCCTTGGACTTCAAGTGAAACAATGAAGGATGGAACCTTCATAAGTCAAACAAAATACACCGAGATTTAATGAAGAAGTTTGGTATGGAGGAGAAGTCTTCTCGTAAAAATACCAATGAACACATCGGTCAAAATGGACATGGATGCGGATGGCAAGCCTGTAGATCAAACAAGATCTGAGCACTTATTGGATCATTGCTCTATCTCACAAAGCGGGGCGGACATCACCTTTCTTTGTAGGTGTATGTGCAAGATTTCAATTTGCTCCAAAAGAGAGCCATATGACAAAGCTAAGAGAATATTGAGATACTTGAAAGGAAGCCAAGAAGTAGGCCTATGGTATCCAAGGAAGGTGGATTCAAGCTAATTGGCTATTGATTAAGACTATCTTTGGATGTAGAGTGGACGGAAGAGCACTTCGAGGCACATGTCAAATGCTAGGAAACAGGCGATTTCTGGTTTAGCAAGAAGCAAAATTCAATAGCCACCTCTACAAAGGTGAGGAACACATAGGCTGCGGCAAACATTTGTTGTGCCCAAGTCCTATGGATGAGACAAAGAAAATGAGAGACTATGAAGTTGAGGAAAAAGAAATTCCAATCATGTGTGATAACACAAGTGCAATAGCAATCACTCAAAATCTGTGTTGCACTTAAGAACAAAGCATATTGATGTCGGATATCATTTCATAAGAGATCACGTTGAAAAGAAGGACATCATCCTGGAATATATCTCAACCGATAAACAACTAGTGACATCTTCACAAAACCATTATGTGAGTCAAGATTTGAAGAACTCAAACATGAGTTAGGGTTAATTGAGCCGAAATGACACTCGAGAAAAATCAAAGGAAAGAAATGGAACACAAAAAGGAAAAAGAGTGAACTCACAAATCGTCTAAGTAAGTAAATTAGTCAGACGGAAAGACAACTACACCCGAGTCGGTGATAGCCGAGTCACCAAGAGAATCGTGAGAAGTAGAGTTAAATCGGCTAAGGGATAAGTTTGAGTCACTTATGAGCAAAGTGACAAAAACGCAATCGTTTGACTAAGCGGGAATGTTTTAAGGAATACGTCAAAGATAATGATGATGTATACGGACATAAAAGCTGCACACCAAGCTTATGATTGGATATAAATGCTGCCGCATTAAATACGAGACATTAAATGCTAAATAGGCGTGCAAAATCTAAGCCGTTGATTTCGATCACATTTCAAAAACCACCCGCACGTCCTTTCATAAACCATATTTAAACCATTCTCGTCCGTTTCTCTCTCACACTTCTAAAACTGTTCATTTCTTTCTCTCAAAAGCAAAGGCAAAATTCTCTCGAAACCCTATCTATCTTCAAATCAATTTAAAGTTTTTCTTGATATAATCCTGAAAAATGGCACCAACTTATGACTTTACCAAGTTAGGAAAGCAAATCCACACCTCTATGGTGGATTTCGACGGTATGGTGAAACAGGGGCCCAACGACACCCTAGTGAAGAAAATCGGCTGAAAAGTTGGAAACGTCCCGGTTTGAAACCGTTTACGGCGTTAGAATATCCGATGACATATGTAGAGGAGGTCGCACAATTCTACGTGAATGCTGAGATTCACGATGAAGGAATAAAGTCATCTGTTCACGGAAAGCGGTGACTATCTCTCGCGAGGATTTGGCGAACATTGCTCACTACCGGCCAGGAGGAGTATCGAGAGATTAACGGTGATGTAAACTTGGCTGATGTTTGGAAAGAAATAGCTAAGCCCGACTGTCTTTGATAAAATAGTATACACAAACAAACAAGAGATGGAAGGAGGATTATCACAAGTTGTTGGACATAGTTGCCAAATGTATCGACATCAAATTTGGCGGCTTTGACCAATCACAAAGGCAAAAACAAAGCGATTGTAATGGCCGCAATCATCGCGAGAAAAGAAGATAAATCGGGTTGAGTTTGTCTACAGCAGACTCTGCCAGAACGTGGGAACAAATCCTTCAAGGAAGATGGCTCATTTGGAGGATCCCTAGGATATGGCCTAGTGATTGGCGGCTAATGGAGGTGAAAGAGTCCCTCTTAGACATGGGAAAGCATTCCATGTTAACAAGAGGATGTTCAGAGCAAATCTCTCTGGCGCACGAGAAGAGAGCTTACGCCAAGAGAGGCGACACAAGTGAGGGGAATCACCGACCCCGAAGATACAAATGTTTCCTCTCCAACCAAGAAGAAAGCTGCGCCTGCAGCTGCTAAGAAGATCTAGCGCCCCTGCAAAGAAAGAAAACCAAACATGCTCCCGCCCCTGCAGAGAGTCACTGCCCCAGCCGTGTGTCTCCTGCCCCTGCAGACGGTCGAGAAGGACTCCCAAATACCTTCTCCGATCGTCAAAAAGAGGAGAACGAGAAGCCAAGACGGCCGGCTCCTCGAAAAAAGACACCAAAGACCGGCCCCGCCCCCAAGACTCGGAAGAAACCGTCTCTCGAACCAAAAATCCCTTTGGTACAAACTAGGAGACGAAGAAGAATTGTCAAGCACTCCGAGCTTGAGAAACCGGCTGAGTCGACCACTCACCGGAGCAGATATCTGGGAGCTGCTGGAGAAGTAGAGTCTCCGGATGTAATTGATGAAACAGACCAAGTCTGCTGAAGGCGATCAGCGAGGCAACCAAGACACAACGGTTGTAGTCCACACAACTCGAAACACAGGAAGAAGGCGATAAAGCGGATAGTGATGTGATGATCCTATCCCCTTTACCCGGACATCCAAAATCGTCTGCGAGAGTGGAGGAAATGGAAATTGAGTCGATCCAGGGAACAGTTCCAACGGCCGAGTTCATAGAAGAAGAAGAGGAACTGTTGAGCTTCCTCGGGTGACCACTGCTCAAAGATCGGGATGAAGACAAGCTGTGCACATCCTGCGAGATCTACAAGGACAAGGAGAAAGAAAAGCATGCGAGAGGAAGGCGAGGCACGTGAGAAGGCCAATCTGTCCTATCTCCGGCACCACAAAACACACACATCCTCTCCTTGATGTCTTCTCTGACGGTGATGAGGATCGAGGAAAATGTTCTTTGCCACGTAAGAGTTGCAAATCGGCAAGCATTGCACGAATCAAGAATCCTTCACGAGCAAAGATGATGGAGGGACCAGGAGAGTCCTCGAACACACAGAAATTGATCCAATGGGAGTGGTTCAACAAATCGCCATCGTTTGTTGTTC
This sequence comes from Rehmannia glutinosa, assembly GCA_016081115.2. Classification (NCBI taxonomy): domain Eukaryota; kingdom Viridiplantae; phylum Streptophyta; class Magnoliopsida; order Lamiales; family Orobanchaceae; genus Rehmannia; species Rehmannia glutinosa. The sequence goes on along the minus strand of JABTTQ020002732.1, from coordinate 53,497 downwards.
TTTGCTACCACTTCCCACTCACTCGGAAAAAGGCAATAAGGGACTTGGCGATGAAACGGGATAGTGGGGACCCCAACGAGCCAACCCCTATTGAAGGTGTTTTACCACCGCCCCATGGGCCGAACATTCAATCGAAACAGTGGGAGTTTGGAGACGAGTGACCCCATCGAACATTCACAACAAAACCCACCAAACTGCAGTCCACTGCGCAAGCTCCTCAAGCTGCAGCGGGATCGATTCCCAAAAGAACTTCACGCGCACCGCTCATCATCGAAACAGATCCTGATCCCGTTGGCGGTCATGAATCCTTTGTAGAATCGTTTCCTTTTTCCCTAGAGATACCGAAACTCCATGAAGAGTCGAGAAAATGAACAAGCACGCTACCACGCATCCCGCTCCGTTTTTCAATCGAGGCACCATTGTTCCGGTGATTCACGATTTTGACGTTTGCATGGCCATCACCGCAACGGAAGAATCGGTGAAGTCCGAAGTGTTCAAGGCATTATTCACGAGATTGAACGGATGGAGAGGCATCGAGGCCTCTATGGATATGCGGCCCGACAACAGAGATACCAATCTCACTGGCTGATTTAAGAGGCATACAATCCGGATCGAGGAATGGTGGCAACAAAAAGAAACAATGCGTGTGGAACAAGTGAGATACTTCGGGACATTGTTCAACAAGTCTTCTTTGGTATGGAGAGCTGAAAATGTTGATGCAAAACGAAGCCGAGAGAACATATTGAGCACATGCATGAAGCTCACATCGCCGAGGTTAAGGCTGCTGCGTGAGCAAAACAAAAGTGATCTCAAGCGTTTGGAAGAGACCATGAATACAAAATTCAGCCTTCTCATGGCTTTGAGATGAAGCGATTTCAGCAGTGAGTCCAACGCTACTTGATCCGAATTTCGTCTTTGCATACTCTGCAGCGGACTCGAGACAAAACTCAACTATCGCCAGGCTCGACTTACCGCGCTTGCAAGTCTATTTCCGTGCGTTCCTCTCTCCTTTGATGATGCCAAAAAGGGGAAGAGGAATACCTAAAAAGCGCAAGGGGGTCCGAAGTTGAGAAGGAAGGAAGGAAGCATTGCGAAGGAAAATCACCGAGGAAGTGTTAAAAGCGAAAGAAAGGAAAATCTGGCTTGGGGAAGGATCAAAAGATATGACCTTGATGATTGCACAAACCCCTCAACAGGGGTCTGTCCACGGTGACATTATCGTGACAAACTCCTCAGTAACTCGCCACTCCAACACTCGATGTATCTATGGTGAAAAGAGAAAAATAATTGAAGCGGGGATGAAGGAAGTGGAAGGAAGAATGGATGCCCGAGTTATGAACATCTTGAAAGAACATGGAGGCATTCCGGTGAGAGCGAGAGACACTTATGCCATTTCGTAGGATGTTGGGGCAGAGCCACGATCAATTGATGAATTTAAAACGCTCGAATCCGAAGGATACTTTGCAAAAATGTCTATGGCTCAAGCTTGGGACTTGTACCTTTGGGAAAAGGGCCGCGTTATGTGAAAGAAGGCGACAGCGGCGGACTCCCGCACACCTCTGCTGGTCACTCCGCCGTCACTCACCGGAAAGAAGAAGACCCCAGACAATATGCGCCCGGAGGGTAGAGGAAGAAGCGGTGGTGGAGGAATAAGCTTGGACTGGCCTCCTCCGCAAGAATATTGAATACGTAGATCCGGGAAAGAAAGGAGGGATCTTTGGGGCTGGCTTGACCAAGTGGCAAATTTGCAAGTGGCTAAAAGTAACGCTGAGTATGCAAAAAGATTAGAAGAAGAAAACAAGAGACAAACTCAGCTATGGGAGGAAAGACAGGAAAGAATAAGAAGAGATGAAGGCCCGGGAAGGCATATGAAAAGAAAAAGAAAGGCGGTGACGATGAGAAAAAGAAGAAGAGAAGAAGATGCTGAACAAGATGAAAGAAGGAGACAGTGAAGGAGATGAAGTGTTGTTGTCCACCCCTTCGTGTATTTTATAATGTAAATACATACCATGTAAGTCTTCTGAAATAAAGCTGTAAATTCTTTATTTTTTGTAGACAAATACGTGCTCTGATACACCTTGTAAACAGTTGTGTAAAAGAATAAGAATGTTATGATCAATAAAAAGATTGATTCTGCGCATACATTCTATGTCAATACACTATCTGTATGTATCTTTGCTATTTGCATTTTTGAATGGTTTAAGTTTTGGCATCATCAAAAAGGGGGAAATTGTTAGGAATTTTATTGTTTAGATTTTGATGAATGCCATGTAAAACTTAGAATAGAAAGTTGGCACCCCAATTCTTGCTGTAAAATGCATTGTAACAATTAGAGCTGCCAAGCTGAGTTAAGTCGGCTACCTACGCCCTAACATGCAAGAAGACAACAAGATTGGAAGGAAGACTCTGCGTGAGACAACAGTATGGCAAAGAAGAGTAGACGGGAACTCTCTCAAGAAGCAAACAGATGCGGCTAAGTGAAGTATCGATCAAGTCAACTCGAGAAAAGCCAAGTCTCAAGTTGAAGTGACAGAAGAGTCATCCAATGATTGGAAGGCGACTCTAAGTCACCTCGGGGAAAGCAAAGAAACGCATCAAGTCGAGATAATCGTAAAAGATCCGTTGCATAGAAATCAAGAGATTTACTTAAACAAGTAATATCTCCATACCACCTTTCTCGAGTGCTCGATCCCGAAGCGTGCAAAAGGAATGAACCAATGGGAAGCACTACACCGTGTCGAACTCGAAAAGGTGAAAGAACAATTCATACAAGGAAATGGCAATTCCAAGGATCGCAACAAGACAAGCTAACGATCAAGTGACTTTCAAAAATAAGCCTATCTCTTCAACGGGCAAATTTTTGAAAGATCACTATAAAAGGCGAGGAATGACTACGAGAGAAGGTTACCGAACCACGAACATTCAAGAAATCAATTAAAATTATAACCCGAAATACTCTCAAATCATTCAAGATTAATCCTCAAGCTTACATTACGAAGTACATCAATCCAACACTAACCTTTTGTGAAGGAAAGAGAACTTCAATCGGTTGAAGAGGAAACTTTCGAAGAAAAGGGGTCTACATTCCACGAAGGATTGTAGGAAGGTTCAAGGTCGAACCAAGTCTTAAGCTTTTGGAGGGCTTCGTGATCAAATCCAAAGAGCTTGAGCAAGTGAGTTTAGTAGTAGCAAAGTACCCTGTGAAGAAGGCCGAGTCGTCACGAGAAGCCACCGAGTGATCAAGGCGTCTCGGATCGAGTCCCAAAGGATCAAGTTAGGCAGTGTGATCAAGACTTGTATCCGGGGATTTGTTACCACTTTGTAAACCGATCATTACCTAGTGGATTCCTCCGGGGAGTTGGAGAAGAGAGGAGTAGAAGAATTACCCCATCTTCGAACCTCTATAAAAATTTCATTTGTGTCATTTACATTTCAACATTTTAATTCCGCATTTTTAATCGCTATATATCTTTGATAAATTTGCTATCCATTTGATAATACAAGTACTAAACCCAAAGACTAAACTCTTACTTAGTCAAACTTAAGGGTGTTAAGTCTTCCAAAAAACAAAACCACAAATGAGTTGATTTAGAGTCAACAATGAGTTATTCCATCAATGGCTTCGTTGAGTCTCATTGAGAGACTAACTCTCTTGATTGACTAAATCGAATCGGCCCATCCATCAAGGACACAACTGGTGTGAAGAATCAACTCTGTATATTTAAAAGGACTAAATCGAAAATTTGGTAAGGTTTATTCAACCCCCCTTCTAAACATTACACTTACACCCCTTGACCTACACTCTGTCAAATAGACAAGTCTCAAAATCTTCCAACTTCATTTTCTTGATTCCATTGGTTTCGCATAAATAGGTGATTCTTCCCGGGCCAGGCTGAATTTTTGCTTCCTTTTCACGTAAACCGCATTGCGGTGCTCTCTCGGATTAACCACGGTATCACTTGGGAACTTTCCCTTCTGCGCAGTGAATTCACGGTTGTAGCCAACCGACCCATTTATGTCTCGATCGACCTAATATGTGTCTCCATTGTGCTCATTTTATTATTCGGACCATCAATCTGCGCCTCACTCATATTCATTCGATTCTGGTCTCTCCGATGAATGAGTCTAGCATCTCTTCAAGCGATCGCTTCTTTTCACCTCCGAGTGCATTAGAACCGGATGGGTTTGGATAACCCGGAGGTGGATTCAATACGTTCTTGTTGTTTCTATAAGAGAGATTCTCATGATTGTGAAGTCCCTGGTGATAGTGAGTTGATAGTGAATTACCTATGTTATTAAAATCCGGTTATTCACATAATTGACTTGCTCGACCTCATGAGTGGCGAGCTGCGTGAACGGTGCGGGTGGGAGTGCGGCTTGTTGTGGTGTGCAAATGTATTCATGATTGCTAATTGCTTTGTCGGACTCGAGATTTGAGCCGCCAAAGCGACATTCAGTATCAAGCTCAAGAACACCAAAGAATCGCTTCTGCCGGCGACCTCTCGGAGGGCCATTGATAGTTTGTTTGTGGCCATTTCTTCAAGAAGAAGTAAGGCCTTGTCGATGTTTTTAGCCATCAATGTACCTCCCGATGCCGCATCTAGTATAGTCTTGTATGCCCATTCAACCCATTGTAAAACTATTGAACTCTCTCGCCCGATCTGCATAACCATGTTGTGGGCATCTTCGCAACAAATCTTTAAATCGCTCCCAAGCTTCGTATATCACCAAAATCAATCTGTTGGAATTGGGCTATCTCGCTCTTGATTGGAGTGTCTTCTTTGGGAGGAAAAATTTTGCTAAGAATTTTTGAGTCGATCATCCCACTAAGTAATACTCCCGGGGGCGAATGTCTCAGAACCACTGCCTGGCCTTATCCCTGGAGTGAAAACGGGAAACGCCTCAATCGAATGGCCTCATCAGCCACACCATTCATTTTGATGGTGTCGCAAATTTCCAAAAATGTGGCCAGATGTATATTCGGATCATTCACTGGACTCCCCCCAAACTGATTCTGCTGAACCATGCTAATGAGGCCCGGTTTCAATTCGAAATTATTCGTATTTATTGGTGGGCGACAATTCGGAGTAGTTTTGGTTCACGGTCGTGAGAAAAGTAATCCCGGGATTGCCCTTTCTGGTGCCTCAGGCTGTAGTGGCACATTCACGACCCGATTTCCATTATTCTCATTGTCCCTGCCTTCTGCCATTGCTCGATTCTCTGCTCGCTTTGCTGCTCGGATTTCTCGAAGTGTCCTTTCAATCTCTGGATCAAAAGGAAATAAATTAATATCTTTAGAATCTCGCATAAACAGACAAGTCAAATGAGAAAAATGAAATTATAATTCCTAAACTAGTCTAGATTAGGATTAAGACTACTTGGTAATAATATTAGTTTAAAATAGGATAAAACAATCCCCGACAATGGCGCCAAAACTTGATCGCGAAATTCTTACCGCAAGTGTACGGTGTCGAAGTTTTAGTATAGGTTTTGAAAGTAGGGTTATCATCTCCACAGGGATTGTTATCGAATTTTATACTAAGTACTATAATTAAAATAGCTTAACTCTATCTAGAAATCGAAAAGAGATGAAGATTTATTAAACTAAAAATGAAACTAAAAATAAACTAACAAATTGGTTCGCACAATTAATCAAACACTTAAAAGATGAATTCTAGAGGGTTGATTTCACCTAGTTATCCCCTATGTTTTCAATCCGGTTTATTAATCACAAGTTATCAATCTATAAGCCAATATTCCTACCGTTTATCACTTCCTCTCTCGAGTGCCAAGTGATTCTAGGTTCCAATTTCGATTTCGATATCTCTATAAAAACCATAAATTAAACCCTAATACGCTCAATGAATATTCTATCGCAGGCTTCAAAAGATTCATAAGTCTCTCAATTCAATGAAACCTAGGTTGTGCTATTCTATGGCCAGTGTTCAATTACCTCTCTCGGCGTCAAATCAAACACGCCAAACAATCTAAATTATTGATCGATAATCCGGATGCAATCAAATCAAATAGCACAAATAGATTAAATAATATGCGAGTTTCATAAACTGGAAATCAAAACATAGGTTCAAACGTAAGTTACATCAATCCCTAGAAAAATAGGTTTAGCTCATATTGGATGTACAAAAACTCATAGATAAATAATTATACATCTCAAGAAATCGACAAAGAAAAGCAAAGAAAGAATTGAGAAGAAAAGAGAAGGAATTCTCTTTGTGTCCAGGCGAGAAGTGCCTCCAATTGCCGTCCCGAACCCTAGCTCTATGTCTCTTGCCTTGCGTTGTGCTTAAAATAATGTTCGACCCCTAGTTTGTGCGTCATCGTGGTGTATTTATAAGTCAAGCCCTCGAAAATCCGACAAAACGGGCCAAAATAAAAGGCCCAGGTTCGGCCTTGCTTTCGGCCGGCCAGGCATTGACATAGGCCGCTAGACCCCACCACTATCCTGGCTCTCTTTGCTGCTTTCATTGCCGTCGCTCGCCGGCTGCGCCCTTCCATTCGGCGCTAGCTGCGCACCGAGACCATCACACCTGCTTGCCACGTTGGCTGGTCGCGTGGCTGCCCAGCCCTGCGCTCGTCGTCTGTCTTCTTGGTTGGCGGTCGGGCGCTGCAGCCCGCCCGCTGGCGCTCTGGCGCCCCATTTCTTCTTCTTTAGTTCGTTGCCGCTGTTGAACACTACCATCGCACGCCGCTATCTACCCGCGCCGCAGCCTTAATTTTAGCGCTGCGACCTCCTTCTTCCCTGCTCCATTGTACCAATTTCGACCCCGTGACTGCGGGCGCTTCGGTCTTACTCAATATTTTTCCATTTTTTAACTTCTAAAATGCGATCTCACCGAAACATGTTTTTCATCGTTTTTACCCAATTTCGGCTTCAAAGGTCGGTCTCGACTCTCTAACGACACTAAAAATACCCGAAAACAACACAAAATCTCGATCTAGAATACTCAATCGTTGGTATAAAACCAACTTAACAACCGACACTTCACGATTGTTCCTCACCGACACACCTTCCTTGATCGAGTCCTTGATTTCCTTCTTGGCCATACTCGGTGACACAGAAGCTTCAATCTTCAATCCGATCCGCGATTGACTTCTTGTATTCCTTGGCATAGCTAACTTGACTCGAACTTTTTCACCATATCTATTACAATACAAATTATAAGGAAAATGGGGTGCCAACTTCCTAGTTTAAGTTTTACATGGTATCATCAAAATCTACTTAATAAATTTCCTAACATGTTATTATTTTATGGTGGTTGAATATTATTAAATTTTGAGATTTATATCTTTTCATTACAATTTATGTTTCTTTGCGAAGTTTCGTATTAATTTTGTTCATTGTTCGTTTATTCATATATTCCGTCTGCATGAACTGGGCTTTGACCTTTGTAGGGCTTTACAATGAGTTGGCCAAAATATTAATTCTCATTGGCTAATAATTAACTAAATTCATTAAATGAAAAATTAAATATATCAAAAGGAGAAATTGTCATTTTTACCCCTATCAATAAGAAATTTTGTACCATATTATTCTTTTTCCATCACCATTTTATTGGTAAATTTATTTTATTTTTTATTTAATTCATTCATGCATCCCCATCACCCTAATGATGTTAATATAATGTAAATATAAAGTCACTGATTGGATTTTCGGAATTGAAAATAATTTTCATGCCTTATTTGGATAAAATATAGTCTAAACTTTCTATTTTTTGAAAAAAAAAAACTTGTCTTTTCTACTTGTGTGGCAGAAACTCTAAGGGCGTGTTTGTAAATTGTGATAGACTAGGAAATTGTTGACTGTCAGCTAATTTCCCATGTTTGGGTATTTTAAGAACCCGATATAAGGTGGGTAGCTCATGACTGAATCAAATTTCCATTGATTAATAATAATAGACCCCCCTAGTATTATGTTATCCACTGATTTCACACATCTTGAATTGTCAAAATTGCTCCCACTTCCACTTGAACATGAGTTTTCAATAATTACAATAATGTAAGGACAAGAAAGACATTTGCTCATTTTATCATACCTTATCAATATTCCCAAACATGTGATTGAAGACAATTATTAAAAAATAAAATTTCAATCCTAATTCTCAAACACAATACTAAACCATATTTTATAATATATGAACTATACAATCCTACCTAATCCAAAATAAAAATCCACTCCCATCAATAATTCCAAACGAACCCTAAAAGTATATTTGTTTAGTGATTGGGAGGGTGGTTGGACGTGACTAGGAAAAGAGAGGAGTTTGATGTGATACATTGAAAAATGTGTATTAGTAAAGAAATGCGTTGAGTAGCATGTAATATCGATTAGATATTGAGGAAAAAATGGGACTTTTGAGGCAAGCCAACCAAACATACCCTAAAAGAGAAACGGAAAATTAAACATAATTAGGGGTTGATCCATTTGGCCACCACAAGAGGACTTATGTCTCTTGGAGATGGAGGTCGTGGGTTCTAATCCACACTCCATCAATATACCCCCAGGCATAGGCGGCCTCGTGAAGGTCGAAGGACTCTTGGTGAGACTCATCTAAATAACATTCGTGTGGATTCGATTTGAGGGTCGAATATATTTATTCTATTTACGAGATGACATGGTTGTGTGTCGTGACCCCATCAAAAGACACATGGGAGGACCTGGTTGTATGACAAAGAGACCCCAAAAGACACCGACCGATTAAGCGAACGCTTGGAAGTTAAAAAAAAAAAAAATTAGCACAACTTTGTATTTTGTTGTTGGCCAACAATTCAATCAATTAAAATTTGGGGTGGCCACAGTTCCCGAACCGCCGATTCCGGTTCCTCATTTTGGAGGAACCGGAATCAGAACCGTTGCCTCACAGTTTCAGTTCAAAAATCGGAACCGACGGTTCCGATTTTGATTTGGAACCCGGTTTCTCCACTCGTTCGGTTAAAACTTGTTTTTCTTTTGATATTTTTGATTTTTTTTTTAAAAAATTTTATCAATTCAAAAAGAATGGGAAAAGAAAGAAAAATAATTGGACTTAATATTCAATTGAGTTTTGTACTTAATATTAATAATAATATTAAATTGTCTAGATATACTATTAGAGTATAGAGGAATCAAAGTTCACGTAGTTCGCTTACAACATTTGGTTTAAAATGTGTCTCATGTGGTTCTGAATATAAAACATTATAGTAAACATTTAACATTTCTTCTAGCATATTTTACCAAATAAAAATAAAAATCGTTGGTTTTGACCTTGAAACCGCCTGTTTCACCACGGTTCCACACACGGTTCTAACCGACGGTTAAAACGCCGGTTCCATGATTTTTGAGACTAAGGAACCGAACCGAACGCCTACATGGTTCGGTTCGGTTTTGGAACCGTTGACCGTCAACAATTCCGATTCCGATTTATAACCTGGGCTTCGATTTCATTTGGCCACCCCTAATTAAAATCAGTCCAACTACCAGTCCCATTTTTCTAACGAGAATCAAAAATCTTTTCTATTATATTATGCAAAATAGTAATGTGTTGGACTATTTATTATGCACCAAATTTGAAGGTAGAAAAAGATAAATAACCAACTACAGTAGATATCTAAAGCTTAATCAAAATAACCACTACAATTTTATTCACCTCAATAATGAATAAAGCTTAAAATTTTTATGTTAAATTTTTAAAAATAAAAGTAAATTAGGGAATATAATTTACAATTCAAAGTTAAACAAGAATAACAAAAAATTGATTTAACTGAGATTAAAGTAAAAGTTAGTTAAATTTATATTTGTGGATGAGAAATACCAAAAGAGATAAAATAGATAATTTTTTTAGTCTGATGTGACAAAATACAAAATTATGCAAAATTTAGATAACAAAGTGTAAACACATGCGGGATCAACATCATTGTCTTTCTAGTGGTTGAGGCATGTGTTGTAAGAGATCAAACTACTAAATCAATTATGGGTCTTGGGATTTACGAATCGATCTTATCTCAAATTTTATATCACAAGTGACTTCTCAAAAAAAAAAAAAAAAAAAAAAAAATTTATATCACAAGGTACACATTTTTAATATACTTTGTCAAACAGTCTACTACGGTGATGGGGATAATCAAACCAAACGCAATAAAAGTAGTTGGACGTACCAATTTTATTAATACCCATAAAATTATTGATTAATTGATATCCCTGCCCTGAATAGATTAAAATCAAATAATGATGTTCCTAAAAGAGTTAAAAGACAGCAAAAACATCATACTAGCCTGCTAGTAACTACTGCTCCTTGCTGTTAAACCCCCCTCCTTTATCAAACAATGAAATGTAGTATCTACTTAAAGTAATCATGAGCATACAGTTTCTTCAATGATATCTACTCTGAAATTTCCACAATTCCTTCAACTCAACTTGGGGAAAAGAATTATGGCTCAAACAGCAGCTCAGTCAATGTCAAGTGGTTCTACTAGCCAGGCATGATTGCTTCAACTTTTACAAATATTGGCAGCTTGGGCAGGTATGTGGTGTTCATTATGTGGGCAATTATGAAATTACAGAAAAATGAGGGGTGAAAGGTAAAGAATGTGAATTCAAAGGAGAAGAATTTCCTTAGGCTCCTCTCTATCAGCCAAGTTTTTTTGTTTTCACCATAATCTTAGAAATTGATCTTCACTGGAAAATGCTACTCACAGAACAATCATCGTGAACTCGCCATATTGTTTCGCCCAAGAGGTTAGCAACTGACAAAACTGTCAACTGTGGGAAATAGTTCTTCTCCATTACTGGAATGGTATTTGTAATAATCACCTCTTGGAATAGGCCACTCGACAGCCTCTCAATTGCAGGGGGCTGTAAAAGAACAACATCAATAGATTATATAAGATGAATCAATACAAAAATGAGAAAATACATGGTGCATAAATTGAACATACATCCTCTTTCTCATCATAAAATAAATTCTGAATGAACTGAAAATACAAAAGAGTACGTCGCAGCAGAGGCACCGACAAAAGCATAATCACAAGTTTATTAACCTGGATGAGTTGGCTAAATCAATTGTATTATATTGTGGCACAGCTTTATTCACATGATAATCAGTAATATAACAATACCTTACATTACCGCAAACCCTCAGAAACTATATATGTTGTAGTCCACTTGTCATATGTTTGAGAAACTGTCTTGCATTGTATTATATGAGAAGAATAAAACTTGATCTTTATTGACCAACATAGCAATCATATTTTCTCTGATTGCGTCATGGAAGATGATACAGTGGTCATGGACTGCCATCCACAAGGTTTTCACAATCTGATTTGTAATTCTCCAAAATGAACCATAAAGTTGTAGTTGCTGGACTCTGAAGCATATGTCATTATGCTATTTAATAATAGAAGGATATTTTTCTCTCATTCAAACAAAAAAAAATCCACCTCTACTTTTCGACCTCTCTACTACTCTAAAATGGTGAAATGGGAGTTGAAAGCCAATTTATAAGGGGGTGAGATTAAACAAATGACAAAAAGCTTTATAGCATGATACAAGATAGCGCAGCGATAATAATTTATTCACACTAGCAATCTCTGAAAACTTCTTGGGTGCACCAAGGCTTTCGCGCCCAAGAAGTGGAGCAAGTGATACGGGGTATTTTTGTCTTTGTATAAGTAGATACCTTGAATCACTAGAATGCGACATGTACACTACAAAGATGACCAATCAGTATGATAGCATGATCTTCTAATCTAAATACAACTAAGCTAAAAATGCACAATGCAGGGGCAGTACTTTTCTAGATAGGATTCCAAGGCCTAACGTTATCGTATAAATAGACCTTGGCCCAAGTAGGAAGGATACGTAATCTCAAATATTTACTTTTATAAGAATAAGTAGGTTACGCAATCTTATACATTCACTTTTATAATAAACATTTCAAAGGGCACTGTTTTGATGTTGTGAGCGTAACACCAGTAAACTTCGGAACTCTCTTTTGGCGTTGCGACTCCTCAGACTTGTCCTTAGATTTTCATACATCCTCAGGACTCAAAGCCCACAACAAAAAAGAGTAAAGTAGTGAAGAAAAGATTTTTAACTATCTTCTTTTTATTGTACAATATTAAACTATCATGCATTTGGGAACAAACGTAAATTTGGAAAAACAAAGAGCGAGTTTTACTACCATAATGTAAGACAAAAGAATTCCTTTTCCTTGTGGGAGCATGTAAAAAATCTTAGTAATTGATAATTTTTCCAGGATATGTAATAATATTAAATTGTCAGTTATGCTGCTTAAAAAGATAAATTGAAAATCAGACAGCAATTGTTGAAACAAGTTGTTTCATTATAAGGAGAAAGTTATTATAAAATAGAGCCGCATATCAAGTTTATTCTCTGTCATCCAAAAATTAAGAATCAGTATACGCAAGAATGTTGAGAAAGAGAGGCACAGAAAAGAATTTTTGATGCTTACCTGAAAACAGCATGAGTACTGCATGCGTAAACTTCTCGAGCACCTTCCTCATGCAGCAAAGCTGCACCCTTGGCAATAGTTCCTTAGAGCCACCAGCAATAAATATATTACATTTTCATTTTCATAGCTTGAAAAGAACGAAAATGACTCAATCAGCTAGAAACTCAAATTACAGGCACATACTATGTGGAGCCAACAACAAGAATTACTAAACATGGACAGTGCTAACTGAAAGAAAACTCTCAACTCAAGTATGTTCTTCCACCATTTTTCAGTTATGCATTATAGGCACTCAAGACAGTTAATCAGCCATATGAAGACTGAAGGGTCACTGACATTGACTATATTTTCTTCTTTGGTTAGAATGACACATGGCTTATGCCCGTGCAGCCTAATTTGGATAAGTTTACTACATTCTAATTCACTTGTCAGTTGTTGAGCTAATTAAAAATGCGATCAAAGTTGCGATTTTGCATGACAAACTAAAATAGAATACACGTTTACAATCTTCTATTAATTAAAAACTCTCAACCTCTCTTGCAATGGCATGACTAGCCATGTCTAAAGTTCATATCTCTGAAAATCGAATGTAAACTCTTTCCATTGCCATCGTTTTGACAAAAACAAGAGCTTTTATCCACAGGGTATGGCTTGGAAGGGATCTAATAAATGCTTAAAGTTTTCGTGACAATGGTTAATCGCACCTCTCTTTTTCTTCAGCAATTTAAAGGAATCCACAAAGCTTCTACTCAAACATTAAGGTCCCAAAAATGGAGGCTCTTTCTTAGAAGTCGCATTTTATGGAATACACCGGAGAGACACATCAGCCTCCTCCAAATAAAATAATAATAATAATAATCGCTTAAGTTCTGTGGATTTCAGTTATGTTTTGAGTTTCAACTTTCCTGAAAGGTGCCTGGATTAAGCAGTACAGTTTACTCATGGCAGAAACAGATTCTAAATAGAGAAAGGAGCTTATCAAGGCTTTATTCAGGGGAGGGTCATTATAGTTATGGCCACTGAAGACACCAAGCAGATTTCAACATCCCAACCCCTTGACATCAACTCTCGCTCTCTTTTCTGATTCTGTTTCAAACACCCAAACCCTTTGTGCTCCTTCTACGGTTCCTTTTCTTGTATGTTCATCTCATGGCAAGCAATACAGCCACGAGCACTTGTCAAGGTTCCAACATCCAGAGAAAGCCAATTATGACTTATTAGAACAGTGCCTCGAGTTGGATATGTTATCTATTTAATGCAACTGCTGAAGATGAAGGGGATAAGAGTAGCAATTCAACAACCAATTCCATCTTGGACAAAATATGTCAGATGCAGTTTAAATGTAAAATTGCAGCCAAAGCACCTACTTCAATAATGCGGGTACGATAATTAAAGTTTAACCCTATTGAAACTGTGCAAATGTCTTAGATTCTATATTGAAAGTTGTGCGTAACATATGTTGTTGAACACCAAGTTTTTATTTGTGCCAAGCAGAGCATGGTCTTTACTTAGCGTTATTTATGTAAAGGACATTCGATATCAAACAAAAGGATGAAGAATCTGTAATAACAACCAGAAAAAATAGCACTTCTATATAATCAATACTCCCAAGTCCCACCACCTTAAAAGAATTCATGGTAATAGAAATTCTTGAGCACGACAGAATATTTGTTAATAAACTGTATAAATTAATTCCTTCATCAGATTAGAAGAAGCAAATTGCTGTAAAAGTTTGTTTCTATTAAACTTTTCTATAATAGTTTGAGAGTGCGTAAACTAAGAAACTTCAAGAAAACAAAGTCAGGTTCTGGAGCTAGTACGTATGTAAACTAGAGGCTACACTTTTTCACACTTTTGAATTTGATTTAGCACATATGAATTTAAAAATTATGCTATATTGTATGTAAGAATATTGCCACAGCATAAGATTGTACATTAGTCTCCTTTTGCTACACGGTTAATGAAAAGAGCTGAGAAGTTAAAGAATCCATATTAACTTTGCCTGATCTGAGGATTCCATAAATTCAAGACTGCCCATGGTAGTTTAATATGGTTTCTTGTTGATAAGAGTTGGCTTTCAACGTCCAAGTTCCAAGTAGTAGATGGTAAATGATATGTTGTGGAGACTGCTGCAACAACTGATTGAAAGACCAATACAAAGCCCTAGCAGGGGCATACGTCCTCAGTAAACTGAACCATCAGCTATTGACCCATCATTATAACCTTGGTGAAATATTTCTTTACCTCCTAGCTTGGTTCTTATGTTTATTTTCTATACATATGCTTGAAGTAAATCCCTTCGTGTTTTAGGCTTTTAGCTAGCTTTATTCATCCAACATATACTAACCACAGATTCAGATATTCCCTTATTTTGTAGGTGGTGTTAAATTTTTCGTGCTGCTTTTCCAATAAATGTTGAATTTGAGTTTTATATATGATATCACCTGTGTATTTATGACTTTAATGAGTTGCACATTCATCCCCAGTTACCATACAATGTTTATTATGACCAACAAGTTGGGTTCCAAAAGGATGATACGAAAGCAAAGAGGTCGAGGGAAATGTTGACACTTGACGCTTCATCAGTCTGTGTTTTCATGTGGGAATTGTACCATAATTAGGAGTTATTATAATTAGAATTAGTTTAAGGGTAAGTTTACATTCTGTCTAGGCTCTGAGCACTATTTCAGTTCTTTTGATTTGTTTCCTTCAGTCACGACAGTTAAGATATTCTATGTTAAATGTTCACATTATTTTTCTTTAAATTCAGAAAGAACTTCATTACTTTGAAAATAATATGGCCAAAATGAATGAAAAGTAAGACCTACGGCTACAGCTTCCTCGCGTCATCAATAGATCAAGTGCAGACACAAACACATTGATCCTAAGATTTCCAAACATTGACACTAGCGTTCTACAGTAATTACACTGATCCCAACCAAATTTCTAAACATATACTGGAAGACAAAGTAAAAGGATTCTTAGTCCAATAGTTAGCATGGTGCTTGATATTTAATTAACAGATTATACGCTTGATTATCCCTTGAAGATCATGGAGCATGAGAATAAATTTTTAAGGTAATAACAGAATAACTCTTGTGACTTCTTAAGAATAGTACTTGTTTGTAATCAAATATGTTTCTACTTACCCGCAGTATCAATCATGTCATCCACCATAACTGCAACTTTTCCTTTTACATCACCAATCAGATTCATTACCTGCAAGCAAACAAAAAGTTGTAGAACCAAGAAATGAAAAACAAATCATAACAAGGATTGAGAAAAGAGTGAAATAGAGAAAGCTTTTCATGATTATCAGAAAAGATGGTGGCTGGATTAGATTTGTTAGTAATGTTGCAATGATTATCGGTGATGTTCACACCATAAATAGTTAAAGTACATTAGAAAGGTGATTTATCGAACTTCAATGGACCCTTTTCAAAGGCAATATTATCAATGAATATAGTCTGAGTTCACCATGCTTCTAGTAGCAGCAAACAGCGTAGCACTTTTTAGCGAGCGCATGCAATGGTGTCTAATGAGAACTTTCTTATTGGCAGATCAAGTCTGTGAACTTAGCCATTGTAATACATTTTGCGAATGCCTTTCCTATTGAAGTGTTGTTGTAACTTGTAAGAAAGCAGGAGACCTGCTCAAATTATAAAAATTTGTCTGCAAAAGCTGCTAAAACCTAGAAATTGTATATGGATGTTTGCAAATTAAGCTGGAAAACAGTTGGAGTGGTTATTGGCTGTGTAAATGTTAGACTTGTCCTTCAAACCTAAAAGATAACTTATTATGCACATTTATATTACAACAATTAAGAAATTCAAGATATTATTTATAAACTCTATAATTATCAAATTTTATTTAGTTCTGTTACAAATGCAATAATTGCTTCTTGTTGTCAGCCTTTAATGGTTAACGGACTAGATTAACTTATGACTAATAACAACCATTATTAAGTTAATATTCGATTAATTAATCCGATTGACACCAACCATTCTCTAAACACCTTATTA
Organism: Rehmannia glutinosa; assembly: GCA_016081115.2. NCBI lineage: Eukaryota > Viridiplantae > Streptophyta > Magnoliopsida > Lamiales > Orobanchaceae > Rehmannia > Rehmannia glutinosa. The sequence continues at coordinate 37,008 of JABTTQ020002732.1, read as the reverse complement.
TTTTCTTAATGATGAGATAATTACATCTTATGTTTGACACCATGAAAAGTGAGTATCCCTGGAGACTATTACCACCGATTACATTTAAGAAAAGAAATTATTCAGTGGCATCGAAGGCTGCAGACACTTCAAACGCTCTATTGATAACTCCATATCTAAGAGCATCATATTTTAAATCACTAGAGTAGAAGAAGATAAAAGTAGAGAGATGATTGCTAGTAACAAACTGATCACGATGCATGTCATGCAATCAGAGATTAAGGTAAGACAAAAGAAGGAATAATGACACTTCTGTAAAATGTAAGGGGTTTGAATTTGGGTAGACCCAACTATAAAAGTGGCAGTTAGGCATTACATTGAAGGTGAGGTCAACTATGACAACAAAAACATCATTTACTTACAATCAAACTCAGAGTACGTGCACCGGGCAAAAACACGTATTATGTCTTCCAAAGTCCAATGAAACTTAAACAAATCCATTCCTCTGCTTAAAATTTGGTAATTCATTCCATGCAAAATTTGTACAAAAACTGATGTTATCTACGTTCGACATCATTTAGTTTTTCATTTCTCAAAAATCTAACAAAAAAGGGAGTTATAATCTATTTCTATACATCACATGGATTTATCAACTTGAGAAAATATGAAAAGAGGCTGGAAAAGGAAAACTACCTCCGCAACATTATGTCCCTGGCGCCTTTTGTCCACAATGGCTAAAGGTGCATCAGATAACTTCTTGGCGAAAGCACGTGCTCTTGCAACTCCTCCAACATCAGGTGAGACGACTACTAAGTCATTGGAACATATCTTCTTGCTCGCAAGATAATCGAGATGACAGGCTTTTGCACAAAAATCATAAGAACAAAATAAACAACAAAAATGATGTGAAAAAAATTAATAATTAATAAAGAGGACACTTTTCAGCAAATACCTGACAGTATACATGGTCCACTGGAATATCAAAAAATAATAATTAACAAGTAATAAAGAGTACACTTTTCAGCAATACCTGACAGTATACATGGTCCACTGGAATATCAAAGTAACCCATGGACTGGCCAGAGTGGAGATCACAAGCAAGAACTCGATCTGCACCTGATTCTGTGATAAGGTTGGCTACTAATTTGGCAGCAATAGATTCACGTCCTTGGGTCTAGTGAGAAGAAAAACAAAACAGATCAGCAGCGTAAAATTTTAGAATGCCACTAACATTGCTCTCCGTTTTCCATCCAGACATGGCAAATCTCAACATTATTACTCGAGCGACAATTTAATCCCTAAACATACTTGAAAGTATTCCATCAAGCATGAAAACGTGTAACATATATTAAACACACCTTTCTATCAGCTCTAGCATATCCAAAGTATGGGATCACAGCAGTGATATTTTTAGCTGAAGCCCTCCGGCAAGCATCTATCATTACCAAAAGCTCCATAAGATTTTCATTAGCTGGAGGGCACGTGGGCTGGACCAGGTACACATCACAGCCACGAACACTCTCTTGCAACTGAACATATATCTCTCCATCAGCAAACCGCTTGATGTGAATTTTCCCAAGGTTGAGGCCCATATACCATGCAATTTCCTAAGTGATAAAACCACCATTAAACAAAATATAGAAGTAAAACAGTGATTATCTAAGACATCACAAGAGGAAAGAAAAACTACACCAATCACATTATTAAAAAAAACAAGCATGCCCTACTTATGTCTGAAACTCTTCCTTAGATATCATTTCACTTCTTTATTTTCTCCTTTGACTATGTCTTAATTCATTTATGCATAAAATGCACTCCGTACACCATATCAGCAGATGATCATAAAAACAATCCATGGGGGCAAACAATTATTATCATTATTCACATAGAAAGCAGGGAAAAGCAACTTCATTGTTTCAGTGGTTTTCCAATACACTGAACACAACAATTTCCCCTGCACCGGAATGATTCAGTAAAAAGATGAGGTAAGAACTCAACATAAAATGAAATCCAGGGGAAAGAAAAAGGAGAAAAAGAAACAGAAACAAACAAACAAACACAAACAAAATGAGATCAGTGCATATCCATTCACAAGTTAATTGTTTCACCAGAACAGTTCATTCTTTTTTCCATGTAAAACAATATCCTTTACACTGAATTGATACAAGAAAATAAAATGAAACAAGATAAAAATTCAGAAAGAATGGACAACAAAATTAAAACAAAAGAGGCTAGTTTATATCCCATTTACAAGGATAGCTCGCAACTAAGCAAATCATACCTAAATGTAACACCAAATAGGATGGACCTGTAATAATAACATTATCTAAATCAAGGCTGATAAGCTGAAAGAAAGAAATAAATATAAGTGAAATTGTGAACTTGAGAATGAATCATGGCCTTCTATTTCATTTCAACCAAGTGGAGATTGAAAATGAACTCATGAATGGAAGTCTTTTACGTAACCAACAGGCATTAAGGGAAAGGTAAATGCTTAATTGTTTAAAAAAGCCAAAAAAAATCCAGATATCCTCCTGTTGTGATTAACCACTCCTCTACTTGATTCTTTAAAGCATTCAGAGATGATTGGTGACAGTTATACTTCAGAATTCGGAGAATCACTTATCTATACACAGTGAGTGACTCACTTGTTTTTATTCACGAAAAGAAGTGGGTTGACATCTATAGTTTTCAAAAACATATGTATTTAAGTCATAATTCCTCTTGAGCCAGTGGGAAGAAGTTCCCCATGCTACAGCTGTTACTGGTTTTGGTAGAAGTTATTCTATTTCTAATTCTGTTGTCTAGCAAAGAGCAAAGTCACAAGCAGAGTGCTCTGAAGATGTTCATTATACATTGGTTAGTTAAGAAACAGTCAGATGCCACCTATTGATCTCCATCTACACACTTGGTACCAATTAGCCTAAGTTGGAAAATCGGCATTTTCATCATGATATCATTCATACTACACACACACCATCCCTCATGCACAGACAACACCATCCCATGCTCACAACTCGTCTATCTAGATACATTTCTCATATGAAAATGGTTCTTTCCATTGTTGTTTTTCTCCATACGGACCATACCAGCTCTCAATCAGCTCCATTTCGGATTGCTCCTCCTCGTGATGCTGATCCTTCCACTTTCACATTCATACATGGCAGTGTTCTGCCTGCTCATGTTTCAGCATTCAAGCCCTGTTTCTCCATACTTGTTGGTTCATTCATGTACCACCCTTGCCACCCAGAAGAGGAGTTTAAAATATGTTATCCATGTAATCTGGTGAATAAAGACTAGTGCTTTGACAGCTCAAACGGGCACCAATTTGCTTGAACTGGAGTTCAGTTTTTTTCACAAGTTATAAATAAATTTTATGAATACCACAGAAGAGAAAGTACTTCCAATCAATTACTTAATTACTTTCGACTGTCAGAACATATGACCAACTGCAACTCCTATGCAAACAAATGAACTCCAAAAAAAAAAGCAAACAAGAACAAGAATCCAGCATTACACAATCCATTCAAGAAATCAAAATACAATTCGAGTGGACAGGCATTCACCTGAGAAAGTGCAGAATTTGCTGTGCCTGAGAATATCTTGATCCTGTTATTACCGTTTTTATTCACCGCATTCTCCAACCGCTTCGATTGCAAGTACTTCGGCAATATCTGATCGTTGAGAACAGGAACACAAGGCTTTCCGTTCACTGGCTCTGTCAGCTCACATTTCTATTACCAAACAGCAAAAATGTACACATAAAAATTCCCATTAACATCAAACAGTCCAAATTCTTAAAACTTGTAAAATCCATACTCCGTAAAGAGAAAAAAAGAAATGAAAACAGAGAGAGTGCAGGTTTTTCACTGGATTATTTAAGACAATCAGTTATGAGGAAAAAACAAACAGAAGAGCGCATGAGAGCATACGACGGCCTTGGAAGCAAAGCTTCGTCCGTGAATGAAGCTGGGACGGGCAAAAGAACCGCGAGAAAATAAAGAAGCAGCAGAAGACGACTTTGGCGCTGGCAATACCAATGATGCCATGCTCGGTCTGCTATTAATGGCGGCGTGTATATCGATAGCGTCTTCTCTGTTCGGTGGTGTTGGGTGTGTATTTGTATGGCGCCTCTTTTCGTTGGCTGCTCTTGGCCTTTGCGTGCCTCTTGGAGATTTCCTTCCGTGGGTGGCGACGCCTCTTCAACAGGTGGCACTTGCCACTTTTGCACAAACGCTGCCGTTTCATCTTTTTAATCGCTTTAGGCCCCATTTTCCCTTTTTGGTTGGATATGAATTCAATCGATATTGTGTATATAGTTCGTTGGATTGCAAGAATAATATATTTGTATGAAATATTAAATATATTTTATTTCAGTCAAAATTTTGCCGATAAACATACCAATAATAAATCAATTGTTGATTTATTACTGCAAATATTTTGACATTATAATCAAATTATTCGAGTAACATATTAATTATTAAACACAGTTGTTAGACATAATATTTTATTTAGGAATATTTGACTATTGATTGATTTTAGTCAAAAAATAATAACTCTACTAGAATAACACCTGTGTGTTATACGGGACTAGTATTTTATCCCGTGCAATGCACGGGATGAGATGTGTTATTGGACGTAAATTGCATGAGTATAAGAATCATATTACCGATGAATATAAAAAATTACAATACAAATTTCAAATAAAACACTTTAGGTGAACACATTTAAAATTACAAATATTGGAATACTTATTTGTACACAACAGAGACACAAACTAATATTTTCAAACTCTTACGATTAGTAACTCGGGAAATAACAACATATGATTGATTATGACTGAAAATAGAATTTTTCAAATACAGCCCCACATTAGAGAGAGATTGTCTTTGGCTCTTGTTTATAGTCATTACTACTGAAACAATCGTAGAAACTGCTACGCTCTGAGATAAATGGTATTCTCGAGGTCAAAATGATCGGTGTCATTCGCGAAGCAACACCTTAACCCACACTGGCACCATTTAAAATTTTAGATTCAAGTATTGTCTAGCCTCGTAATCATTAATCTTGTACCGTTTCACATTCCAATATAATGGTGTATGTTACTCAATAGAATAACTGGAGTCCCAACCTTTAAATGCAATTCATGATTTGAAACTACAAAACATTTTATCTAGTTTAGAAATTCGGCTTACGCAGATCATGGATATAAAAAGTCCAGCTAGACGAAACTTGCAAATCAGTTATCTTAAACGTATTTGAAAATAGACCGCCTCGATATTGTCACATTTTCTATAAAATAGAAAACTAAAACTTAGATAGACAAATAGTGAATTGTCTGTCTAAAATTTACACTTTTAATACAATAAATATAAATATTTATACTTTGAGCAACATATAAAAAAAGAATAGGGTTTTACAAATTTAAATGCGTTTAAAAAAACAAACAAACAAAAATAAAATTTTAATTATTGGGAGTTAATTCGATACAAAAATTATTTTCATTACTATATAATACATCGATGTAATGTTTAATTTTTTTATTTGTCTAAAGTTTGTATTGCACAATCATAAAAATATAAATGAGGTAGGCTTTATATAAAATTGAATGTATCTAAAAATTATTATGCTAAAGAATATAAAATTGCACAATACAAATTTGATACAAACAAACCTAAATATATTTTACTAATGTTATAGAACTATATACAATAAATGCATAAATAACCTTAAAATTGAATATGGCATTTAATTTTTATACACAATATTCAGTAAAAATTATTTCAAACTAATTTTTTATGAACTTATATTTGCATATTTTCTTATTTGTAAAATAAGAATATAATCAATAAATAAATATTAATTTTTGGTTTATTATTGTAATACCCGAAATTTCTCTCACTATTCACTTAGCGCCAAGATAGTTCATTTATTATATGCTATCTATATAACATTTGCATGGATATTGACATCACATGACACCCTTCATATTATACAACATTTTAACAATAAAGTTTTTACATGATATTAGTTCTTAGCTTCGATAGTTGATCGTGTATTCAAATAGGAGGGTTTAGGTGTAAAACTATTAAATATCGGTAGCTTACACACGTGGTAACATTTGGAAGTATAAGAATTACAAAGTTACACATGGTAAATTTATAAGGAGAAAATGGCATCGATGTGTGTGCACGGAATATAATATATAATTAATTTAAATAGAGGATAATAATATAATAATAATAATAATAATAGATCTTTCTAATTAATTAATACCTGAAAATTGCATACTGATTATATATATATACCAACATCTAGGTAATCTAACACAATTAATATATTCATATATGTGTAGTGTATCTATATATATATAAGTGTAACCTATATGTATATGTATAATTAGCTGACTTGTCTATGTGTATATATGTGTGAGGTGTAAGTTATATATTTAATTAACTCTTCCTCACCGCCTTAACCAACTCAACAATATCAATATATATTATCAATCTTAATTGATAGATAAGGATAAGACACACCTCACCGACTAGAGTAACAAACGTCTATTACTTCAACACACTCGGCAATACAACACATAAATATCAGAGGAGGAAAGAAACAGAGAGGGTGAGCACTTCTCAACACCAAAAAAAAAGGTATTTTAAATAGAAATAGGAAAAAAAATTAAGGGAAGGAAAGCCAAAAAAAGAAGCAAAAGGCGATGGCGGTCCAGGGAGAATTAGCATACACGAAAATTAGTCTGGTGAGGTTCCTAATTAATTTGATTGATTTCTTTATTTTTCAGTTTAATAGCAGATTAGAGAATAATAAAATAAAAGATAATAGAAATAAATTAAAAAAAAGAGAATGAAATACATGTTATATAAATATGTTAATTATATATTTTAGATTGATAATAGATATTAGAATTTGGATACAATTTCAGTTATATAAAGAGTTATATGTGAAATTTAAATAACAAATAATCGGAAATAGTGTGTAATTCTTATCACTAGTGGCGAAGGAAATTGAGTAGGATTGTAACATAGTTAGTAAATGCATGTAATGTGATTTTATATTTAAGCTTTAAAATGATACTATAATGATGTTTAAAATTTTAGAGTTTGATAAAATAGTTTCTTGGGAGTTCGATTGAGTTTTGGATCTTAATATTCAAACTAGTTGATATCGTGTTAATTTGGAATTTCAAGGACCTTTATGAGATTATATAATAAATTTGTCTGCTAAATACTAAAGCTTAATATCTTATACCATCCCAGATTATTCACATTTGAGGTACACGAGACAAACAATAAACCTATAGGTGAGGCTCAACTCGCTATATAAGGTAAGTGAAAATCTATCTCAAACTACAATGCATGAACATAGTATTTCCCGCTTTATTGATGTTAAATATGATTCTTGTATCTTGATGGATGCATTATAGAGACCTTGATGTTCATATGTTGCTTGGTGAATATTGGAGTGTGGTGATTATTGTTGCATTGAGCATGTCATTCATTGGCATTTGCGGTGCATGCATAACATATAAGCATTGTTGGGATGATGCATGCACAACATGACTTTTTGAGAGAAGATTTTTCGAGTGCAGAAGCATTGCTTTATGATATGTTTTGGGGCTCGATGGTGTTACTCCTGAGGAGGATCATAGAGGTTGACAGGGGTGTGCCTCCGATGGTCACGAGGGGCGACCACTTGACGTGCCCTTATTGACACGTCGTGGGGAAGACTCACGAGGATCATTGGGGAAGACAGGGGTGGACCTTAGGTTGTCCCAGGAGATGGCCCTAAAGCGGTGTCAATTTGATTATGGCCATGTGATTAATGATATTGTGTTGAGTTCTTTTCGGTGCATAGCAGCCAAGTGGACCAAGGGCCCAAGAAAAGAAAGTGATTTTGAACAAAATACCTTGGTGCATAAACATGAATTAGTGGCATAATATATTTGGAATGCACCGCACACATATTGCATTATTCCGTTGGCATACATGATTTTTGCTTATCGAGCATTAGCTCACGTAGTTCATGCATTGTAGGTGAGTCCGGTGATGCTTTGGATTTCATGAGCTTACTAGGCAAAGCTTTGGAGCTCCTACAGTTATTGAGGACAAAGCAGTGTACATGGATGACGACTGTTGTTGGCTATGTTGATGGGTGGTCACCTTTCTTTTTGGTCTTATATTATATTTTGGTTTAGGGTTGTACCCTTTTTTGAAAACTCTGATGTAAATATGTACATGTAAATAGCTGGGTGATGTGGGTTATGAGTTTGGTCATATGGATGTCTGTTGGATTTAATAACAGGGTTCGTTACCTCTTCTGCTTGTGGATATGGGTTGTCATTTTCTTACAATTAAAGTGATCTTGCTTGTTCGTTGTTAAAATGTCACAGGAAAAAAAATGTGTAAATGTATATAGGGTACATTATCAAATTTTACTTTTTATATTGCTTAGTAATGTAGTAATAGGGGTGGGCGTCACAGAGTGGTATCAGAGCCCGGCTACAGGTTCTGTAGACTATCTTTGTACATGAACTCAAAACTCGTGTAGCACAGCAATGCCAGTAAGTTTTATTTTATAGTCTGATGCATTTTATATTTCATGAAATTACTATATTGGCCATGTGTTATTAGGTTATCCTTAGACAATGTCTCAGTTATGGTGAGAACTAGAGGTGAGAGTAGTGGTGGGGATAGAAACCAAGGAGGGAAGACATCTATACAAACTAGTGATTGAGATAATGTCATAAATCAACTTACAGAGCTAATCAGGATAAGGCACCTATACCACTACCTTTTTGCCCTAGGTGCAAGAATCAACATACTGGAAGTTGCCCAGTAGATACCAGGAGATGTTTTATGTGTGGGATGCCAGGACATTTTGCTAGTGCGTTCCCAAACATGCTAAATTCTACGGGACAAAAGAATGTGCCAGCCAAAGCATTTACTATCACTAGAGTAGACGCAGAGGCTAATCCATCAGTGGTGATATGTAAACTTTTTATCTTTGACACCCTAACATTCGTATTATTTGACTCGGACACGACACATCCATTTGCATCCATTGAGTATGTGAGGAGACTGGGTCGTAGGACACCTGATGTAGCTGAAGTGGGTTACAATGTAACGATTCCCTTGGGAGATTCTAAGCAGACTAATCAATTTTTGAAATCTTGTGCTATTCCAATCGAAAATAGAGAACTTTATGTTGATTTAACTATGCTAGCTACAAACGACTATAATTCCGTTTTGGGTATGGATTGGTTATCAAAGTATGGTGCTACAATTGATTGTCAGAAAAGACCGTGACCTTTTGACCCCCGGGAGAAGATTTATTTACTTTCGTGGGAATCACGACACGTTTTAGATTTCCAATGATATCAACACTAAAAGCACAACGCTTTCGGACGATGGGTCATGAAGGATACTTAGTAAATCAAGTATGAGTATCGACAAACAACACCAACCAATCCTTGTTGAAGTTCCAATAGTGAGAGAGTATCCTAATGTATTTCCTGATGATCTTCCCGGATTACCACCCTACCGCGAGATCGAGTTTGTTATTGAATTACTTCCAGGAACGCTCTCCAATCTCTAAAGCTCCATATCGCATGGCTCAATTGAAATCAAGGAACTAAAGATACAATTGCGGGAGTTGCTAGATAAATGCTTCATTAGACTTAACTTCTCGCCATGGGGTGTGCCGGTCTGTTTCGTGCAAAAGAAGGATGGTACGATGAGATTGTGTATCGATTACGAGAATTGAACAAATTTACAATCAAGAATAAATACCCTCTACCTCGAATCGATGATTTGTTCGATCAACTTTAAGGTGCATCGATATTTTCAAGATTGACTTATGATCCTGTACCATCACCAAAATAAAAGAAGATGATATACCCAAGACAATCTTTAGCACGAGGTATGGACACTATGAATTTACGGTAATGCCATTTGGGTTAACGAATGCCCCAACCGCTTTCATGAACTTGATCAATCGAGTATTTAGAGATTTTCCGGATAAATTCATTATTGTATTTATCGATAATATCTTGATCTACTCTAGAATAAAAGAGGAACACGCTTGAACATTAAGTATAGTGTTAGAGGTCTTGAAAGTAAAACAATTATATGCCAAATTTAAGAAATGTGAATTCTCGTTAGATCAAGTAGTGTTCTTGGGACATGTTGTGTCCGGAGCAGAATCTCGCTTGATCCAAGTAAAGTCGAAGCTATTAATAATTGGCCACAACCTACAAATCCTTCAAGACGTAGTTTTCTAGGATTATCCAAATTCTACTATCGTCGATTTGTTGAAAGATTCTCCAAGATTGCTTCGCTTTAACACAATTGACCGAGAAAAAAAAAGCGTCGCATTCAAATGGAGGGAGGCAAGCAAACAAAGATTTTAAGAATTGGAAAAGAGATTGACTTGAAGACATATCCTATCAATTCCATCGTACTTTCGAGGTTTTGTAGTTTATAGTGACGCCAGCGTCAAAGAATGGTCTAGGATGTGTTGATGCAAAATGGTAATGTGATTGCGTATACATCTAGACAGTTAAAGAACTATGAAAAGAACTACCCTACGCATAATTTAGAGCTTGTTGTGGTATTTGCGCTTAAAATATGGAGGCATTACCAATACGGGGAACGATGCGAGATATACACAGATCACAAAAGTTTAAAATACTTCTTCACGCAAAAAGAATTAAATATGCGACAACATCGATGGTTGGAGCTAGTGAAGGGCTATGATTGTGTGATCAATTATCACCCCGGTAAAGCCAATGTCGTAGCGGATCGTTGGTGAAAATCAACACAATGCAAAACAATTGCGAATCAAATTCCAAAATAGGAGTTCACGATCTTCGTAAAATGAACGTAGAGGTTGTTGTAAGTCCAAGCGCTCACGATAATCTAGAGGGGGTGAATAGATTATCTCCATCTTTTCCATTTCGCCTCTTTTTTCGAACCAAATGCTCAATCACAATAATAAAGGTGCGGAATGTAAACAACACACGTCGATTTAAAGAGGTTCAACCCACCTAGGGCCTAATCCTCTACCACCCCAAAGATATCCTGGATGGATTTCAAAAAGAAAAAGGATTTTATTAATTACCACAATTAATACAAATTCAACTTACAACACCTTGAAGAGCACCACACTCTTGTTCAACACCACCTTTGGAGATTACCACAATCTCCCTTTGAAGATCACCACAATCTTCCTTCAACGGCACCTTGTGAAGATTACCACAATCTTCAACCTCAAAGAATACCAAATTCTTCAACACCTCAATAAGAAGATCACCACAATCTTCTTGCACCTATCACCTAGATCATCCAAGTGTGTTCTTACCACAAGAACACTCACAAGGATATCTTGTGTTGAATGATAACCAAAAATCAAGATTACAACTCAATAATGAATAATACAATTTGAGTGCAAAGTGTAATCAAGAATAGCCTAGACCTCAAGGATGTGAAAGTGATAAGCTAGGCAAATTTACAACAAGAATAATAACAATGAAAGACCAAGTATTTGCTTGAAGTGTATCTTGTTGTGTTGTATCTCAATTGTTGTATTGGGTCGCTCCAAAACTTCCTCTATTTATAGGAGATGATTGATCAAGCATAGGCTCCTCTTGGGGATTGAAAATCTACAGAAAAATACAATTAAAATCAAGAATATAGCTGTTAGAAATCAATCCCACAATTTAAGGAAATGTGTCTCATTGCCGACGGTCATATTTTTGCTTTGTCAATGCACAGGGCGAATTCTGGCCCACGAAATAGAAGTTTGAAACGAATCACAAATTTTACACAGGCGACCGGTCGATGTGTACCTCGACCGTCGGCCGACCCTAACTTCAACCGTCCCCCTAAATATAAAACCAAAAAAGTTCTGTTTCAATTGCAAACTTGCAGTACACGGTCGCACGGGGGCGACGGTCGACGACCGGCCGACCCCCGGGCGGCCGACGACCTAATTCTACTTCAGGTTCATTTCTCTGTTTCAAACGTACTCTTGGTATGGGTTGCCCTATGCAGGCGGCCAGGTCGACCACGAGACAAAATGTTGTCCAATTTTTGTCGAAAATTGAACTCAAGAAATACTCAAAAATTTAGTAAAAACATTTTGAACCAATCGGAGTATTTAGACAATATTTAGGAACCTTGTTTAGAAGTAAATATCCATTGATATAAAAACATTAAAAGTGTTTGTCCAATATTGTCGAAAATAAACTTGAGGAAATACTCCTAAAATATTAAAACCATTTTAAATCATTTAGGAGTATTTGGACAACCTTTAAAAACATTGTTTTGGTGACAAAATAAAATCATCAAAATTAAGATAAAAACATGTATCAAACAATCTCCCCTTTTTGTTGATTACAAACCAAAACAATTTTTACACAAATTGGGAGAACAATTTTAGAAGAGATTTTCCTAAAAAACATTGGACCGTTTGGAAGCAACCGAAATTTCCAAAATATAAAAGCAACCAAGTAGGGAGTAAATATAATCAATAGTAAGCACAAGCTCCCCCTATCAACAAGCATATCAAGACTAATGTAAAATCAAATATCCATAAGCTATAAGCTAAAAGCTTTAGCTTTTACTATTTGTTCAAGAGCTTATAAGCTCCCCCTGTCACAAAACATCATTAAACACTTGTATAAGTCCATCAAGCAATAATTGGACTAAAAATGAATCATAACTTATGGCTTTTATGAGCCATAGCTTATAGCTTTTATAACAAGCTTTTATTAGCTTCTTTGAGCTAATGCGCCAATTTCCTGTTTCCCCCTTTGGAATCATCAAAAAGAGTGTTAGGATGATAGAAACATCATATAATGTCATCAAAGTGCACCAAAGGGACGGTTTATCAACCGTTGAGCAATTTAAGCTTAAAAACTCCAAAACAATTGGAGAAATATATCATAAGAAATCCATAAGCTCATTTGTTAGCCAAAAACATGATCTCAAAATGATTTTAAGACATTAGGAAGCAAGAGAATCATGTAGAAGTTGAAATATTCATTGCGACATTTCATCGAACACTATGTGTGCGTGAAAAATAAAAGAGGTTGTATATAACCTTTGTAAATGGTTCAAACCAAAAAATTTCCATATCATCATCAATCATCCTCATTTCAAAGCTCAACAATATCATATGCAAAATATGCAACATTAGTCCATCAAATAAGAGGCTCAAACAAAGTAGATTCTCAAGGTTCAACCCAATTGAGATAATATAAGCTAAGAAGGATCAAGGCATTACAAATGCCAAAAATTAGAGCATCCATCAAGTAATACAAGTCATGCCTTAAACAATACATGTATGATATATCAAATGTCCCAACATATCCAACTAAGCATAATGATCAAAGCATTAAAAGAAGCACTTTTACCATCAAGTACTTCATACCAATTATCTTACAATATGCTAAATTAGAGTATTTTTACCATCAAATACTCCACCAATACCATGATCACCCACAAGTCATTATCAACTTGTAATTTTCACCCTTTCAATAAGACAAGCAAATTTTATTAGTACGAGAGAGTTTTACAAAAGTTCATAAAAATACAAAGCAACGAAAATGCTAGAAAGTAAAGGGGTGGGGACATCATTCCTCATCCGAGGAGAAGCAAGATCCGGAATAAAATCCTTGATGAATTTCTTCAACTTGCCGATAGACTTTTGCATTTTGGAGGTCTTTTGCTCCAAAGCCTCATACCTCGTCTCATGAAAAGCCCTCATCTCATCAAATTCGGCTTGAGTATACCTCCTGGCGGTTGAGCACCTGGTATTACCCTTCGGATTGCTCGGTTCGCCCTCTTCCGCCAATCTTGCGGCCTCGGTGTCATCAAAGAAGTCATTAAGATCGGGGGACTCTTGACCTCTTCCTCTAGCCATTTTAGTTGGTCGGATGTCCATATTCTTGCGCATCGTGACCATTTGGGAGATGTTATCAATGTCGAAGTCATTTTGAAATACCTCCGAGTTACACTCCGACGAAGGTAGTCCCGAGTGAATAAGAAGTTTACAAATCCAATTTCCCATAACCAACTTCTTATTACCTTGAGTGATGGACTCAATTAGACATTGAATAAGTATGGCACCAAAGTTAAGTGGTTCCCTCCTAGCAATCTTATAAGTCAAAAAGTAATCCATGTTGCTAGGCATCTTTCCCGACTTACCACAAATGCAATATCGACAATGACAACAAAATACGATGCTCAAGTGTCATTGCCAACAAAGAATACTTTGGCCATACTCCCAAATACGTCTTAGCTTCTTTCATCGACACCCCAAACATTTCATCATTCCAAGTCCCACAAGAGAAATAATCCCAACCACCTTCTCTAACATGTAAAAGCCGGCAAATATCATTGGGAGTCCATCTAAAATGACGACCCTTTACAAGCGAATTAACGGCAATCGGCTTCCTTTCATTATCATATTGCACCCACATATTAGCATAAAAATGTTGGATAATATCATCATCATACAAAACATAAGCATGCTCCCATAGATACATCCAACCTTGCTCCTCAAAAATCCTCTAATAGTAGGATACTCATTTGTAAATGAACTAAAACGACACATTTTAGTCCGAGCAATAGATTTTCCTCCCCATTCCCGAATCCTCATAATACCATTCCGCATACTTATTGATGAAATTAAGAACATTGTGGGAATTAGGAGCTTGAGTAACAAAAGATTTTTACCTTTCGCCCAACGGCAATTTTGGAGCGAAATTGTTCATGGGAGCGGTAATTTGGGCCCGAGAGAGAATGGGATTTTGAACATCATCACCTTCTTGAGCCACGTTTCTTTGAGCGGCTCGAATATTCCTTTGTTCGGCTTCCTCTTGCCGATTTCTCGAAGAACCCTCTCCGCCCCTTCTACGCTTGGAGATGGGATTTCGACCGGTAGAATTTCTAGGAGGAGCCATATATGTAAGATTCTTGTGAAAATAAGAAGATTAGCAACAAGAATCGTGAAAAATGATGAAGAATTGAAGATTTTAAGAGAAAGGGAATGACAAAATCGCACTTTTGAGGTTTTGAGAAATAAGTCATCGTGCATTTTTGAATCAAGGTCGAGAGTTTATATCTCAGAAATTAGCACAGGCGACCGGTCGAGGTAGGTGCGACGGTCGATGTATTGATGCGACCGGTCGCCCCTGCTATGACCGTCCCAGTGCTTTTTTTCATTCTTCAGGTTTTTCAAAAATTCGATTTTCCACCCCAAAAGTTATAAAACTTTGCAAAAAGATAATTTTGGATCAAGTCCAACAAATACGGGTTTCGGGAAAACATATATTTGAGAAAATCGAGACTAAACAAGTAGTGCCCTTTTAAGAGAATATTTGCAAAATCATTTAGGGGCACTTAAGGGGTTAAAGTGAAATATCTTGAAAGATGTGTGCATAAGCATAATATCGAGTTCTAAAAAAATACGAGTCAACATACCTCGATAGTTTAAGAAACTTGATGACGAAATGGCCAATGAATATGAGATACATATCCTACACAATTCTTAGACAAAGTTTGCACAAAAATACAAGTGTAGGCAAGTAATAGGAGATATCAAAAAAAGCTTATGCTATAAGATTTCATAAGAGATAATAAGCCACATAAGTCTAATTAAATGCACAAGAGTTTTAGAAAATCATGCAAGGTCTTCTTTTTTAAAAAATTATGAAACTCTCAAATATACTAAAGACCAAAAAAATAAATACTTGAAAACTCATTTTGCAATTAAGACACAAATAAAAACATGCATAGAATTAAAAATGCATATATAAATGGGAGATACGGTTTACCAATTACGCCGTTTCCATGGGTTGTGTCTTTCCCATTGTTGATGATATCTTCCCCATTGAGAAGTCACTTTGTTGATGATGACTTCTTTCATTACTCCATTTCCAAGGTTTGTTACCTTCCCATTGTTGATGGTCTTCTTCTTTGAGAATCATCTTGATGATGTCTTTGCCATTTCAAGGATTATGTTCTTCCCAATTTTGATTATATCCTCTTCTTGAAAATTGACTTTGTCGAAAATAGTTTCTCCTTCTTTGATCAAATGAAACGGTCATTTGATGTCTTCTTGGCGGTATGAATTTTCTTCGACCATTATTTCACGGGTACCTAATAACACATTATTTTGTGGTACCCTTATGTGTTTGGGTCCTTTAGGATTAGTCTTGAGACTTTTAGGTCTCCAACAATAATTAGAGCTATTTCTAGCCGGACAAGTATTTACCGTATGACCCTTTTTACCGCAATAAAAGCATGTAATAATTCTAGGAGCATAATGACCAACGTGCATAGTGACTTGATCCTTTTTATATGATTAACAACATTAGGCTTATGATCAAGTCCTTTATCATAATTATGGACATCAACAATATTGGACATTTTATTAGTACTCAAGTTTGATTTTAATAAATCCTTTGTCATGCAATCAATATTCTCAACAAGAGTACTATTTTCTTTTCAAGGTTTCTCACCTTATCAAGTGTGGTGGTGTGAGCACATGATAGTGATTCATAGGAAGTAAATAAACTATCCTTATCATTTTTCAAAACATTGAATTCCTTTTTCAAATTTTTGTATTTAACAAGTAAGCTTTGGAATTCATTTTGAAGTTCATCATAATCATTTTGCAAATCACTATAATTGTTTTGAATAACAATATCATAGGAAGTAGAGGGTTTAAGACATACCTTATTTTCTTCTCCGATGCCCATAAAACAATATTCAACTTCTTCATAGTTAGAAGTTGTAAGAGGCTTGTTCCTTAGATTTGAGCTTGTATCCCTTTGAGAAGTAGATGCTTTTGTTTTACTCCTTTCATTTGCAAATACTCCATAGATGGCTTCTAATTTTTGCCATACTTCATGTGCCGATCGAATTCCTACAATATGTTCGTATACCAAATTAGTAAGTGAACAATACAAGATATTTAGAGCACTTACCGTTTAAAGAGATGATTCTCTTTTCTTCATTATTGAGCTCTTTGAAGCCTTTAGAGGTGTGTGGTGTATTCTTCGTTGGAATGGATTCTCCATTGATAACGGTGTTCCAAATGTCAAACCCGCAACCTTGTAAATAGCATTCCATTCTTTCTTTCCAAAATATAAAATTTTTGGAATCAAACCGAGGTGGCTTGGTGGAGGAGGTGCGGAAAGTTGAGCTTCGTTCAGCCGACGATCGTTTCTCTTCACTCGCGATGTGAAAACGAGCTTGCCAAAGAGTTTGGCTTTGATACCACTTGTAAGTCAAGCGGCTACGATAATCTAGAGGGGGGTGAATAGATTATCTCCATCTTTTCCATTTCGCCCTCTTTTTCGAACCAAATGCTCAATCACAAAAATAAAGGTGCGGAATGTAAACAACACACGTCGATTTAAAGAGGTTCAACCCACCTAGGGCCTAATCCTCTACCACCCCAAAGATATCCAGGATGGATTTCAAAAAGAAAAAGGATTTTATTAATTACCACAATTAATACAAATTCAACTTGCAACACCTTGAAGAGCACCACACTCTTCTTCAACACCACATTTGGAGATTACCACAATCTCCTTTGAAGATCACCACAATCTTCCTTCAACGGCACCTTGTGAAGATTACCACAATCTTCAACCTTGAAGAATACCAAATTCTTCAACACCTCAATAAGAAGATCACCACAATCTTCTTGCACCTATCACCTAGATCATCCAAGTGTGTTCTTACCACAAGAACACTCACAAGATATCTTGTGTTGAATGATAACCAAAAATCAAGATTACAACTCAATAATGAATAATACAATTTGAGTGCAAAGTGTAATCAAGAATAGCCTAGACCTCAAGGATGTGAAAGTGATAAGCTGGCAAATTTACAACAAGAATAATAACAATGAAAGACCAAGTATTTGCTTGAAGTGTATCTTGTTGTGTTGTATCTCAATTGTTGTATTGGTTGCTCCAAAACTTCCTCTATTTATAGGAGATGATTGATCAAGCATAGGCTCCTCTTGGGGATTGAAAATCTACAGAAAAATACAATTAAAATCAAGAATATAGCTGTTAGAAATCAATCCCACAATTTAAGGAAATGTGTCCGTGTCAAACGGTCATATTTTTGTCATTAATCGATACACTGGGCGGCCGCACGAAATAGAAGTTTGAAACGAATCACGGTAATTTTACGGGGTGACCGGTCGGCGTGTACCTCGGCCGATCGGCGTGTACCTCGGCCGATCGACCACGACTTCAACCGTCCCCCTAAGTGTAAAACCAAAAAAGTTCTGTTTCAATTGCAAACTTGCAGTGCACCGGCCGCGGGGGGCGGTCGTGACGGCACCGACCGTCGACCCCGGCGGGTCGACCCCCAATTCTACTTTAAGTTCATTTCTCTGTTTCAAACGTACTCTTCAGGTACGGGTTGCCCTATAGGGCGACCGGTCGACCACGAGACAAAAATGTTGTCCAATTTTTGTCGAAAATTGAACTCAAGAAATACTCCGAAAATTTAGTAAAAACATTTTGAACCAATCGGAAGTATTTAGACAATATTTAGGAACCTTGTTTAGAAGTAAAAATCCATTGATATAAAAACATTAAAAGTGTTTGTCCAATATTGTCGAAAATAAACTTGAGGAAATACTCCTAAAAATATTAAAACCATTTTAAATCATTTAGGAGTATTTGGACAACCTTTAAAAACATTGTTTTGGTGACAAAATAAAATCATCAAAATTAGGATAAAAATATGTATCAAACAATTGTATCATTAGGTCCGTTGAAGCTAAGTTAGCAACATTAACACTTCGACCTACGCTACTTGATCGAATTCAATAGAACAACAAGGTGATGATTACTATGCCAAAGTGAAGAAAGATATTGCCTCGGGAGCATCTTCTCGACTTCAAGATATCCGAGGATGGAGTCTTTGTGATTTAAAGAACGATTATACATACCCAACAGGGACAATTTCCGAGAGAATGTTCTAGACGGCGCATTCAACGCCATATTCAGTACATCCAGAGCTACTAAAATGTACAGAGATTTGAAGATACATTACTGGTGGCCAGGCATGAAAATGGAATATCACGCAATACGTGGAACAATATTTAACCTGTCAAAAAATAAAGGCAGAACATAAAAGACTAGCTGGAACGTTACAACCCTTGCCTATACCAGAATAGAAATGGGAGAGAATGACCATGGATTTTATGACAGGCTTGCCCAAAATTGTTAAAGGACACGATGTTGTTTGGGTGATCGTAGACAGACTAACTAAATCAGCTCATTTCATTCCCATTTGTTCTACCTATTCTATGGACCGATACACACAACTTTATATACAGGAAGTGGTTAGACTTCATGGTGTGCCACTATCCATTGTTTCGGATAGAGACTCTAGATTCTTATCTAATTTCTGGAGGAGTTTACAGAAGGCACTAGGAACACGATTGTCATTTAGTACTGCTTATCACCCGCAGGCCGACGGACAATCAGAATGAACCATACAAGCATTAGAAGATATGCTTAGATCTTGTGTTCTAGATTTTCAAGAACAATGGAGTAAATATCTTCCTTTGATAGAATTCTTATATAACAATACCTATCAAGCTAAAATCGGGATAGCTCCCTATGAAACATTGTACGGTAGAAAGCGTAGATCGTCGGTTCACTGGGACGAGTTTGGCGAATGGAAGCTTTTAGATTCAGACCTGGTTCGAGAAATGACAGAAGCCGCAATGCAAATTCGACAGAGAATGGAAACTGCACAAAGCCGACAGAAAAGTTACTCAGATCAAAGAAAAAGAATGTTAGACATTTCTGTAGGAGATTGAGTATGTCTTAAAGTGGCACCAATGAAAGGGGTAATTCAATTTGGAAAGAAAGAAAAACTTTGTCCTAGATACATTGTCCGTTCAATATTATAGAAAGAATAGGTGATGTTGCTTATAAACTCAACATGTCCGCGTTAATGGCTCAAGTGCACAATGTTTTCCACATATCCATATTGAGAAAATATGTTTCAAACCCATATCATATTTTGAAGCACGAACCAGTAGAATTAAAGCCTGACTTGAGCTACGAAGAGATACCTGTGGAGATATTGTTACGAAAAGTGAAGAAACTCAGGAATAAGGAAATCCCTTTTAGTCAAAGTACTTTGGAGAAATCAATCAGTAGAAGAAGCTACGTGGGAAAGAGAAGACGAGATGAGAGCTAAGTATCCTAATCAATTTGAGTAAGTAAAATTTCAGTGGGACGAAATTTTAATAAGGAGGGGAATATAATACCCGAGCGTCTCACTATTCACTAGGCCAGTATAGTTCATTTATTATATGCTATCTATATAACATTTGCATGGATATTGACATCACATGACACCCTTCATATTATACAACATTTTAATAATAAAGTTTTTACATGATATTAGTTCTTAGCTTCGATAGTTGATCGTGTATTCAAATAGGAGGGTTTAGGTGTAAAACTATTAAATATCGGTAGCTTACACGTGGTAACATTTGGAAGTATAAGAATTACAAAGTTACACATGGTAAATTTATAAGGAGAAAATGGCATCGGTGTGTGTGCACGAGAATATAATATGTAATTAATTTAAATAGAGGATAATAATATAATAATAATAATAATAATAAATTAATAATAGATCTTTCTAATTAATTAATACCTGAAAATTGTATACTGATTATATATATATACCAACATCTAGGTAATCTAACACAATTAATATATTCATATATGTGTAGTGTATCTATATATATATAAGTGTAACCTGTATGTATATGTATAATTAGCTGACTTGTCTATGTGTATATATGTGTGAGGTGTAAGTTATATATTTAATTAACTCTTCCTCACCGCCTTAACCATCTCAACAATATCAATATATATTATCAATCTTAATTAATAGATAAGGATAAGACACACCTCACCGACTAGAGTAACAAACGTCTATTACTTCAACACACTCGGCAATACAACACATAAATATCAGAGGAGGAAAGAAACAGAGAGGGTGAGCACTTCTCAACACCAAAAAAAAAAGGTATTTTAAATAGAAATAGGAAAAAAAAAAATTAAGGGAAGGAAAGCCAAAAAAAGAAGCAAAAGGCGATGGCGGTCCAGGAGAATTAGCATACACGAAAATTAGTCTGGCGAGGTTCCTAATTAAGTTGATTGATTTCTTTATTTTTCAGTTTAATAGCAGATTAGAGAATAATAAAATAAAAGATAATAGAAATAAATTAAAAAAAAAGAGAATGAAATACATGTTATATAAATATGTTAATTATATATTTTAGATTAATAATATATATTAGAATTTGGATACAATTTCAGTTATATAAAGAGTTATATGTGAAATTTAAATAACAAATAATCGGAAATAGTGTGTAATTCTTATCACTAGTGGCGAAGGAAATTGAGTAGGATTGTAACATAGTTAGTAAATGTATGTAATGTGATTTTATATTTAAGCTTTAAAATGATACTATAATGATGTTTAAAATTTTAGAGTTTGATAAAATAGTTTCTTGGGAGTTCGATTTAGTTTTGGATCATAAGATTCAAACTAGTTGATATCGTGTTAATTTGGAATTCCAAGGACCTTTATGAGATTATATAATAAATTTGTCTGCTAAATACTAAAGCTTAATATCTTATACCATCCCAGATTATTCACATTTGAGGTACATGAGACACAAACAATAAACCTATAGGTGAGGCTCAACCGCTATAAGGTAAGTGAAAATCTATCTCTGAACTACAATGCATGAACATAGTATTTCTGCTTTATTGATGTTAAATATGATTCTTGTATCTTGATGGATGCATTATGGAGACCTTGATGTTCATATGTTGCTTGGTGAATTTTGGAGTGTGGTGATTATTGTTGCATTGAGCATGTCATTCATTGGCATTTGCAGGTGCATGCATAACATATAAGCATTGTTGGGATGATGCATGCACAACATGACTTTTTGAGAGAAAAGATTTTTCGTTGGCCACTGCTAGTGCACCGAGGCATGCGAGGCGTGCTTTATGATATGTTTTAGGGCTCGATGAGGTGTTACTCCTCGGAGGATCATAGAGGTTGACGGGGTGTGCCTCGATGGTCACGAGGGGGACCACTTGACCGTGCCCTTATTGACACATCGGGGGAAGACTCCGAGGATCATTGGGAAGACAGGGGTGGACCTCAGGTTGTCCCAGGAGATGGCTCTAGGCGGTGTTAATTTGATTATGGCCATGTGATTAATGATATTGTGTTGAGCTCTTTCCTACATAGATAAGAGGTGGACCAAGGGCCCATAAAAGAAAGTGATTTTGAACAAAATACCTTGGTGCATAAACATGAATTAGTGGCATAATATATTTGGAATGCACCGCACTCATATTGCATTATTATTTGGCATACATGATTTTTGCTTGCGGCGTTAGCTCACGTAGTTCATGCATTGAGGTGAGTCTCGTGATCTTTGATTTCATGAGCTTACTAAGCAGTGGCCGGAGCTCCTACAAAAAGTTATTGAGGACAAGTGTACATGGATGACGCACTGTTGGGCTATGTTGATGGGTGGTCACCTTCTTTTTGGTCTTGTATTATATTTTGGTTTAGGGTTGTACCCTCTTTTGAAAACTCGATGTAAATATGTACATGTAAATAGTCAAGGTGATGTGGGTTATGAGTTTGGTCATATGGATGTCTGTTGGATTTAATAACGGGGTTCATTACCTCTTCCGCTTGTGGATATGGGTTGTCATTTTCTTACAATTAAAGTGATCTTGCTTGTTCGTTGTTAAAATTTCACAGAAAAAAAATGTGTAATTGTATATAGGTACATTATCAAATTTCACTTTTTATATTGCTTAGTAATGTATTAATAGGGGTGGGCGTCACAATTATTGCCTAAATTAAATAACAACATAAATAATAATGAATACACAATATTATATAGTTTTTCATTATATACAAAATATTTTTTTCATAATATAAGGCTTGAAATAATTTTTCTATTTTTTAATATAACTAAATTAACACAATTACTATCAAGAAAATCTAATTTTTAACAAATTTGCAAAAATCCAAAACAAAACCACCGCACACATAATAGCCCAATGTACAACAAAAGAGTCATATATTCATAGCCTAAGAACCGGAAAAAAAGCCCAAAAGGAAAAATTGGACTCCTTCACTCATATCTACTTTCCCTTTTCAATACACATTTGGAATATAAATTCATTTTGCAGCCCATCTTATAAAACTTTAGTCCAACTTGTATATTTTAAGCACAACACGATTGAGACACGCGTAACGACCGAGATTTACTCGATAAAATATAAAAAGGAAAGAACCAATATTTTAGGGTTCATCCTTTTGTGGTGTGCCGCTCATCCATTCTTCTCGATTCTTCGAGTTTGTTCTCAAATCCATCTCTCCCAAACCGAAATGATGTATGTTTCGTGTTTTACGCTCCACGATCCCTCAATCTCCACCACCATCTAACAACATACACCCAAGAAAATTAACATCGTGGTCTATCTCTCGCAAGGGTATCGAACAAATCCTAATTGATGCATTGCTTCCCGATGCATATTCCTAAAAATTGGTCTCGATACCGCTTGATCTAATACCGAATTAGATATCGAGGATTTTGCTAAGGCTCCCATTTAAACTATGAGCCTCCAAATCAAACAGATAACTCAAGCGCGGCGTTATAGTCAACAACTTCGTACTTTTACATCTAGGATTTTAATATTATTCTTCAAACAAACTCAAATATCAATCTCACTTTGATTATATGAAACAACATTTTCAAATAAATATTTATAAGTAAATCATTTATTAATAATTAAATTGTAAGTTACATTTTATTTTTAAATTTTTGCGGTTGTATTTTAGTGTTGATATGAGATGCGATTCGATCGCACTACCTCAAGACCCAGATATATTTGTATATATGAACTACAAAAGACAACTCCATATATCTTGTTGGAAGTTTCTTTTAATGCATAACCTTGATTTCTTGTGTACCTTTTTGTAAACTTTTTTGTTTAGATAAACTATATGCCTTTGACTTTTAAAGAACATTGTGTAAAAAAAGAAATATGTGTTGAGTCTTTTTTATACGTAGAACCAAATTCTAATATGTTTGTTGTATTATTTCGGTATTTGATGCACAAGACAATCAATGGCCAATTTATTGACAGATAAGTTACACATAGTTAGATTTAATTTTTATTTTTTATATTTTTCAAAAAATTACTAAAAATCTGTCGGTAAATCCGATGGTAAATTACCTACGGATGAAAAATCCGTCGGTACAAGTATACCGACAACAAATTTGGCGATGTTTGTTTGCCGTCGGTGATTCCGTCGGTATTTTTGCTACCAACAGAATATTAGTATTTACCGACGGAAATTTCCGTCGCTATTTTGCAAATTTCTTGCAGTGTGTGTAGTTGAAGATATCATGATTAGAAGAAATGAGATATTGGATAAGAAATATATGTTTAGTGTTTTGTTTATAGTTTATGTTTTTCGTTAATATAAAAATCTGACTATGTTATCGCACATATTGTTTTGGTTGAGTTTTTTCAATTTACCACCAGAAACTACAAAATAAATATTTATATCTACTATAAAATAAGTGATAAAGTATATTAAATGGTGATAGATGCCACAAATTTTAACACATAATTTTTTTATACATTAATTTATTCATATTTTTTTCTGAATCTATTTAGGTATCGACAAATTATAATGCAATGGGTGCAATATGACACCACAAGGATGATGGAAGACCACAATGTCAGAAAAAACTTATAGAGATAAGTCAACACAACTATATTTTAGTCTATTACAAACTGTTAGGAAATTTATTTGTTAGATTTTGATGATACCATGTAAAACTTAAACTAGGAAGTCGCCACCCCATTTTCCTTGTAATTCTGTATTGTAATAGATAGGACTGGAAGAGCTGAGTTAAGTCAGCTAAGTCAAGATTACAAGAAGTCAACTGCGGACTGGAATGAAGACTCTGCTGTGTGTCAGCTGAGTATGGCCATGAAACAAGTCAAGGACTCGACTGAAGGAGAGTCAGCTGAGGAACAACTGTGAGAAGTGTCAGTCAAGTCAACTCAAGAAGCCAAGTCTATCAGTTGAAGTGATAGTTGAGTCAATCCTATGATTGAAGCAGACTCAATTGCTTGGGGTAAAGGCAACAGTCAAGTGAAGACAACTGACTTAGATCCGTTGGAATAAAGTCAAGAACATTAATCGATGTAGTAATATGTCAAGCTGCCATGTCTTAAAGTGTTTGGCCCAGAATTATGCAAAAGGAGTGAACCAATGGGAAACACTGCACCGTGTGTCAGAATCTGCAAAGCTGAAATGGTATTTAATACGAGGAAATGTCAACATCACAAGGGCTGCAGACCAAGACAAGACAAGCCAACGAACACAAAGTGACATTTGAAACTAGCCTATCTCTTCAACGGGCAAATTTCAAATGTGCACTATAAAAGGTGAGGAAGCATTTGAGAAAGGGTAACCTGAACCTAGCAAGAGCAAGAAATATTCAAGAAATTAACCTGCAAATTCTCAAAGCATTACAAGTTATTCCTCAAGCCTAAAACTTGAAGAAACTCGATCCAACACAAGTTTTGTGAATGAGAGATAACTTCAATCGATTGAAGAAAAAACATTTAAAGATCAAAAGGGGTCTACTTTCCAAGTTGAATGATTGTAGAAAGTTCAAGGTCGAACCAAGTATCAAGTTTGTTGGAGGGCTTCATGATCAAATCCAAGAACTTGAGAAGTGAGCTGTAGTAGCCAGACAGCCGCCTCATGAAGAAGCTGAATCGCAAGAGAAGCCAACTGTGTGATCAAGGCTATCTCTAGACTGATAACCGCTTTGTAAACTGATCTGTTACTTAGTGGATTCCTCCAGGAGATGGAGAAGAGTGGACTAGGAGAATTACCCCATCTTCGAACCACTATAAAAATACTTGTGTCAATTTACTTTCAGCATTTACTTTCCTGCATATCTATTTTATATCTGTTGTTAGTTAATATTTGCTATCCCACTGATAATTAACTAAGTGCTAAATCAAGTATTTAAAACAAGCTTTAAATCAATCAAAGGGTGTAAGTCTTCCACTGTTATAAAACCAAATCAACTAAGTTAAGTATTGGCTTAAGCAGTCGAGTTATACTATCAACAAACTCTATCGAGTCTCATGAGTGGGTAACTTAGTTGAATAGCCAACTTAGCTATCCTCAAGACACAATCGATTTGAGTCAACTCATTGAATAATTTTAAAATGACTAAATCGAAAGTTTGGTAAGGTTTATTCAACCCTCCCCTTCTAAACCTTACACCACACCTCTTGGAACCTACAAGTGGTATCATAGCGGTTGGTTCATTGAGCCTTCCGTGACCAGTTCTTGAACTAGATCTCTATCTTTTCAAAAGGTTTTAACACTTGTGTTTTTCAAAGTTTTTTTTGAAAAGCAAAGTTATTATCATGAAAGCAAATCTAACTTGTATTCCAATGTTTATTGTGGAAGAGTTTGATGACTGGAAAATTCGCATGCAGACTCATCTATCCGCTTTACATGATGAAACGTGGCTAGTGATAGAGGATGGGCCATTGGAAATTTACAAAGTCAATACTGCTGTAAGAGCCGCACCTGCAGCTGAAGGAGAAGTTGCAGAAGAAAGACGAGTCATGGTTGAAAAACCAAGAAATCAATGGACAAATGAATATAGGAAGAGATATAACCTGGATAATGTGGCTAATGCTATAATATACAAAACGTTGGACAAAACGATGTTCAACAAATTCAAATCTTGCAAATCTGCAAAAGAAATTTGGGATAAGCTGACCTTAATTTGTGAAGGATCAGAACAAATTAAGGAGAATAAATTAACTATTGTTGTTCAAAAGTTTGGAAATTTTAAAATGTTTGCGGTGAATCTTTGGATCACCCGGATGCCGTTTTACTGAAGATAACAAATGAGCTTTCAGCTCTTGGAAAACAATATACACATAAGGAGATGTGTATGAAGATTTTAATAGCCCTCCTGAATGGGACATGAAGGTCATGGCCCTGAGACATTTAATGGACCTATCAAAAACTTCCAATCATGGGCTATTCTCAGACCTCAAAGCCTATGAGTTTGAGCTTAGAAGGAAAGAGCAAGAGGAAACAGTTGTACCCAAGACAACTGCATTGTTGGCCAGTGATGGGAAAAGAGTTGAGCCAAAGGAGACCATTGACCAGGAGGAGATTTCCCTTATGGTTAAAAGATTCAACAAGTTCTTTAACAAGAACTATAAAAGGAACAAGGGTGAAACTTCCAGAAGACATTCAACACTTTCCAAGGCAGGGGAAGACAGGCCGCCCAGAGAGTCGAGCATCAAAGAGCCGATTATCGAGAGCCGATAATCAAAGAACATGCATGAGCTAATCAAAGAGCTGAGAACCTGTGTTGGAATTGCAGACCACCAGGACATTTTGGAGTTGACTGTTCCTATCCACCAGTCAACAAGTATATGAATGAAGAAGAAAGAAAAGTCTTCCGGGAAAGAAGACAGGAAAAAAAGAAAGCCATGTTGGTTGCTGAGACTACTGAGCCAACCAAATGCAAAGAAACAAATGACAGACTCGGATAGTAGTGAAGGACTACTCAAGTGATTGTGAGGAAGAGGCTATGATCTACCTCATGGCCAAAGAACAAGATCAAGAAGATGAGGTACACTCTAACTTATCTCATTCTGATTCAAGTGATAGTGATATGATACACACACTTCATCACCCATAGATCTTTATGATTCATTAGGCAAAATGATGAAATATTTTGAACACATAAAGTCCTTACACACAATCTTAAATGAGGAAAACAACCAGCTTAAAAGCCAAAACTCACGGTGACAAAAAGATCCGAGTACTGAGTCACATAGGCTGATGAGAACACTAAGTTGAAGGCAAAATGCAAAGATCATAGCAGAGTTAGCACTCTCTGAGAAAAGAGGGAAAAAGATCTTAAAAATGTGATTGCCTCATTTACAAAAATATCCAAATCATTAGATAAACTTACTATGAGTCAAAAGAATGTGGAGACAAGACATGCTTAGGATTTAATTTCTTTGTGCATAGTAAAACTCAAGAGTAATTTTGGAAAGGTATCTTCAAGCAATGAAGTGTTCCAAAACCAAAACACCAAATGTTGCACATCAACCCCAAAGCACAATCACAATCATACTGGCCTTGGTTATAAAGGGAAAGGAAAGAAGCCAGTTGAGTATCTTTGAAAGGATACCGAAAAAATTGGACATGTCCTTGACAGACTCCAAACAAAATAATATGTGAGAAGCAAACAGAGCTACCAAAAGCCCCAGAAATTTCATTAAAGAAATACACATGATGGGAATGGTAGAAACTATCTAAACCATTCTCGATTGGAACAACGTGAACTATCGGCAAATACCTATGAGATACAAGCCTAAATGGCAAAGACCTCAACCTCAACAAAGGTCATTCCCAAGGCAAAAGAGCTTTTATCGGACACATATGCACCCAAACACTACACTCGGAGATATCATAACTATCCCAAGAAAGCAATTGCTAAAACATACATACATGCATACAAACAAAAGAGACAGATGTATGATCTTAAAATCCCCAAGCAATTTGCTAAAGTGCATTATGATTATGGTACTGATAGATGGCAACCTCTTAGAGTTCGGACATCGGCTATAGGTTAGTTGGAACATCTTATAAAGACTAACCCCCGGAGGACCCGCACAAGTATAGGTACCTAAAAAAACTGATTTCCTTGATTGCGTTCAAGGAACAACTGAGTGCCAAGGAACCTGGTACATGGATAGTGGCTGTTACAGACATATGACAGGAAACAAGAAAAATATGTCAAGATTCAAGGAGATCAGAGGTGCAAAAGTCAAATTTGGAGGTAATGAAGCTCCAGGGGAGATCAAAGGCACATTCCATCAAGAAAAATGGATTGGAAATCACAGATGTTGCTTATGTTGAAGGCCTCAACTTCAACTTTGTCAAGCATCGACCAACTCGTGACAATAGCTACAATGTAGGATTCAACAAGGGGATATGCCAGATCAAAGATGCTGAGTCCAATGAAATAGTGCTGCAAGGTTCAAGGCAAAAGCATATGTATGTGGTAATTGGTCTACTGCTACACCAAGCACATATCTCGCTAGCAAGTACAACCGAATCAAGTTGGTTGTGGCACAAGAACCTGAGTCATCTGAACTTCAAGACAATCAACAAACTTGCAAGGAGTCATCTTGTAGAAGGATTGCCAGATTCAGTGTACAAGAAAGAAAGTATTTGTCATGCATGCGAGATGGGAAAACAAATCAAATCATCATTCAAGGATAAGCCAAGCCCTTCTTCAACAAAGATATTACATCTGTTGCATATGGATTTATTTGGTTAAGTTGAGCCAGCTAGCATCAGTGGAAAGAAATACACCTTAGTGGTGGTAGATGATTATTCAAGATATACATGGACAATTTTCATGTGTAAAAAGAAGAAACATTGCAAGTTACCTCACCGATGAGAAGAGTTCAAAATGAGAAGAGTCAAACCATTATAAAGATAAGATCGACGGGGGAATTGAGTTTGTCAATGGGATTATAACTCGATATTGTGTTGAAAATGGTATTGCTCATGAGTTATCGGCGGCAAGGACTCCACATCGAAATGGAGTAGGCGAAAGAAGGAATGAACTCTCAAGGAAGGCGCAAGGACCATGTTAGGGGTTGGATTGCCTAAGAGATTTTGGGGTCAAGCCATAAATACAACTTGCTATACTCGCAATAGATGCATGATTAATAGACAATTGACCAAGACTCTATAAGATTTGGGGGAAAAAGCCAAATGTTGGATATTTCAAGATATTTGGATGTAAATGCTTTATCCATAATAATAGAAAGGATAATTTGAAGGCTTTTGATGCTAAAAAGGCGATGAAGGTATCTTTTTGTGATACTCACCGAAAGTAAAGCCTCTGAGTGCTAAACAAGAGGACTGTAGGTTACGAAAAGTTTATCCATGTGGTTTTTGATGAACCTAATGTGAATGGAGAAGATATTGATGAGTTAGGTGATAAGCTGAATCGACCCAACTATGCGAAGAAGTTCTTATGTTGAAGGCGAGTGAGAGCACTCAACCCTAATGATGATGAGATAGTTGAATCTCAAAGACAGTGGAAAGTCTACAATCGAATGAAGATGAAAGAGATGTTCAAGACAACTTAGCTGCGAGACTACTGAATCCAAAGACTTACTCCAACCCGATGTGATATGGTGAGAGACCATCCACCGTTTAGTCATTGGAGATGTTAGAGATGGCATAAGAACCAGATCCGGGCACATCATGAAGCTATGTTCACTTGTTTCATTTCCCAATAGAGCCTAAAGATGTATCACAAGCATTGGATGACACACATTAGATTCGGGCCATGCAAGAAGAGTTGAATCGGTTTGAAAAGAGCGAAGTATGAGAATTAGTTCAAAGGTCAACCCAACAAAATGTTATTGGTACCAAGTGGGTTTTCTAAAACAAGATGAATGATGGAGGATCTCATTTGTAAAAACAAAGCAAGATTGGTAGCCAATGGCTATTGCGAAGAAGGTATAGATTTTCATGAAACATTTGCACCTATTGCCGGATTGGAAGCAATAAGGATGTTTCTTGCTTATCTTGAACACAAGAACTTCACTTGTATATCAAATGGATGTGAAGAGTGCATTTTCTAAATGGACTATTAGAAGAAGAAGTCTATGTTGAACAACCTCTGGTTTTGAGCGAAAAACTATTAGAGAAAAGTTCTACAAGCTCAAGAAAGCATTGTATGGTTTGAAACAAGCACCAAGAGCATGATATGATACATTGTCTCAATTTCTAATCGACAATGGATTCACCAAAGGCAAAGTTGATAGGAAACTCTTTATGATTCAAGATGGAAGTATATAATGCTTTATTCAAATATATGTGGATGATATCATTTTTGGTTCCATAAACAAAGAGCTGTGTGACAAGTTCTCAAACCTCATGCAAGGCAAATTTGAGATGAGCATGATGGGAGAGCTGACTTTCTTCCTAGGACTTGAAGTCAAGCAATTGAAGAATGGAACCTTCATAAGCCAAACCAAGTATACGGATATTTGAT
The DNA here is from genome assembly GCA_016081115.2 of Rehmannia glutinosa. Classification (NCBI taxonomy): domain Eukaryota; kingdom Viridiplantae; phylum Streptophyta; class Magnoliopsida; order Lamiales; family Orobanchaceae; genus Rehmannia; species Rehmannia glutinosa. Next base: position 5,742 of record JABTTQ020002732.1, on the reverse strand, counting down.
GAAGAAATTTGGTATGGAAGAGAAGTCTTCTCAGAAGATTCCTATGAATACATCACCAAGATGGACATGGATGGATGTCAAAGGCCGTTGATCAACCAGATATAGAGCCCTTATTGGATCATTCTCTGTTTAACAACCAATCATTGGCGGACATCACCTTTGCAGTAGGTGTATGTGCTAGATTTCAATCTGCACCAAAAGAGAGCCACATGACTGCAGCTAAGCGAATACTACGATATTTGAAGGGATGCCAGGAAGTCGGCTTATGGTATCCAAAGGAAGGAGGATTCAAGCTGGTAGGATACTCAGACTCAGACTATGCTGGATGTAGAGTTGACAGAAAAAGTACTTCACGTACATGTCAAATGCTTGGAAATATATTGGTTTCTTGGTTCATCAAGAAACAAAATTCAATAGCTACATCCACAGCTGAACCAGCTGAGTACATAGGCTGGCGGTTGTTGTGCCAAGTCTTATGGATGAGACATCAGCTGAGAAATTTGTTGGGTAAAAATTTGTGGTGGAAAAGGTTTCTGTTTGGAAGAAAATGGCTAAGATAGTGTATAGTCTAAGTCGAGGCCTGGATTGGATTCAGTCTCCAAGGCGAAATACGCCCGATATACAAAGTGCTTACTAGCCCGGCGTTCGTCTCTAAGATACAACGACTTTACTGATTATGGTTTTTAGCAAAGACTTGCTAAAATCGGAATCACAAATCGAACAACAAAAATGTATCGACTTTCAAGCTTTGAAGGAGGAAAGTCAATATGCACGTATGATGCAAATGACAAAGTTATTATCTTAGGATTTCGTGTGTTTTCAATATCGTAGGGGCGAATAATTATAGGCCTCGGTGCCTCGTATGGAAAGATCGTGTCTTTTGGCTCGAAAAAGACACATTTGGACTGAAACAGGCGCTACGCGATTTCTTGCACGACCACGCACGGGCCTTGCGTCAAATGCTTTGTGCTCCAACATTCGGCATAGCACCACGACCCAGACGCCGCGAGCCGTGCACCTCGCCCGTGCGTCGAGCGCAAAACTTGGCGAGTAGCATAATCCGACCGCCCCGCGGGCGTGTCTTTTCGCCGTCTTGTGCGGAACCTTTTCCCGTTGAACTCTTTTTTAATTAATTACGAAAATGAATTAAATCTATTTAATTAATTATAAAAATTAATTAAACATTTAATTTTAAGGTTTTTGGTCCAAAAGAATAAGGGCCTTGAAGCCCAAGCCCATGCTAGGCCTTACCCACGACCGGCCGGGCAGGTAGGTCGGAGCAGGCTCGTGGTGGGCGGTGGTGGCGGCCCGTGCTGTGTGTGCTGAACCAAACCCACAAGCATGTAGGTCCTCACCCCTTTAAAAACTTGGGTGCCCCCAGGCCCAAACCCATATGTCAACTGGGATATATTAAGTGTGCAACTTTATCCTCTTTTTCTATGTGAGATGGAGCATCTCTCCTTCCCCATTTTCCATTTTCCATACCATTTATTTGTATTAAGTGGCTAAATTCTAGCACTAATTTCTCATTCACTCGGAATCGGTTTTGAGAGATTCCAAATCTATTCTCATCTACTCTCTAAAGTAGATTTTTTACAAATAATTTAATTCCATTTTTCACAAATAGAAACCACTTAATTATTTGGTCAAAATTGAGTCGATACCCGTTTCTCAAGGACGAAATTCAACAATCGCCCACATGAATGCAATTAATGCATGCGTGTATCTTGGTCGCTTAGAAAGTCTCGGCGAATCGTTATTGCATCAAGATAGGTAGCTTGTGGCTTTGAACCTTCCTTAGTAAATACTATCGGATTTACTAGGCGCTTAGTGACGCTAGCGATGTCTTGAACTACTCGGCCCGTTCATGTAAAACCAAGACAACAAAGATTACTTACACAATAACAACTCTAACACTTGTTGTTCTCACGTTGTGTCCATTTCGCCCTGGACCATATCTTAGATTCATAAGTGTTTCTTTTGAAGGGCCATTCCTTATCACTTATATAGGTGATCTCCTATTGAAGAGTATCTGCAATACTCCACCTTTTGGTATAGGAATCATTAAAAGTCTTAAACTTAACCTCACCACATTCACGGGTTTACATATACTTGGATGTATCGAGAATGAGCTAACACATTTTCCAAGTGTTCAGCTGAACATTCATAACTTAGTTGTCCCATTGAACCAAGGTCTTGGGATCTCCAATTCACAAGGTTGGGTTACCGCTATGAACATTCTTTAAGTTGTGGATTTTAAACCCATTCCTTAACAGTTTATACAATTGATCTCGATTTATGCCTTTTGTAAAAGCGGATCCGCAAGGTTTTCCTTTGACTTCACGTAGTCAACCGAAATAACCCCATTCGAAATCAACTGTCTAATGGTATTGTGTCTTCGACATATATGTCTAGACTTACCATTATACATACTGCTTTGTGCCCTTCCGATTGCTGATTGACTATCACAGTGTATCATAACAGCAGGCACAAGCTTATTCCAACAAGGAATATCCTCTAAGAAGTTTCTAAGCCATTAAAGCTTCTTTTTCGGCTTTATCTAAGGCAATGAACTCGGATTCCATAGTGGACCCAGAGCTATGCACGTCTGCTTAGAAGACTTCACGACACAGCTCCTCTACCTATTGTGAAAACAAATCCACCTGTGGACTTGGAGTCTTTGTGTCCGATATCCAATTGGCATCATAGTATACTTCTAATAATCTTTGGATATCTTGTATAAAGTATTCCATAGTTCATGGTATACTTTAAATATATAAGTACCCTTGTCACGGCTTTCGGTGATCAGTACTCGGGTTACTTGTGAACTACTTAGTTTGCTCACTTGAATATGCAATGTATGGGCGTGTACAATTCGTTAAGTACATCAGACGCAATTACCCTTGCATATTCAGGTGAAAGCGATTCGCCTCTATTCTTGGCCAAGTGTAGACTTAGATCTACAGGTGTCTTGGCGGAGGACTATCAAAAGCATTAAACCTTCTAAGTATGCTTTCGACATAATGGGAGGCTGTGACAAGACAATTCCATCTGAAGTCTAGAGATTTTAATCCCTAATATAACATCAGATAATCCCATATCCGTCATGTCAAAGTTCTTCTTCAACATGTTCTTAGTATTCATGATTAAATCATGACTACTACCCATGATCAACATATCATCCACATAAAGGCATCTATGGCGTAATCATTTGTAGTACCTTTAATGTAGACACACTTGTCACGTTCGTTGATCTTGAAAACGTTTGACTTCATGAGTCGAGTCAAACTTTTCATGCCATTAACAAGTGCTGTTTTAGTCCATAAAGTGACTTAACAAGTTTACACACCTTTCGCTCTTGACCGGGTGCAACGTACCCCTCGGGTTTTCCATATAGATCTCTCTTCAAGCTCACCATTCAAGAAAGGCAGTCTTAACGTCCATTTAATGTATCTCAGGTTATGCAAAGCTTCATAGCAATGAGAACACGAATGGACATAATCTCGTGATAGGAGAATATGTATCGAAGAAGTCATATCCCTCCATTTTTCTAAACCCTTTAGCTACCAATCGGGCTTTATACTTGTCGATAGATCCATCTGATTTATACTTCCTTTTAAGGATCCACTTGCATCTCAAGGTTTGCAACCGGTGGGAGATCAACCAACTCCCAAGTGTGATTTTGCATGATGGAATCTATCTCATTATTGATAGCTTCTTTCCAGAGGAGCTTCTGGACTAGACAATGCTTCTTGAATAGTTCGGGGTTCGTTTTCTAACATATAAGTTAGAAAATCAGGACCAAAAGACTTAGCTACTTTTGTCCTTTTCTCTGCGTCTTGGTTCTCTTCATCATCACTTTGAGTAACCTTGGTTTCATAAGTTCGTTTACTCGAACTTTCTTCTTTCCGTTCTTTGTTTGGAAAGATATTCTCGAAGAATATAACATTCCTTGATTCAATGATCATACCTTCATTTATATCGGGAATTTCCGACTTAATGCACTAAAGCGATATGCACTACTATTGTTAGCATATCGATGAAAGCACAAGCGATCGTCTTCGGACCGATTCTAACTTGTTTCGGCTTAGGTATGACTTTATCCAAACACACCCCACACCTTTAGGTATTTATATGACGGTTTTACGTCCGCTTCCATAACTCATATGGAGTTTCATTTTTACCTTTGTGTGGGATCTTATTAAGAATGTAGTTTTGCAGAAAGTATGGCTTCCCTCCACAAGTTTTGGGGTAAGCGAGAACTTAACAACATCGCATTCATCATCTCATAAGAGTACAATTTTTGCGTTCTGCAACACCATTTGATTGAGGCGAGTAAGGTCAGTCGTTTGATGAATTATGCCCTTCAGGCAAACTTCTTCCAAACGGGCAACACACTCTCCGCCTCATCACTTCGAATCATCTTAATTTTCAAATTGAGCTGATTTTCAACTTCATTCTTATAAGTTTTAAAAGCTACTAAAGCTTCATCTTTGCTTTTCAAAAGATATACATAACAATATCTTGTGCAATCGTCTATAAACGTTATGAAGTACTTTTCCACCTCTGGTTTGCCTGAGTTTTAAATCACACACACATATGTATGTGGATGCTTTCGGTGGTTTGATGCATTCGTTCTGAATGAGAAGCGGTGCTTTTTGGCGATTTTGCTTCAACACAAATTTCGCATTTGTCTTGTGAATCGATTTTAAGCGTTGGTATTAATTCGGATTCACTAACCTTTTAGTGTGTTGAATTTCGTGTCTGTCTATGCGTACCATAAATTAGAACAATCGACAAGTAAGCGAGAAATGTGACCATTCTTGGTCATTACAAACTTGTCGGACTAAAACACTAGTCTAAACCGGCCTTAAGCAAGGGCGGAAACCAAGTTCTTGGGTTTATAGGACATGGAGCACTCTGCAAGCGTAAACTCTTTCGGGGAAGTCATCTTGGCTGCACCTTTCCAAACCCGATGATATTGGGAGTGAAGAGTTCACCCAGACAACTTCCTTCCATTAATCGGAGTGTAGGAGGAGAACATCTCGCTTGTCGGCACAAATGTGACGAGTAGCCCATATCTATCCACCACTCCTTTGGTTATCTACCCAAGTGGCTTCCAAACCTGACACAAGCGGAGAATCGAGGCTCCAACGGTCGATTGGGCAAAACTCCTCCATCATCATTGGCTTGTTGGTTTTGCCACCTTGATTGCCCTTCTTGGTGTCGGCAATCATAGTATATCATTTAGGTTTTACCACAATTGTAGATTCCCTTGAACTTTTTGGCTTTTTCTTTTCCTTCGGAGTTCTTGCGTTTCTTGCTAGTGCTCCGATTACTGCACAAGATTAGCGTTAGCCTCCATTCGGACTTGTGGATTTCACATCCCCGATTTCGGTTGTTTTCTTTGATGGCGAACAATCAGATCCTCAGCCCCCATATCTGCATGGCTGTCTTGAGGTAATTTTGAAATCCTTCACAATGGCGGCAACACCGATGGTGCGGCGGCAGAAAGTTCATTCAAAATCATCCCTTCGGACACTAGAGTGTGGATGATTTGAATCTCTGAACATTTTGAAGATCACCGTCTTGGTGTCAGCAGCATCTTATTCTCGAGGAATTTTGCGACAACAAAATTTCTTTATTGCGGCATCTTCCGTTTTGTACTTCTTCTCCAAAGAACTTGATTCCTTAGACATCTTTCTAACGTATTATGAAGCGTTGTAGAAAACAATACGTAAC